>CANTUQ010000116.1:9502500-9800646 GCA_947683425.1 Excoecaria cochinchinensis
TTATGGTATATCAAATGGAGATCCAATCAGTCGTTATGCTCGTGATGAGCTAGACCCGTTGGCAGGGACCATGCTTTGGTAGCCCTAAAGTATCACTACCTTTGACCAAAGCTCATATAATGGCAATAGATACTTCCACTAGGTAAAATGTACCGTAATCCTATGCTTGCTATGTGGGCCGTCATATATTGGACAAAATCAGTTAAATTAAGTGGTCTTTCATCAAAGGCTTTCATGCCCTGGTGGGTCCATCTTAATTTAATTGAAGTGTTTAAATATATAATGGCCAAACACCCATACGTATGTACATTAGACAAGAGATATTATGCTGCCGATTTTTCACTGTGCACCATACGCGTCCAGTGGGTTCCCTGTTAACTCTTGGATAAAGCCCACCTAGGAAAGAGACTACACTACCTCATGTGTAGAAGAGATAAGGTTAGAAGGATCTATCTGCTTGTATGTGTTTGTCTATGCTACATCAGCACGACCATGTATTGCATTTCAATCATGCATCATCCTAACAAGGTGTATTCTACAGCCATCATAAATTCGTCCAGGTGGTTTAGAGGTCCCGATGGTCGGCTAAGAAGGATTCCACTCTTTGGATTACCAGAGCTAGTGTCAGATCAGAGCTCAGATTCACTCTCAAAAGGTAGTGAAATATTTTTCTCAGAATCATCAGCCGAAATGAGTATGGCTAACCAATCGAGTGGGTCTAATGCAACTCGAGCAATGATTGCTAAAGAGGTAGGGAGGAAAATGGAAGAGTTTGAGGCCAGAATGTTGGCGATGATGGGCAACCTGGCTACTACCCTAGCCCCACTTGCTGGGCCACAAGCTACTGCTCCAATTAGGGGGCAAGATGAATAAGGGGCTGTCAAGGAGGATCCCCCTGCTACAGTTGACCCACCTGCAATTGAGCCAACAGCGCCAGCCCCTGTTGAGCGCAGAGAAGGGCCTAAATCTGAGGTTGAATTATGGGAAGAAGAGCAAGAGGAACTGATGGTAACAAAGGGGAAGTCGGCCAAGATGGAGGAGGTGATGTGGAGAAAGATGGAGGAGAAGTTTGAGGCCATGACAAGGATGTTAACTGTTAGAAGGGGAATGAACCCTGAGGATCGAGAGTTGGACGGTGATGATCTGATCCCCCAGAACTTCAAGATACCCGATATTCCTAAGTTCGATGGCACTTCTGACCCTACTGCGCACATTAAACAGTATTCACTGGTAATGAAGTGAACAACTCTGACTAGGAAGCAAAAGATAGAGTACTTCTGCCTGAGTCTCATGGGGGCTGCCATTAACTAGCACCGTGGGTTGGACAGAAGGTCCAAAGAAGATTGGGACTTATTGACCAAAGAGTTCCTAAGGCACTATGATTGTAGTACCAGGATAGAGGTCACATTGAAGGATTTAGAGCTGCTGCAGCAGAAGGCTGGGGAGTCTTTTCATGAGTACCTCACTCGGTGGAGGAACTGAGTTATGGAGATAAAGCATAAACCTGATACTCCTAATCAGATCCGATTGTTCGTTCGGAATGCCAGCCCATACCTGAGAGATGGACTAAAATGAAAGTGCTGAATAATTGGGAGTCTTTAAAGGACATCGTTATAGAGGCAAAGGGTGAATACATGGCCAGGAGGGCAAACAATTTCCCAGATGAATATGTCACGGCCATAGCAGTACAAAGGTGGCAGATGTTTTTCGATGGGGCAATTAATAGTAAAAGGGCAGGAGTAGATTCTTATGACCCCGGATGGTGAGAAGCTGCCATTAGCTAAAAAGTTGAGGTACAAAGCGACCAATAATGAAGCAGAATATGAAGCTTGCATCTTTGGATTGGAAGCACTACTTGCTCTGGAGGCAAAGACCGCAAAAGTCTTTAAAGATTCATCCTTAGTAATTCATCAGATTAGAGGGGAGTGGTTAGTTAAGGAAGAGAGGTTGTTGCCTTATGTGAAGTACTTGAGAATGTTGAGTAGCCAGTTTGAGACTTGCACCTTTCACTTCGTCCCCAGAGATGAAAATCAGTTGGCTGATGCTCTCGCGATGTTAGTGTCCATGTGAGATAATCCAACAGGGGTTGCTATGAGCCCCGTGCTGATCTCTAGTGTGGAAAAGCCTTATTTTGAAACTGAGCATGTGATGGAGGTTGAAGTCACTGATGGAAACCCTTGGTACTATGACATTCAGAATTATTTGGAAAGGTCAGTTTTTCTAGAGGAAGCCACCGAGAAAGACCAAAAAATTATTAGAAAGTTATTTACTCAATTCATCAGTATAGACGAAACTTTGTATAAGAGGCAAGTTAATGGTATCCAGTTGAGATGTTTGGCAGAGAAAGAAGCCGAAAGAGTTATGGAAGAGGTTCATGCTGGTTTCTATGGAGCTCACATGAATGGCTTAGCCTTAGAAAAGAAGATTATGCACCAAGAATTCTATTGGCTCACGATAGATAGGGATTGCTCAAAATATGTGAAGTAATGCTAGTTATACCAGCAATACTCGAATTTGAGACATTTGCCAGTTTCAGAGCTACATAATTTGACATCTCCATGGCCATTCACAGCTTGGGGAATAGATATCATAGGCGAGATACGTCCTACAGCTTCTAATGGGCATAGGTTCATCAAAGTCGCCATTGATTACTTCACTAAATGGGTCGAAGCTGAATCCTTTAAAAGGGTTGATGCTAGGGACATGGCTAAGTTCATTGAGCGGAATTTGATATGCAGGTATGGCCTCCCACACCACATTATGTCTGATAATGGGGTACAATTCTTAGTGACAACTAAACAGATGCTTCAGAAATATGGAATCCAGCATCACAAGTCTTCTCCTTACCGACCTCAGGCTAATGGCGTGGTTGAAGCAACGAAAAAGAATGTTAAAAGAATATTGGCCAAGATGGTTTAGAGCTATAAAGATTGGGCAGAAAAGCTACATTTTGCACTCTAGGGTTATAAAACCACAGTCAGAACCTTTACGAGAGCGATGCCATTCTCTCTGGTATATGGAACTGAAGCAATTCTGCCTGTTGAAATCGAGCTGAAATCTTTGAGGGTAGTCATGGAAGCCGGGATTCCAAAGATAGAATGGGCACAATAGCAGTTATTGCAGTTGAATCTGTTGGATAAAGATAGGTTGCAAGCTTATTATCACAATCAGGTTTATTATAAGAGGCTAGCTCGGTCGTTTGGCAAAAAGGTACGAAAGCACCAGTTGAAAGAAGGGGATTTGGTCTTTAAAATGATGAGGCCAGGAGTGCCAGACATACGCGAAAAATTCAGGCCAACCTGGGAAGGCTCGTTCTTACTGAAAAAGTTACTAATAAAGGGAGCAACGATTTTAGCAGTAGCGACGGGAATGAGTTTAAAGACCCGATCAATGTCGACAGGCTAAAAAGATTCCATGGCTAAAGACTAAAAATCAAAAGAAGAGAATAAATGCCCCGCAGATCGAAAATTGAAAAAAGACGACCTTGCTAAAATTGGCCATTCTGTCAGGGTGAAAACTGAAAAAAGGCATCCTGGACAAAAATTAAGGGCCAAGAGAAAATATTCAATCGAGAAAATCCGAGAGGGCCAATTGATAATAAGAGTTTGATGCTTACAAGATCTATTCCGAAATTAGGTGTAGTCTTGTGCATTTGAATTATTGCCAATTAAGGATCATGTATGATGAAATCATAAAGAAATGTATACAATTTTGCAATGAATAAAAGAATTCGGTTGGCATTTTCATCGGATTTTAGTTCTGTTTTTAAAAAAAATATCTCATTTATTTATCTAATGACTATTCTCTAATCATTTTTCATCAGAAGGTGTCTAAGCGAACTGTGCTGGTCATCCTTAAGGGAGGATTTGATAATAGCATTCACTCCTCTTGTAGCCATTTCAAAAAAAAAAAAGAGGCCGTTAGAGCTGAAAACTGTGACAGGCTCTCTAAGCAAAAGTTAGGCCAAAAGGAAAGGTGAAAACCTGGAAACAGGCAGTCTGCCTTGCAAAAAAATGAAATAAATAAAAGCTGCTGGATTGGGTTAGGTCCACTTTAGGCAAAAATTAGGCAAAGGGTTATGTGAAAATCCCCAAGGGATGCATTTCCTACAAAGAAAAGCTAGTGTGAAAATCCACAAGGGGCGCACTACCTTTAAAACAATGACTTTCGATGCCCGGAGCGATAAGGTGGCATTACTTCGGATGATTTCCTTTCAGGCGGATAGTGTATGATGCAGGGACATGAGTTAGAATCTTGGGCGTGTGATCGTTGACTGAGGGGGCAAAGGTGCATATCTGACGGGTCTCTTAGAAAAGGTTTTGGGTCAGAGTCCCTAAAGCCAAGATGACTCTCTCCTAGATCCTTGGGGGCATGGTCAAGCAACCAAGCCGTATCCTCAATGGACCCTTGACCACCCAGGACATGGTCTATCTATTTTTGCGAGCATCTACATCTCATGTCATGCAATTCTTTAGCAAACACCTGCATATGACCTTTTGTACATGCATGCACTATCTATTGTATATATTTCTGTGCACATAATTTTGCAAGAAATGTCTAAGTGAAAACCATCACCATTTGAGGATGGCACCCAAGCACTTTGTAAGTCTGGAGCAGACTCGGTGCAGCTCAAGAGAGCCCTTCCTGCGTTTTGTAAGTCCAGAGCAGACTCGACGCATCGCTATTTGAGGATGGCACCCCGCACTTTGTAAGTTTGGAGCAGACTCGGTGCAGTTCAAGAGAGCTCTTCCTGTGTTTTGTATGTCCGGAGCAGACTTAGTGCATTACCATTTGAAGATGGCACCTAACACTTTGTAAGTCTGGAGCAGACTCGGTGCAGCTCAAGAGAGCACTTCTTGCGTTTTGTAAGTCTGGAGCATACTCGACGCATCACCATCTAAGGATGGCATCCGTACTTTGTAGTCTTGTCAGCGACTTAGTGTAATCATTTCTAGCCTATTTAACGGCTCGGTGATATTCAAGAATGTCCGCACGTAGTCATGTAGCGACTCAATGAGATCCGAAAGGATAACATTCGCAATTCAAATCACAGCACTATTCTCTAGGGAGCAACTGGAAGGAGGCCGCCTCAGGTACACGCTTCTTTCCCTTTTCTGAATTTTGGCTCACCTAGGCACCCATGCACTAGCCTCCCCAAAATTAGAGGCAACTGTAGACACCAGATTCTGAGGCAGCCCAGATCAGAATTACCCAATAATGAAATTAATTATACTTGTTTATAGGCGAAAATGAAAGTTGGAAGTGATGGTTTCCTTATCAAAATTGATTTATTAAAAATAAATAAAAATATGTTTTTAAAATATTTTAAAATTTTATTTTAAGATAAAAAAAATGAGTTTTGAAATTATAGTGTTTTAGCAAATTTTTTTTTTTTAAAAAAAACATCATCGAAATCGGTCGTCGGGGGGGGCATCGGCATCGACTAGCACACAGCACGCGGGCGTCCCTCCCCGCCCGCTGGACGATGCAAGGCGCGTGCCCTTCGCCCCTCCAGCAGCCCTTTGAGCGTTTTTTGCCCAAAATTCATGTTTTTTTGATTTTTTTGTAAAATTTAATTTTAAAATCCTTTTGTCTACTAACCCTTCAAATTCTTCAGTTTTTAGATTTAATGGGAATTAAATTAATTTAATTTTTCATTAAAAATTGATTTATTTGGAGGTATAAAAGGGATTTTTTGAGAGAGAAAATGAGGGATTTTTCTTAAGAAAAATATTTTCTTCTTCTTTTTCTTGTTCTTTAAGAAAAATTCTCCAGCAGCCCTTTGAGTGTTTTTGGCCCAAAATTCATGTTTTTTTTTGTTTTTTTTGTAAAATTTAATTTTAAAATCCTTTTGTCTTCTAACCCTTCAAATTCTTCTGTTTTTGGATTTAATGGGAATTAAATTAATTTAATTTTTTTTTATTAAAAATTGATTTATTTGGAGGTATAAAAGGGATTTTTTGAGAGAAAATGAGGGATTTTTCTTAAGAAAAATATTTTCTTCTTCTTTTTCTTGTTCTTTAAGAAAAATTCTCCAAAGATTCCAATTAATTTTTTTCAAGTTAATTCTTAAGGCAAAAAGAACAATTTTTGTTCTTAGGAATTTTCTTCTTCTTTTTTAAGAATTTTCTTGTTGAGACAAAGAAAATAATTCTTTGATCTTGAGATAAAATTTATCCTCCATATTTTAGTTTTCTAATATTATTTTGTACAAATCAAGATAAGTAAATTGATCATCTACCTTCATTTATCAATTCAAATTTTGAGAGTAAGCAATCTAGACTCAATTTTCAATTTAATTTTTGTTTTCAATTAATTAGTTATCATGTAGATTTTTAAACCTTTTGTTGTTTTTTAAATTGTTTATGTGATTTAGTTATGTGATTTAATATTTTTAGCATATTTTATTTTATTCTTACATATTTATTTGATTGTTCATTTTTTATTGTTGTTGACATATTTAATATTTTTAGCATATTTTATTTTATTTTTAGCATACTTGTTGTTGTTGTTGTTGTTATTATTATTATTATTATTATTATTATTATTATCATCACTACTTTTGTTCATATATTATTATTATTATTATTATTTAACATGTTTTAACATGTTTTGTTTATTTTATTTCTTGTTATTTTTGCTTGCTTGATTGTTCATCTTATTTATTGTTGTTATTATTATTATTATTATTATTATTATTATTATTATTATTATTATTATTATTATTATTATTATTATTCTTGTTTAATGTTATTATTATTTATTATTTTTATCATAATTATTATTATTATTATTATTATTATTATTTATGTTTCCATGCATGTTAAATTGTTAATATGTTAAGTTACTTATTTTTATTATGTCATTCAATTGATTTGTCATACATGATGCATTTTATTTTATTCATTTTAATTCATTTTCATATATTACATGTTTAAATTCATTTTTTATTACTAACATCACTTTTATTTGTATTTTTTATTTCAATACTTATTTTTTATGTGTGAACCTTTCCAATACCAAATGGGAGTCCATGGAGATTTGAAGACACCATCTTGGTGGGATTTATCTTGTTTATTATTATTTATCATTTTTGTATTTATTCATTATTTTATTATGTAATTTGTAATAAGTTTATTTATTTTTTATGCATGTTAATTAAAAAATACAAAAAGTTTATATTATTAAATTGAGATTTTCTAATAAAATGGTACCAATATCCTAATTTCAACTATTAAAAATTCACTTTAAAAAGGAAGAGTTGATTTTCTTAAAATGGGATCACTCATCCCTATTTTCCCCAAAGTATACCAAAATAACTCTTCGATTTTTTAAAGTGAACATGAAAAAACCAATGTTCCTATCCTAAATAATGTCCCGATTTATGAATGTTTATTCATTGGATTTATTTATTTATTTATTGCTTCATTTTAATTTGGGGGATTGCACTTTTGTCCTAGATTTTAATACCTTTTTATTTGGGGGATTGTATTTTGTCCCAATTTTAATTTTCTTTTATTTTTGTTTACTTTATTTTACTGCTTTCTTTGCTGCTTTCTTTGTGCTTTATTTTTAATGCATAACCGTGTGAGAAGAGAGATGAAATTTTTAGAATTAAAAACCCATTTATAATTAACCAATGCATTAATAAGAGTAAAGTTCCGAATCTTTCTCTGGTTTAAACCCCGAGATTAGACGAACTTTTTTCAATTTCTTGTAAATTGGGTGACGACTCCAAAATACTTCAAAGGTGCCTAAAGGCTCCATGGGATTAGATGATCTTTCCAATGTTCTATTAGAAGGAGGTGTCCAAAATATCTCATGATTGCCCAAAATCAAAAGACGCAAATCCCTCTCGGGCCTTAAAAGCGGGTTCCCGGGAACTGATTGGGTCTGGCGTGCGTCACAGTATGACAGAGAAAATAACTAACAATTAGCTAGAGTTTCTTATATGGAAAAGATACTTATTTGCCCTTCAACTTGTTTAAAATGAGTTAAAATGTCCCTGTCATTTTTTTAGAACAAAAATGCCATTCAACTTACAAAATTGGATAAATTTGGCCCTCTGTTTAGCTGTAGTTAAGTCGGGTGTTAACAACGTTAACGTAGCGGACACATGGGATGGGTTTAGATGACGTGGTGGATGGTGAGTGATATGTGATCAACATGTCAGCACGAGACCCACACTAAAATTCTTTTCACTTACTGCCATATCTCTCTCCATTTTCTCATTTTTTCCCTCTTCTCTCTCTTCCTCTCTCATTTTTGCGATCTAGGGATTCAAAGGGAGGGAAATGCATAAATCTACTGCAAACTCCGGCAAGGCAGGGAAGTTAAGGTCAAACTCATGGTGTCTATGGCTGAATTTGCTCTTCTCAGCAACTCTTGCACCGCCTTCGTAGTGACACCTCTTATGTATGCCCAGGGCTTATCCAATAGGGAAACACTTGTGGCAGATGGAACACAAAACACACACATTATTTTTTTAATTAACTTTGCTTTCGTTTGACCTTAAGATCAAATCAAATATTATATGATACATTGTATTAAATTATTAAGAATTTTTCTCAAGTGTTTCATTAAATAAAAATTAAAAATTTGGAGATTTAGTTGAATAAATTCAAAAAAAAAATCATTTCTAAATTTTATCTATAATTTATTTCCAATATCACAATAATAATTTATTTTTCCATTAAATGAGAATTTAATTGCATAAAGTAGAGATTTAGATGGAGAAATATTAGTTATGGAGTTTAATAGGAGAAATTTAATGTTCAAAGAACTCATTTTATTGAAAAAAAAACTCTTGATTTCCATAATTATAATAGATACGATAATTGTTATCTTGGTAGTTGAACTTCTGACCTCATTCATGAAAAATATTCATCTCCACGCACACAGGTTTGTAAATGGATCAGCTTAAAAAAAATAAAAGCAATACAAAATGGTTTAAGTTTTGTCACATACTAGATGAATAAAAGAAACAACTTTTCTCTTAAACTGCAAAAACTTGAGATTTGCAAGCTTATATTCTTTCAACGAATACGATTATGAATAATAATTGTTTTTGAGACTAATAAGAATTAATTGATATTCACATAATGATATATTAAGAAAATAAAATAAAATAGACAATGAACACGAATTGATAGATAGATTGTCAGGATTTGCTTTATTATTTTAGCATGTTTTTATAGTACAAGAGAGGTGGTTATAGTCAAAGTTGACCGGTCATCGCCCCTAGCAAATTTCTTATGACTTGCCTTGTGTCCACTTAAAGTCTGGTAGGAAGAAAAGGCCTTGTTATAAATGCTACACTTGTAACTAGGTTTGTTTTTAGAATTCACTGGAATTTGAGGGGAAGGAATAGGAGAGCGACAATAAAGGGAGACGGAGGAGGTGGAAGTGGAGGTAAAGACGCCGGTGGTGCCACAAGCAAGCATAACAAAGTAAAGAGCGAGATACTCTTCCTCGGTAAGCTAATAATGTGAACACTTAGAGCGCTTGCACTTGGTCCATGGCTTAGCCAAACTGTGGAGACTGCGTGAATCCTCAAATTGAAAAGATGGAGGAGCTACTGTAGGAGAGTTGAGATTCAAAAAGAGGGAAATGCACAAATCGTGAAAGAGAGAGGAAGAGAAAGAAGAGGGAAAAGTGGGAAAATAGAGAGAGAAATGGCAGCAAGTGAAAATAATTTTAGTGTGGGTCCCATGCTAACATGTCTACTATGTGTCACTCACCATCTGCCATGTCATCTAAACCCATCCAATGTGTCTGCCATGTCAATGCCGTTAACACCTGACTCAACTGTAGCTAATCGGAGGGGCAAATTTGTCTGGGAAGTTGAAGGGTATTTTTGTTCTGAAAAAAAATGATAGGGGCATTTTAACTCTTTTCAAACAAGTTGGAGAGCAAATCAATACCTGTAGATACCGGGTCCCCAGGCAGCCCAGATTAGAGTTACCCGATGAAGATATCAGTACTTATTTCACGAGTAAAGGAGTGAGGTTGTAAGCTTCCACCCTTGGATTCCGCAAATTTAAAGGATCTTGGTGACTAAAAAAAAACTTTTGTGCATTGAAAGGGGCCTTTTCATTAAGAGAAAGTGATCTTTTGGTTGATCGATGCCCGTCGGTCGACAATGGACCCATCGCTCGTGCTTGAGGGATGCCCGTCCCTTGCACGAACGGGTTCCCGTTGCTCGCATAAGCGAGGGACGCTTGTCGCCCAGCGCGAGCGGGTGCCTGTCGCCTAGAGCGAGCGGGTGCCTGTCGCCTAGAGCGAGCGGGTGCCCATCGCTCGCGTAGGCGAGAGACGCCAGTAGCCTAGCTCGAGCGGGTGCCCCTCGCTTGTGTAGGCGAGGGACGCCAGTCACCTAGAGCGAGCGGGTGCCCATCATTCGCACTTGAGGGATACCTGTCACACCCCAAATCGAGCCTAGTCGGGATGTGCATGCCAAGTCAGGATTTTAAGGGTAATTCGGTAATTTGCGCATGAGAATATTGGACATTAAGGAATTTAGTG
The DNA here is from genome assembly GCA_947683425.1 of Excoecaria cochinchinensis. Taxonomy (NCBI): domain Eukaryota; kingdom Viridiplantae; phylum Streptophyta; class Magnoliopsida; order Malpighiales; family Euphorbiaceae; genus Excoecaria; species Excoecaria cochinchinensis. The sequence continues at coordinate 9,513,025 of CANTUQ010000116.1, forward strand.
CAACAATTAATCTAATATGTTAAGTGGAGGAAGTATCTAGTGAAGTGTGAGTATTGTACCAAGGCATTAAATATCTACTTAAGTAATTATGTGGTGTATGTATGTGTATGGTACCTTGGTGTATGAAAGTCAAGATAGTGGAATTATTGGTCCAATGAGAGCTTGCCAAGTGGACTTAGTTGGTGGGCATTAAATGTGAAAGAAAGAAAAGAGATAAAAGAAAGAGAGGGAACACAGGAAAATCTGCATTCCCGTTCTCTTCCCTCTCACGTTTTCTCTTCTTCTTCCTTTCTTCATTTTCTGTTCTTCCTCCTTGCTTTCCTTTTTGGCTGGAGTTTGTGCTTCCTAAGGAGTGTTTTGATTGAGTTTTTGGAGCAAGATTGAAGAGGTAGCGTTTAAGGTTTCCTGCATTTGGGTATTTGGATTCTTCCTCTTCTTCTTCTTTTGGTTTTATTTGAGTTAGGGTTTGAATTAAGAGTAATTTTTTGGGTTTTGGTTTGTGCAAGCTTTGGGTGGCAAGAGGAAGCTCAAGGGCAAGGAAAAGATTGAGGATTGAAGCTTGAAGAGGGATTTTGGATCTTCAATTACAGGTTTGGGAGCCTTGTTTGTTGTGTTTTAAGTTTGGGAGCTTTGATTTCTGCATTTGAGTTTTGGGTTGTTTCTACCCTAATTCTTCTTGGATCATGAGTGTGTTTATGTTCGATTTCTGGAATTTGTAGGTGTTTTTATGAGTTTATGCATGTAATTGTTTGGGTAATTGTGTTAGTAATACATGTTTATAATTGAGTTAAATGTATATGAGGTTTGGTAGTGAGAATGCATGAGTTTGGGAATTTTGTGATTTTTGCATTTTTGTGGTTGTTGCCCCTTTGATGAAATTTCTAGAAAAATATGGGGATCTTGATGTGCATTGTAGTTTAAATGTTATGGGTTTTGATTTAGATGTGTTAAAAAGGCTTGAATGTGATTTAATGAACTTAATTGTGTTCTTGAGTGAGATGATGATGAATAGTACTGATATTTCAATTTGTGTAAATTGATGTTGTTATTGGCATGATTTAATTGGAATTCTTGGTATAGATGTTGTATTTTATGTTGTTAATGATGTGTGGGTGGCTGGAGATGAGGTAAGTTGATGTTTTGATATTTGGTTTGAGATTTGGGTGTTGTGAAGTTGGGTTTTCTGCAGATTTCTCGTGTAAGGGCTGGAATTCACGACTCTGTCGTGAGCGCGATATTGTCGCGAGGTTGTGACAGAGCCTGGTGAGAGCAGCCCTCGCACGCGTCCGAGCTCTCCGCCGAGCCATGCAACAGAGCCTCTGTCACGACCACGACAGAGAGCTCGTCGGTCGATCTGTTTTTGGGCAATCCTCTGTCACGAGCGCGCTCTCGGGCGCGAGTGCGATGGATCAGCTTGGCAGCTCACTGTCGCGAGCACGACAGCGAGTTGAATTTATTCCCCGCGAGATCGTGAGGATTGCCGTGGTCGCCACCTGGGGCAAGTTCGCCTCTGTCGCGAGCTTGATAATTATCGCGATCGCGTCAGTGATCCCAAATTTGCCCTATTTCCTGATTTTGTTTTCTCTTCTAAAATGAATTTCCAATGGTTTCTTCATGAGTTTTACCCCTGTATGCTGTATAAAATGCTTATTATTATATGTGTAATATTATGAATCCTTCATGATTAATGATATGCTACGATTTAGAACTTGAATTGTGTTATGTATGGTTTCCCATATTTGATTCTGATATGCTTTAGAATAATGAATAATGTTGAAGTGTGAGTCTGGATTATATTATATGCTTAGCAATGTGAATTGTATAATGTGTGTCTGGCATTAGGAAGATATTTATATGTCTATCATACTTTGGTTTATGCATGACGATATATACATATATATGTATTATGTGATTCGAAATATGATTTGTTTTATGTATGACCTGCGAGAGTCAGTCTAGTGGATAGTTAGGCATGCCTAATAGAGTTCTTAGCTGCAGCCCTGTGGACGTTTGGACCCTGATCAGGTCCCCGTTTGGTTCCTCGTGAACCCTTTTTAATGTGTTCAGATCCTCGCGATCCTTTTTAATGTATTTGGATCTTGTTTAAGATCCCCCTCTGTAAAATGTTTTAAATGTGATAAAGTAAAATGGTTTTCGATTCGTACTCGTAAGGTACGCTACCGTTCGATTCGTACCCGTAAGGTACGCTACCGTATTCTCTCGTTATCCACTAAAGTGAGTCAGCAGGTACTCTGTTTGCTTTGTCTAATGTGAATATGAGAATGTGAAATCCGAATGAGCATGATTTTGGATATGTGAATCAGTTATTTATCTGAATGTGATTACGAATCTCTGAACGGGTTTAATGTGACTCAAGCATGTATATTGTATATGTACATCGTAAACCATGTATACTGCTCTTCCATATAGTGATGAGATAAATTAATATGTATATGAATGTGGGCTAGAATTTCTGAATGCTATGGTTAATTGGTATATATATTAATGTGACTTTGTGCTGTTAACTGTTATAGTTAATATGTGAATTAGTATGAGTATGAATATGATCTTGAACTAACAAATGCAATGAATTTAAATTTATGCTATATGTTTCTTTGGTCTTAGCTATCGTAGTATCTTCGGCATGTTGTCATGTGTTCATGTTTCATGGCATGATGTTTTATGTAATAGAATTGCGCAGTGGAAGTGTGGTGGTTTGAACGTCGCCCCTTGGGGTTCGGCTAGTGTATGTGTCTTATGGCATGACAAAAGTATGTTTGGATATATAGTGATTTTGCATGATAGTTGGATGCGTTATTGCATGGTAACCTTATTGCATGTGTATGGGCTTTCAGTTAACGTTTGGGTTACTGGTATGAAGGCAGCATGTTTAGTTGTTGAGTAGCTAAGCATGACGCAGTTTTGATATCAGATACCTTAGTAAGTTTATGCATGTGAGATTGTATGTGTTTCTGCATGATAATATTTGTATCTTGTATAGTACTCTGTCTGCTTGGGTTTGATCGACACGAGTTTTGAATGTGGATATGATTTTCTGAATGCATGGCTTTTATATGCAAGTATGTATATCTATCTGTTAGGACTATGTGCATTTGCCATTCGAATGTGTTATGCCTTGACGACCATTGTGAATGGCCGTCCATTTTGTTGTGTGTTCTCCCCACTAAGCGTTATCGCTTAGCACGGGTTCTTTTCCTGTGTAGTTGGCAGGTTTGGTTCGGTTCGAGTCGGACATTTGCAAGGTCGGCCACATAGGAGTTAGAAGTTTTGTATTTTGTTCAGCTTCTGTATTTTGGATTTTGTATTTCTGTAGTCTCATGTATATGTAATCATATGTAAGGATCTGGATGTAATATCTGGGCTATGTAAATGTTATTATATTTAAGTTTAAAGTTGTTCCTCGATTTTATCGTTTGCCTTATGCTTCCACTGATTGAATGAGTGAATGGGGATATGCATGTGCTTATGCTTCCGCTTAGTGCCTGCGTGTATGTGAGTGAGCGTTGGTAGCGCTCTCCGGCGTCCTTCCAATGGGGACGTAGGGGGTGTTACAATACCTATCCCTCGCGCGAGTGGGTGCCCTTTGCTTAAAAGACAGGGCTATTCCCTTGATCGACGGCCATCGGTAGACTAAGGGATGCCCATCGGTCGGTGCCTGGTGGCGTTTTGGTGGATTAAATGCAATTTTTTTAATGCTTATCCTTAGGATAAATATCAAAGATTTGATTTTATCTTTTAAAATATAATTTAATTTTGAAAAGATTTCATTTTATCTTCTGAAAGATAATTTGAATTTAAAAAGATTTCATTTTATCTCCAAAAATAATTTGAATTTGAAAAAGATTTGATTTTATCTTCTAAAACTCTTTTTGAATTCAAAAAGATTTGATATCTATCTCTAAGGATAATTTGAATTTTAAAAAGATTTTATTTTATCTTTTTATCTTCAGTTAGCCTATAAATAGCAGGCTGAGGATCAAGGCGAAAGGTCGGAAATTCTAAGGTTAGAAAAATTTCTGAGGTTGGAGATTTTTTTCCATTTTGGATTTTTCTTTTGAAATTCTTCGAAAAAGGATCAGGAAGAACTCGAAAAAGGGAAATCAATTCCCTTTGCTCGATCTATCCTTCTAAGATTCGACAGTATTACAAAAGACAAAAGAGATATCGAAAAGAAGAAATCAATTCTTTTCTCTTGATTTATCTTCTTGAAGATTTTCAAATTATTTTGAAAACAACAATTTTGTAAAAGGAAATTGTTTTCAACAGTGATTTATAGTCAAACCGATCCTTGTAGAATTCAAGGGGAGATCTGTACGACATTCGCCTTGCAGAGATCAATACTCCGAGGGTAAACATTATGGATTAATTATTCTTGTGATAATTCCAATGTCTTAACACGAAACATATAAACTAATCTCAAAATAAAAATTAATTCTTTTTAATTAATTCGTTTTATTGCTTTATTCGATTCATTAGCAATATATTGCATGAAAAACGGCTTAAAAATGTGAAAGCTTGGATTATAGTTGATTTCTCTCATTTTTTGAGGTCTGGAGGTGACCAACGGGCCGAAGGCCCCACCGATGGCGGTCGCTCAAGCGAGTGACGGGCAGTCGTGGGGCGCCTCTTCTGCCCTTCAGTCATCCCAGGGACTGCCATTTCTCGCCACTCCTTGGTCGTCCTTGGGTCTCTTCTTCTCATTTCTCTTGATTATCTTTTTGATTTTCTTTTTATGCCTTAATTCTACCCATTTTCGGTAATTCGTTTCAATATCTTCTATTATTTTATCATTTATTTTTGCTTTTGATGTTTTTATTCTAATGGCGCTCACATTTTATTTTGTGTTTTTTTGAGTTTCACTTTGTTGAATGTTGGATCCTAGAGAGGGAGGAGTAACTGGGATGACTTGGAAGCATCGCTTTGGTTCATTTTCTTTTCACCCTTTTTATTTGAGTTATCTAATCTCTTTAATTTTTATTCATTATTACAAATGTCATTTTTGTTCGTTAATAAAAAGGCATCTGGGGATTCTTATTGTTAAAATGAGTTTAGTTTAATAAAAAGGGACCAATGTTCCGGTTTTCCTCCAAAATGCCGCCTAAAAATCATTTTCATGATCACGGCTACATATGTGAGGGAACCAATGTTCTCAAATTAATATCCCGTTTTATGTATGGTTTTCATTTCTGTTCATTTATATTAGGGGTTGTATTCCACCCCTAGTTTTATTATAAATTAATGTATTCTCATTTACTTTATTTTAAGTTTGAGTTATTTACCGCTTTTATTATATGCTCGAATTGTGCTTTAATAATTACATTAAACTGTATGAGAAAAGGAATGGAATTTTTATTTCAAAACTCACTTATAACTTTAATCGAGGTATGAATAAGAGTGAAGTCCCGAACTCTCTCTGGTCTTAGATTTTATGAGGTTAGATGAACCTCTATTGGGATGGAAATTCCAAAATATCTTTTGTTGCCCAAAATAGACTTATACACTTTGTCTTAGGGTCAATGAGGCTAGATGACCTTTCCCAATATTTTATTAGTCTTATTGCCCAAAATAGACGCCCTTATAATCTTTACAAATTTTATGAACCTCTCTCGGTACCCTAAAAGTGGGCATCACGGTACCTTTTTCCTTTCCTATACTAATTGAACTACCATTTATGTAGGAATTTGTTGCTCTTGGAAGTCCTTGTCACCAGTCGCATTTTCTTTGATAATTTTGTGAGTATGATTATCCCTATCACTCTATGATTTGTGGGATTCCTTATCACTCCACATACTCACAGACTGTAGATTGCTAATATCCCCCACAAACTGAGCCGTGGTTAAAGGCAAAGTTTATTTCGAAAGAACATTATGGCAGCTTTGGAAACAGGTTTAGTAAAGATATCTACAACTTATTTGTCAGAGGACACATGTTTAGTGACAAGTAATCTAAGTGCAACTTGTTCGCATGCAAAATGATAATTGAACTTAATGTGTTTACACCAAGCATAAAAGACAGGATTGATAGTCATGTAAAGAGTACTGATATAATTACAGTAGAGGACTGATGGAGATAAGAGTGATATGATAAGATCCTTAAGGATGTAAGTTCAGCAGTAGTATTAGCCATTGCACGGTACTCGGCTTCAGTGCTGGAGTGAGAGATTGTGTGTTGTTTCTTTGCACACCAATTTGTGCCAAGAAATGTGCGATAACCGGTGGTAGATCTCCGAGTTGTAAGGTAGCCAGTCCAATCAACTTTAGAGAAACTAGACAATTCAATGGTTGTAAACCATTGTGGATTGTTCCTTTAAGATATCACAAAATTCAATGAACTAATTGTAAATGAGCAGCTATAGGGGCATGTATGAACTGAGAAGCATAGTTGACACTGTAGGATAGATCAGGTCATGTCAATATGAGATGTTAGAGAGCACCAACAATAACATGAAAATGACAAGGATCTACAACAGGAGTAAAATCTGTAGTAAGTTTAAATTCAACTGTTAGGGGTGTAGGCATGGCTTGCAATGTAGTATATTGGATCGTTCAAGAATGGTAAGTGCATAGTGTGACTAAGATAGATGTAGCCCATTTATTGTGCTAGAAATCTCAATACCAAAAAACTGATGCATCGGACCTAAATCTTTCACATAAAACTCAGAACTCAAAATTTGAATAAAAGAGGTAACAAGCTATGTGGATGACCCTGTAAGAATCATGTCATCAATGTAGAGAAGTAAAACTAGTAAGCCATGATTAGAATGAAAAATAAAAAGAGAAGGATCAGCTAAGCTACAAAAACATCCATATGATAAAAGAAATTCATTGAGTCTATTAAACCAAGCACGTGGTGTGACCGGTGTCTAGCAAGTATACTAGATCGGCTAAGTAATATAGGGTGTTAATTTTAAGATCCCAAATTATCGTTCCCAAGGGATAGTGGTTGCAAGGTAGTAAAAATTAAAAGTATGCTAAAGAATTCCTAGATTTTTGAGTGAAAGAGCTATTGAGCTGTTGAAATAAAACAGTAAAATAAACAACTAAAACACAACTCGCTAAATTAAATAAAAGTTCTAGCATAAATTAAAATAGAAATAAATCCTTAGAAATTAATAAGTCTAAAAGCGGTTTAGGTTCACTCATCCTCCCCATGCCTGATGTGAATTAATTTTATCTTAAGCTATATAGATTGAATCAGGAAAACCACTATACCCAAGCGTCCCATTCCGGAGCAAGCTATTTTAATCACAAAATGTCCCATTCCGGAGCAAGCCTCATGATTAGCATAAGCACAGTTCTAAAATCCTAGGTTCTGTATTGTTTTCCCATTCGAGAGCCAAACAACCCATAAACCCATTCATTTTACATCCAACCCCCAGCCTTACTATCATTTTAACCTATAACTCATTGAGTCCCATTCCGGAGCAATCACAAGGTAAAGAAAAATCTGATAGAAAAACAGAGCAAAAATACATTCATAGCATTCAAAAATCTAATAAATCATCCAAACCAGATAATATCATCAAAACTTAGGAACAACCATGAAATAAGATTCAACAACATATAAAATGAACCATCAATCTAGATAAAAACTCAGTTTAGCTCAATATTCACATAGGTAGTGGGGATTCAAAGATCCCTAAACACTAATAACTACTCACAATCCATTACAAAGACTAAAAGAGAGAAGAAAAAATAAACCCAGAAATTCATTGTTGAGATAAACCCTAGCTGAATCCAGGTTGATGTTCCTTCAAATCTCCCACAGAAAATAAGCTTGAGCTGAAAATATTAAATCTAAACTCTACAAAGCTGTAAATCTAATCTATCTTGAGTGTAAATCTAATGAAAATATCAAAACCCTAAAAGTTAGAACAAAAGAAAAAACCAGAAAAACTTAGATCTAAAAACCCTCTTTTTAATCTCAGAAAAATAAATAAAAAAAGCTCCTTTTGACAAATGGCAGCCTGCAATTTATAGCTTTGAAGGGGTCACGGTCACAACCAAGCGGTTATCACCGTGAGGCACTGGGGGTCACGGTGGTAATGAAATGGTTGTCACAATGAGGTGCTTACGGTTTCAATTCTGCCTGAATGCCTTTATATCACGGTGATAACCAAATAGTTGTCACCGAGAGGTAGCTCTGCTTCCAATCTGCCTTGAATAACAATATGTCACGGTGACAACAAATCAGTTGTCACCCTGAGGTATTTGGGCTTTCAAATCTATCATGAGCAAATATATGTCACGGTCACAACCAAACAGTTATGACCATGAGGTACATGTGCCTACGATTCTGCCTTGAGAAAAAAATATGTCACGGTCACAACCAAATGGTTGTGACGGTGAGGTACCTGTATTTCCTGCATTTCAACATAAAATACCATAAATTTGCTATCAAAAGTGTATAAAACCCAAATTTAACTAAATTTGGCAAAACTTAATAAAAGTAACAAAAACACAATAATAAACACAAATAAAAACTTAAAAACCACACGAAAAGAATAATAAAACTAAGTACTAAATTGAAGTTATCAAAGTACCCCACACTTAGACTTTGCTCGCCCTCAAGTAAATGAATTATCCACATTCCTAAAAATTCAAACTCTAACCCGGAATAGCAAAATTCAAACAAACCAAAATAGCATTTAGTAAAAGAGACTTAACCAAAAAAAATAAAAATCTCATGTTAGTTTATATCAAGCGATTTTGTGTGTGTGTGTTAGGCTAAAAACAAATTTTCTACTTTTCAAAACAAAAACAACCAGCGTATTCCAACAATTGAGCAAAGAAAATGATAAGCAAACATTTTGCGTATTGGTTTCGTACTAGAAACTCAGGATAACCATAAGTCTGTCCTTTAGCACCGGAAACCACACGACTCATCTCCACTAAATAACTCAGGTCAAGAATAGAATCACTAGGTCTTACTTTAAGGTTGTAATGCTAGGTTAGAGAATTGGCTAACAAAAATAGATAAGGCTATAGAATAAAGAGTCAGCCACTCTATCCACATTCACCACTATCCAATTTGAACAAAAATTTATATTGACCCACACATTCATCTTACCAACAGTTGCCAAAACTAAACTTTCCAAAATGATAAACACTAAACCACAAGAAAATAAATAGATGAATGGCCCTAAATAATTTTTTTTTTCAAAACCCGTTCACCTTTGAGTCAATAAGCACTTCCCTCTTTTTGAAGGTACCCCACATTTGAATTTTTCTAGATATGACTAGCTCAAAGATCATATTAATGATTAACATTTTCACAAAACTTTTTTTTTTTAAATGAACCAATTGATCATAAGCTAACCTAATTTTTCAAACATAGATTGTAAGATACCCACAACTTTCACTTTCTTACAATGCTTGACTTCATTAAGGAAAAATTAGAAATATACTAGGCAACACCCCAAAGTTTTACAATTCAGCATTCAGAATTTTGTTTTTCACACCTAAGCTACTCTAGCAATAAACACCCTTACTCAACCCTCAATGTTATCCTAACCCAATCCTATAGTGGCCAATTCTTTGAAAGGATAGGCAAAAGCATTTAGGTTGGATGGTAAAATGATGAGTGTAACAATAAAAGAATTGCATAGTACGCTTTTAGCATACCAAATTAGCTCAACGGGGCTAGCAATGGCAAATATGCATACAGGTAGGTCAATAGTCATTTAAAAGTGGTTACCAAAGAAAAACTGCCTAGTTCATGTCCTAAACCTGTCTGAATTGCTATATTGTTTCGAAGGGTGATGAGGAAAGTTCTAGTTATCCTAAAATTCCTTCATTCAAATACTTTCACACACTAGATTTTTCCAAGTTTTTTTCACAATAAAGACTAAAGTACACAATGGATAAGAAATCACAAGATATACGACCAATTGAAAAATTTCTCGCCAACACATACAACCACTCTCTTGCTAAAATAGGTTCTCTAAATAATCCGCTCACAAATTAAAGTTCAAAATATTCAAATCAGGAATAATAAGAGGCAAGCTAAACTAAAATAAGGGTATTGAGGTAACGACAATTCAGCAAAATAAATAACTTAAAAACAAAGCACACGTATTAAAACTAAAGCACATGAAACTTAGAAATAAAAATAAAAATAGCATTTTAGAACTTGTTCTTCTTCAACAAAAAGTTAACAACACAAATTTATTGGTTTTGCTCCCCTACCCCACACTTAAAATCTTGCTGTCCCCAGCAAGTCAAACACTAGCAACATAAAAACAAATGAAAAACACAAGATAGGAGGGCTCCCTGGGCTCAACTCTCCGGTGGTGATGGTGGTGGAAAATGTGCATCAAAGCGTGACGTTAAGGTTGTTAGGCCTAGCAATACTTGATCGAGCTGGGATTGAAGATCGGCTTGAGTTGCTGCAATGGTATCTATTTTTTCCACCAAGGAATTGTACTGCGGAGAGGTGAATGAGGCAGGTTCTTGATCTGGAGCATGAGGTTCTTGATCTTGTGTATGAGGTAATCCACCCAAACTATGCTAAACTTTTTGTAAAAATTCCTCTCTGCTAGTCAGGCAATACCCATAACCTTCTGTCTCATCGTCGACCACTACTTTCATATTTTTCAATAGCTTCTTGTAAATTGAAGCAATAGATGGTAGCACTTGACTCCTTCTCAATGGGTGATGTACACCCTTGGTAATAATAGTCACCCACCCTCTGTGGGATATTTGCTTGACTTTCTTGGCATTCCACTGTAGCTCTTCTAATTTGTACCACAAATGTGGAGCACCAATGACTCTAAATCCTCTAACCAAGCATGCCAGAAAAAGGGCTTCATGTAGGTTGACTTGCCCAGTAGAATCTACATGGCTCATCAACGATATTGAGAAAACCCGATGGATAATCCGCAGAGCATGATTATGCAAATGGTGCGTCTTCGTTTTCCCCGACATATAACTGGTGGCTGTAACATTGTCTCTGATCAATGCCCATGCACTATCTTTATCATACTCGTCAAAGCAATCCATCGCAGGAGAAGGAAAACCCAGGAGTTTTGAAAACCTCACAAAAGAAAACTTGTACAATGTGCCCTCTAAATAGAAAGAAACAGCACCTGGATTTGTGGCACTATTTTTACCGATCCTACATTGCACTATCACCACAAAATCTCTTGTTAAATCAAGATAAACCTTCTTGTTATGCGTAAAGAGCTGCTCCCATTCAATGTTGGCAATGAGGTGCTGGACTTCATCTCTGATCCCTAGGTTTCCAAGCAAGTCCATGTCTAAATAGGCTGTCGAAATGTACTTGCATTTGCTGAATAGGGCATAGCTTGCTTTAATATTGGCTGGTACCCAATTTGGGACCTATAGACATCGGGTCCTGAGACAGCCCAGATCAAAGTTACCCAATGATGATAAGATGCCTTTTCACAGGCAAAAAGGTTGAAAGTGGTGATTTCCTTGTCGATTTGCATTTTAGAGTGAAAAAAATAAAAAATATTTTTAAAATTAGATTTGAAAAATGGGGTTTAGAAATTGTAGTATTTTTATTTAATTTTTAATAATAAAAAAATAAAAAAAAAAATCGAGCGTCAGCGCCTTGCGGCGGCACGCAGTGCCTGTGCGCGTGGAGAGCCATCGCGCGCAGCGCGCGCCAGGCGTCGCTCTCGTGCGCACGACGGGCGAGCCAGCGACGAGCGTCAGTGGCCCAATTCTGCCACAAAACATGATTTTTGCCCCCAAAATTAGTTTTTTTCGATTTTTCACCCAAAAATCCATTTTTTATCCCATTGTTTTGGTTTTTTAAAGGTTTTTTTCCTTTTTTAAAATTCAAAATAAATAAGATCTGATTTAATTGGATTTTTTCTTCTTAATTAATGGTTTTTTCCTATTTTCTTCATATAAAAAGAAAATGATGGAAAGAGAAAAAGGGGGGAATTTTTTTAGGGTTTTTCTTCATCTTTTCTCTTGTTCTTCCTCTCAAAAATTCTCTCTAACTTTGATTGAATTTTTCCCCAACACAAAAATAAAAATAGTTCAATTCTTCTTCCTTTTTCCAATATAATTTCTTCTAAACATATTTTTAGGAGGAGTTTTGTTGATGAACTTGATTTTGAGACAAATCAAATAATTATTTGCTCTCAAAATTCGTTTTTAACCTTTTATTTGTTTTCAATTAATTTTTTTCAAGGTTTTTTTTATTATTTTGAATCCCTTTTTGACGAAAAATGGATTTTGGGGCAAACAAAATAATTGTTTGTTCCTAAAATCTAATTTTTATTTGATTTTCTAAAAAAGAAGTTTTTTCCATAAATGATTTTTTTCCTTAAGACGAAAAAAATAATTGGTTGTTCTTGAGAATTTCTTTTGGTTTAATAAATAAAAATTAATTTTTAGACAAATAAATTAATTCTTTGTTTTTAACGAATTGTCGGTTTTCCTTTTATTATTTTTCAAGCATATTTATTTCTTGGAATAAAATTTCAACATTTTTATCATCTTTAATTCTAATCTCACAAATCAAAAATAAGGAAATCAAGCATCATTTTTACCTTTATCGAATCCGAAACTCTGAGGGTAAACCTTCTAAACTTGATCTTTTTTTATTCTCTTTTATTTATTTTTGTTCATATTAAATTAATTAACTTGTACATTTTTACTATTTTCATTTATTTATTTATTCTATTAGTTTATATATTATTTTTGCTTTGATTCCTCACTATTATTTTAACATGTAATTAATTAATTTATTTTGATTGATCTTTTTTGCCATGCAAATGTTTTATGTTAATCGGGATAACACTAATTAATCATGTCATTTATTTAATTATTTTTATCATTATTTTATTCATTTTTTATCATTCTTTTTCATTGCTATTGTTATATATTTATTGTTTATTCTTTTATTTGTTTATTTTCATTATTCATAATTATTATTATTATCATATTCATATTTTTATGTATTAATTCATTAACATTTTTATTTATTTCAATCACATCATTTAATTCATTTGTCATTTATAATATATTTTTCTCATTTATTTTAAATTGTTAACATGTTAATTCATTTATCATCCTTCATGTCATCTTATTTTATCTTAATTTGTTATTCATTATTTTATATGTTTAATTGATTTTATGGATTTAATTACTAACATTATTTCATTTGTGTTTTATTTTATATGTCAAAACTTATTTTTTTTACTTGGACATTTTTGCGAGCACACGAGGAGATCCAGAAGACTCGTTTGGGTTAAATCACTACAAGAAAATAATAATTTCCCGATGGAAATTACCGACAAAAAATAAGTAATTTTCGTCGGGAAATGAATATGCCGACGAAAAATGATTCCGTCGGCATGATAGACGTAGGGAATTTTTCCTGACGAAAAAATTTTTGTCGGGGAATTTTTCGACGGAAATATTCGACTAAAATGGGATTTCCGTCGAAAAATTTCCCGACGGAGAGGTTTTCCATCGCGGAATTTCCCGATGGAAAGGCTTCTTCATCGGGAAATTCCCTGACAAAAATCCCATTTTCGTCGGGAAATTCCCCGATGGAAAACCTCTCCGTCGAGAATTTCCCCGACGGAAATCACTTTTCCGTCGGGATTTTGAAGAAAAATTAAAAATTAAATTTTTCATATTTGTTTTTTCATGCAGATATAACCCGTAAAATTAATTGCAAAATAATGAAAAAATGAAGATAATATCCAAATTTTAATATCCAATAATAGTCAAATTTAATAATTGTGCTAATTATGAAGTTAGTAATTATTTAATAACATAATATCCATATGTCTAATACATAATCATAACTAAGCTGATGGCGGCGGCGGCTGAGAAGTACGATCAGACTGTTGCGATGACGAGGCGACCATACCCTTCAAATTTGCCATCTCATTGCGTAATTCAGATATGAAGTCGAGAGATTATCGCCACCGAGCCTCTGAGTCTTGCCACCGAGCCTCTGAGTCTTGCCACCGAGCTTTTGAGTATTGCCATCGAGCTTGTGACTGTTGCAATTCAGATCTCAGCTCAGTTACAGTATTCTAAAGTTTAAGTACTTCTCTGGATGCAGACCGTCTATTAGATGCGGCTGTACTTGAATTTGAGGAATGCGAGTAACAAGATTTGGCCAAAGAATCTAAGCCAAATACCCATCCTCGCTGGTCTCTACCACCAGCCACTTCATAATAGATCTGATTCGCATCAACATTATCGAAAGTCTGTGAGCGTTGCTGAATGGTCTCTTGAACTTGTTCCTATCATAGGACAAATCTTTTACAATAAGTAACGATTAAAAATAACTAATATTTAAAATTTGTAAATTATAGTAATTTGGACATATATGTAAAACCCTTGATCGAGAATTGATGAACGTTTGACCATCATGTTTTTTGGTGTGGGTGTGTAAAAATACCTCAGCGTGGGTAGCCGGTCTACCCATCGATGCTCCCTACAAACATAAAAAGAATTAAAGGCGAACTATAATTTATTGAGTATTCGTACAAGTTTTTACTAAAATTTCGGCAGAGTTTCTCCTATATTTGGAGCATACCTCCTGTATACAAAGACAGAAAAGCACTTCAAATTTCGAGACTATGCTACCATCTAACATCCAACAACAATGCAAACTCCTCGCACAAGTAACATTCCCATCCTCCTCATTGGTAATGGGATAAATTTTAGACATTCTAACCATTAATTACAGTGGTAACAGTAATATTTTGTAATACTTACAAGTCTATCTGCATGTTCCCGATGGGACATCGATCCTCCAGTATGCAAGCATGAACTGAGTCCCTCAGGTCCTCCCCGTCTGTTACTAGAATTCCGCTCTGAAATGGAAAGGGCTTCAAGCGTCGCCCAATACTGTTCCTAGTGTGCCCATAAATCTTCGGTCATATAGCGAGGTCGAACACCACCAGTTTTTAACAAGCACACTAAATCTCTGTAACGTGCCCGCGTACGACTCTTCCACACAGAAAACATGATGGCGTTAAACGCCGAGTCCTAGTAACATTTTTTCTTATGAGACAGAACAAAAAACAAAATGTAAGCAAGTGTAAACTATAATTTGTTATGTAACAAAATTTATCATTAATTTTTTACCTTGAATTCTTCAAAATAAAAATTCTTTGTTTCCTGTGACACATTCTTCCAGGCAAACCCATCGTAATCTATTCTGTTTTTGAAAGTGGTTGTCATTATGCATGAGCAACTTCCTGAAGGATTCAATCTAAGATATAACAATGTGAATAACGTTAATCCAAGTAATAACTCTCATTGAAATCATAATGAAGTGAAATATTAATCACTTACTCCCCATCTATGATGGTGATGTAGATTCTTCCATCAACTCCAACTGAGCCAGGCATAGGCTGTTCCGCTGGTTCTGTTCCTGACACCTGAGTTGGCATAGATTCGTGGTGTACCATAGGAGTGGAATCAGTGAAAGGAATGGTAGATGGTGCAATAGTTGGGATGGTCGGTGATGCGTCAGCCTGAGTGCTGGCATTGAGCCCATCCGATGGGGATCCTCCATCACCAGAACTGTCAACGCCATCATGCAACCTGAGATGTGGAGGAATCATAGTATTCTTCCTTCGCTTAAACAGTTTTCAACCTGACATTATAAGGAAAATGCATATTGTTAGATAATAGAAAATAATTACATTGTAATAAGCATATTAAATAACAAAACAAGTCAGTGCAATATTAATTGTCTTCACATGATAAGCAGGTAGGTAAACAAATTATTCGCTATCGTCACTAAGCTGTAAATCATAATTCAAATCGTCCTCATTTTTCGATGTAGAAGAGGAAAATTCTGGCTCATCATTAGATCCCTCGCCAACCAAAGTTTCCTCATCAACCTCACAGGAAATGTCAACAAATTCATTGTCCGCATAGTTCAATATTTCATTATCTTCAAAATTCAGAGAGTCATTTATTTCATGAACTTCCGGTTCTTCCTCCTGAAATGCATCATTATTTTCAGAACGTTGACTTTGTCCGGTGGCTTTCCTTTTAAAAATGCCTATTGGTTTTACTTTGCATGCAGCAAACCATTCCGATCTGTCTTGCTTTACGCTTGGATAAGAGACATAATATACTTGGCCCGCTTGCATTGCCAACACAAATGGTTCAAAGTTCCTCAATCTTCTACGCTGGTTTACATCAACTAAATTGTATCTGGTATGTATTTTTGTTCCAACGTTAATAGTTGGATCAAACCATTCGCACTTGAATAATACACAGCGCTTTATTGGCAACGCGGGATACTCGACTTCAATTATATCAATAATTTGCCCATAATAATCCATCAACTCTCCGTGAATGCAACCCCACTGTTTATCGTTTCTTTGTTATGACCATGACTCTATGTATGAAATTTATATCCATTCACGAAATACACCAAAAACGATTTAACATATCGCAAAAGTCCTTTTGCAAGATCCATGATGTACTTGTTGTCAATTGCATTTATTGATGCCTACATATTCGAATACGCTAACATCATTTAAATCATATATTTCATATATAATTGTATAAATGGATTTGTATGTTTAAAATCACAACTTACATATGTCTTGAACCAATGGTGAAAGTGCTTTTCGACTTCTTTGTTCACCTCATTTTCATTTTTTTAGGCATTAGCTCATGTATCCATTCCTCAAATAATCTAAAATGCCAAAATACAGCGTATAGATTACACTCTTGACAAAGTAAAACAAATGAGCAATTTAGCATATATATTAAACTTACCGCATAAAAGGCCGAACTTCTTCGCAATTCAATAAAATATAACTATGGGCCGCTATTAATTCATCCTCCGTTAGCATTTTCCTTATTGAACGGCCATGTAAATGCCCAGAATACATAAAAATGGATAAGTTTCCGTCCTGATTACTTGATTCCCCGCCATCATCATTACGTGGTATTTTCCGCTGTCTCATGTGTATATGAGGCTCAAAATAATGAGAACAAAAAGTACTTGCTTCTTCGACCAAATAAGCATTACATATTGAACCTTCAACTCTAGCTTTATTTTTTTACGTTTTTCTTCAAGTGAAACAAATACCTACATGATATTTTTTATTGACATTAATTAGCATACAAATGTATAATATAATTGCAATTAAAGGTCATAGATAGTTACCGCTCAAATGGATACATCCAATGATATTGAATAGGACTAGCAAGTTTTGCCTCATGTGCTAAATGCACGGGTAGATGCTCCATACAGTTGAAGAAGCTTGGAGGAAAAATTGCTTCAAGTTTGTACAGGATTACTGGAATTTCTATTTCCGCCATTTTCGCCGCATTTATCTCGCATGACGTTAATGTTCTGAAGAACATACTTTGTTCTGTTATAGCTTCCCACACTTTTGTCGGCAATAACTCTCGAAATGCTATTGGAAGTAGCCTCTGCATAGAAACATGACAATCATGACTTTTCATACCGAATAATTTGTACTTTCTCATGTCGACGCATCTTGCCAAGTTCGAGACGTAACCATTCGAAAACTTTAGTCCTTTTAACCAATCACACAAGACTTCCTTTTATTTTTTGTCCAAAGTGTAGCATGCTTTGGGATATTTTTCTGTTAAGTAATCTTTATCTAACTCAAGCCTTCTACATAACAACTTTAAATCTGCTCTTGATTTTGTATTGTCCTTGGTCTTCCCTTCTATATTCATAATGGTGTTGAACACATTATCAAAAATATTTTTCTCAATGTGCATCACATCTAAATTATGCCATAATAAATTAGTCTTCCAATACGGCAAATCCCAAAAAATGCTTCTTTTCCTCCAACCAAAGTTTTTGTTGATTCTTCCATTAACTTCATCAGCATCAAGTTCTATTACCTTAAGTAAACCCAACTCATCAATGTCTTGTAAAATTTGCTCACTGCTTCTGATAACTGGAGGACTACCAAGAACAACTCTATTCTTAATAAATTTATTCTTGTTCCGTCGGAACGGGTGATCAGGTGGAAGAAATTTCCTATGGTTGTCAAACTAAGAAGTTTTGCACCCATGTTGAAGATAAAATGCATCTGAATCATCGCCACAGTAAGGATATGCTAGTTTGCCAGCCGTACTCCAACCCGACAACATAGCATACGCGGGGAAGTCACTAACCGTCCACATCAATGCCGCTTTCATCATGAAATTCTGTTTAAGTGATGCATCATATGTTTGAACACTGACTATCCCAAAGCTGTTACAACTCATAAATCAATGGCTGCAAATATACATCAATTCTGTGCTTTGGATTTCTAGGTCCTGGAATGATAACTGTCAAGAACATATATACCTCATTCATACACATCCATGGAGGCAAATTATAAGGAGTGATTATGATTGGCCATGACGAATATTGTTGCCCTGATTGACCAAAAGGTTGAAATCCGTCAGTGCTCAAACATAGCCGAACATTTTGAGATCCAGCAGCAAAATCAGGATGGGTGTTATTGAAATGTATCCATGCAACTGCATCTGATGGATGGCTCATTATTCCACATGTACTTTCGTGCTCATCATGCCATCTCATATGAGGTGCAGTAACTTCGGATGCATATAGTCTTTGAAGCTTGGGAGTCAATGGAAAAAAATACATATGTTTCCAAGGTACCAATTTCTGCTGATTACCGCCACTTTTAAATTTGTACCTAGGTTGACTACAAAATTTGCACTCTTGTAAATTGATGTCATCCCTCAAAAATAACATACATCCCAACCGACAATAGTCAATTTTCTCATCAGGCAAACCTAAACCACTGATCAGTTTCTTCACATTGTACAAATTATCAACCATTTTATGGTCAGGAGGTAATGATTCATTATACCAAGCAAGAATTTGATCAAAACTTTGATCCAAAATATGGCCTTCGGATTTTATATTCAATATCCAAGCTACAGAAGATAGCTGAGTCATATTATCGCAGCCTGGCCATAACTCCTGATCTGCTGAATTTAGCAAATCGTAAAATTTTGTTGCATTTTCGTTGGGTTCTTCCAGCATTGGTGTACTTTCCCTAAAATCATGGCCAGCTGCATCGTAAACCATTTGGACGTATGAATTATCAGTCACCCCTACATCATCGGCTCCAAATTCCCCCCCCCCCCCCCCCCCCTCTCTTTCAAATTCACCCTCAGTTGTTGACATGTTACCCACATTTCCCATCGAGGTACTGCAGATTGATGGTTCTCCGTGTCGTGTCCACTCAAAATAATTTTGAACAAATCCCTTTCTTAACAGGTGAAAATACACTTAATTGACTGGAAGATAACTAAGGTGTTGCCACTTTTTGTATGGACATCTTATTTTAGCCCCATCCATATGTGCAGGTTGAGAACTGGCATACTCAATAAACGATTGAACCCCTTCCACAAATTCAAGATTAATGTAACCATCCCTTATTTTTCGTCTATACATCCAAGATCTATCTACGTTACTCATAATTAATTCCAAAACTGATACATGAACAAGAAGACATCTCAATTAGAATTATAAAAATCTAATTCCCAAAAAAATAACTTAATATATTAGACAATAAAACTACTAATAACATGAAAAATACTATTAATACATTTAATAACAACATTTAAATTAATAAACTCATAAAAAAGGATATATATATATATACAATAAAAACAAAAAAAAAACAAATTTCTCAAATAAAATGCTAATCTTATTATTTTATAATAATACTAACAACATTAAATTTGTCATTTGATTAATTAACCATAATCCTACTAATACTAATAACACTAACAATCATCTATTTCAACAAATATTTAACATTCCACATTAAAAACACTAATAATAATACATTACAAACAAATAACATTCATTGTATTATTTAACAATAATAAAATATTTAAATAACAAAAATGATTTATATTAATTCTAACAACAATTAACACTAATTAAAAATTAATTTTTTCTTTAAACAATATTTAATACTTAATATTTAACAATGTCTAACTAACATAAATAAATTAATAATAACAATAATAATAATAATAATAATATTAACAAAATTTACTAATAATAATAATAATAACTTAATTTAAAAAAAAAAGAGAGGGAGATCGGCGTACCTGACGCCGGAGGAGAGGAGGAGGAGGACGAGGGGAGGGAGGAGGACGAGGCGGTCCACGCCAGAGCAGAGGAGATGGCGCACGGAGGGAGGGAAAGAAGAGGGAAGATCGGAGCGGGAAAAGAGGGAAGTGAGGGAAGAGAGGAGGAGGAGGGGAGGGGACCAGCGATCGGAGGGGAGGGGCGGACCGACAGTAGGGGGCGGTGGTCGGCGGCATGAGGACAGGGGAGCAGAAACCGGAGGACAGAGTGAGGGGAGAGGGAGGAGAGAGAGAGAGGATCGGGGGGGGGTGGGGGGGAAGGCTGTTTTACATTTTTAATTTACGTTTAGCGACGGAAATCCAATTCCGTCGAAAATTAGTGACAGAATAGTATTTTCGTAGCTAAAAATATTTTAATTATTATAATTAATTTTATTTCCCGACGGAATTATATTTTCGTCGCTAATTACCGACGAAATTATATTTCCGTCGCTAATTTGTTAAATCCGATGTTATTTTTAGCGACGAAAAAAAATTCCATCGCTAAACTAAATTAATTTTTTTTCTTTTTTTTTACCAACGGAATAAATTTTCCGTCGCTAAAAATAGCGACAGATTTAACATACCATCGTTAATTTCGGTCGGCATTTCTGGAGGGAAATATTGGTGTCATTTTTAGAGATGAAATTTATTTTTCGTCGCTATTTATCGACGGAATTCAATAGCGATGAAATTTATTTTCCGTCGCTATTTAGCGACGGTATCAATTACGTCGGTAAATTTCCGTCGCTAATTATTCATTTTCTTATAGTGAATATTTATTTGCTTTATTTGTAATATTTTATTTATTTGGCTTTTTCATTTATTCTGCCATGTAATTTTCTTATAAAACTGTTTGTTTTAGGCACACTAAAAAGAAAATCACAAAAATATTTTTATTAATTAACTTGGAACCTTTCCTAATAAAAATGGGACCAATGTCCCAATTTTCTCCATCCAAAATAAAAATTAATTGTTTTATAATAAATATGCATGCGAGGACCAATGTCCTCATCTTTAATGTATATTCTGTTTTATGTATGATTTGTATTTCATTTACAATGGGGGTTGTATTCCGCCCCTAATTTTGTTGTAATCTATTTTTATGCACTTTACTTTAATTATGATTTATTTATCGCTTTCCCTGAATGGACAATCTGTTATTTAATTTAACTGCATTAAATTAAGTGAGAAATGGGATGAAACGATAAATTCAAAACTCAACTATAAACCTAACCAAGGTATGAATAAATGGGAAGTCCCGAACCTTCTCTGGTCTTTGGACTCAACGAGTCGAGAGGGCCATCTCAATGTTCTATTGGGATGAGGCCTCCAAGACACCTCTTGTATCCCGTAAAAGGCTCAAAATCGCACAAGGCAAGAGGGCCATCCTAATGTTCTATTAGGGTGGATGCCTCCAAAATACCTCTAGTTTGCCCAATCGTGAGGCTAGAGGGCCATCCTATCATTAGGGTGAAAGCCTCCAAGACACCTCCGGCTTGCCTATAATGGACATAGCAGCGCTGTCTTAGGCTCACTAAGGCTAGATGACCTTTCCCAATGTTTTATTGGGTGGCGACTCCAAAAAAACCTCCTTGTTACCCAAAATGGACACACTTGTAATTTCTTACAAGTTTTCATGAACCTCATCCCGAAAGCCCTAAAAACAGGCAGTTCGGGGCGCCCCGGGGTTCGGCGCACGCCACAGTGGCAACTCCACTGGGGATAATACTCGAGACTTCACTTTGAAAGTACCTTGGTTAAAATTTACAATTGAGTTTTAATTTAAAAATTTCATTCTTTTTCGAAACTACATTGCATCTCATTAGAGCCTTAGATCTATGCTAGTTTGGTCCCTCTTTCAACTCCGATGCATTCCCGAAGCACAACCCTACGTTCACTCAATGTAGGGAAGTGTTAAGGATAATCACCAGCCCAAGCCTCATACCATCATGGTATATTAAATGGAGACCCAACCGGTCATTATGCTCGTGATGAGCTGGACCTGTTGGCAGGGACCATGCTTGGGTAGTCCCTAAAGTAACATTACCTTGGCCAAAGCTCATGTAATGAAAATAGACACTCCCCCTAGGTGGTATGAACCTTAATACTATGCTTGCTATATGGATCGTTATGTATTGGGCGGACCCAAATATTTTGATTGATCACTTAATTAAAGGCTTTCATGCCCCGATAGGCCCATGTCAATTTATTCGGACTGCTTAAATACATAATGATCAAAACCCATGCGCCTGTGCATTAGTTAGGAGAGGTTATGCTGCCGGTTTCCCACTGTACACCATACGCGCCCATCGGGTCCCCTGTTGACCCATGGTCCAATCCCACCTAGGAAAGGGACTATGACCTCGTGTACAGGAGTAACAAGGTTAGAAGGACCTATGTGCTTGCATGTGATTTGTGGATAATGCATTGCATATTCATATCATTCATGCACAAATAAAATTGTTTTTCCTCCCTATGTATACATCCTATTTTTTACATATAATTATTACATGTACACATCATCCTATGTATAGTTTTTCAAATGTTTTCACATGTATCATTGTAACCTCTTTTAGCCATTGCATACCATTTGTTGTATTATATATTATTCATGCATCATTCTAACTCTTTAACCTTTCAGCCATCAAAGACCACTTTCCTAGTTGGTTAGGGTTCCGACAGCTGCATTATCGAAGGGTTTGATTGAGAAACCAAAATCAAAGTCAAAGAGCAATTAACAGGCATTCAAAAAATCTCCAGAAATGGCCAATTCATCAAGAGAGGCAGATACAAAATGAGCCATGATTGCCGAAGAAGTGGGCATACGGCTCGAAGAATTTGAGAACGGAATGATGGCGACAATGGCCCAGCCTACTGCAAAGACCCCGACGGCTCCTCTTATGAGACAAAATGAACAAAAGGAGTTTAGAGAAGACCCACTTGAGGAGATTCGCCCGCCACCGGTGAACTTAAGGGCTACCATACCGGGAGCCCAAAAAAGAGAGATAACCCATGGAGTAGAGGATGATTTGGGAGAGGATGAATATGAAAAACCCCTATCGGTTAGAGGGAAAGAACCCCAAACAGAAGAAGCCATTTGGAGAAAAATGGAAGAGAAGTTCGAGGCGATGTCTCGGATGTTAATGATGGGAAAAGGGATGAACCCCGAGGATAAGGAGCTGGATGGGGAGGATCTAATCCCTCTGAATTTCAAAATGCCTGATGTCCCGAAGTTTGATGGCACATCGGACCCCACCGCTCATATTAAGCAATACTCCCTGGTGATGAAGGGGACGATGCTGACAAAGAGGCAGAAGATTGAATACTTCTGTTTGAGTTTGATAGGTCCTGCGATGCACTGGTAGCATGGGCTGGAACGAAGAATAAAGGAAGACTGGGACCTACTGATGGAGGAGTTCCTGCAGCAATACGACTGTAGTACAAGGATAGAGGTCACTCTGAAAGATCTAGAGCTACTACAACAAAAGCCAAACGAGTCATTTCATGAGTACCTAACCCGATAGAGGAACCAGGTAATGGAGATGAAGAAGAAGCCGGATACTCCAGACCAGATCAGGCTGTTTATTAGGAATGCCAGCCCATATTTGAAGGATGGGTTAAAGATGAAGGGGCTGAAGGATTGGGAGTCCATGAAAGACATAGCCATCAAAGTTGAGGCTTAGCATCTGGATAAAATGGCTAAATCTGCAACCTGGCCTTGGGTATGAACAAGGGAAGCAGCAGTGGTAATGGGGGCAATGCTGGGGCAGCAGAAGTCTCAACCACCGGAACGACTCCCAAACACCTCACTATCTCGAGCAAGCCATTATCTTAGCATTTCACCCGTCTCATCAAGGAAGGGAAGTTACAACCCTTGCCAGCTAGGCTTGCCCCAAATCAAGGAAAGTCTAGGCACAGAACAGGCTGGTATTGTGCGTACCACCAGTACACAGGGTATAAAACAGACTATGGTCGTCCTCTAAGGGATCGCATTCAAGAATTGGTGCCTAGCCTGGAGGAAGAAAGAAAGAATTAGAGTTGTTACAATGCCTTTCTTTTTTTAAAAGTGTATTCCTGAACTATGCACTTGTTCCTCTTTTCTATTTTAATAATATGTGCTTTTCTTATATATGCATTATCATATGTTATCGCATCGAGCATAAATGATAATCATAATTAAGGCATTGGGTTAAACACTGTTTCATTCAGTTTCAATAAATAGTAATCTTGGTTGCATCCAATTTGACTCCTGAAGCGAGATAAAATTTGAGAGAATAAAAAAAAGGAAAAAAAGAAGTCTTTGCCTAGACCTATGAAGACGTGTCGGGAGATGATCATGAAGTCGTCAAGCACACCATTCCAACATACCCCGATCATGGACCAGACAAGCAGAAGCTCAAAAGACCCAGGCCGGAAGGGGCAGAAAAGGCCAAAAGGAGGAATCCACAAGCTGAGATGAAGCCGAATTCTTTATACAACACCCGGCTTGGTTAGCGTTATCCTAATAGTCAAGAAGAGCAAAAAAATACGAGCTATCAGGATTTGAACAAAGCTTATCCAAAAAAAAAAGAGAGAAAAAAAAAAGAAAAAGAACAAAAGAAAAAGAACAAAAGGAAAGGAACAGGCAAAAGAACAAAAGAACAAAAGAAAAAAGAACCAAAAAAAAGAGAAAATTAAAATACAAAAAAAAAAAGAGAGAGAAGGAAAGCCATCCTGGGGGCAAGCTTTGTTCAAATCCCGTTGATCTACACATGCCCGTACTTTGCCATTCTTCTTGGCTACCAAAAAGGACCAAAAGACTAATTAGCAAATCGTCTAAGGGGTGTACTATACAAACGACAAGTCGATGACATTCAGTTGAGATGCGTGGACAAGAAAGGAGCTAAGAGGGTCATGGAAGAAATTCATGCCAAAATTTGTACAGGCTATATGAACGGTTTAATGCTGGCAGAAAAGATCAAGAGACAAGGATTGGGCAGAAAAATGACCCTTTTGCACTTCGAGGCTAGAGAGCCACCACTGGAATCTCTACAAGAGTCACCTATTATTCCTCGACACAGGGGGCAGAAGCAGTATGGCTAATCGATGTAAAGCTCAAATCTTTAAGGATGGTCATGGAAGCCCAGATTTTGAAATTCGACAGGGCGCAGCAAAGGCAACAGCAGTTAAGCAAGTCAGACAAGGATAGGTCATGAGATTACTTCCACAGTCAGATCCATCAGAAAATACTCTACTTGATCATTCGGGAAGGAAGTCAAAAAGCATCAAATGAAAGAGGGAGATTCAATCTTCAAGCAAATAAGGCCAAATGTTCCAGTCAAATGAGCTAAATTTAAACTGATGTGAGAAGGTCCTTTTGTTCTTTGGAGATTGTTATCCAATAAAGCAGCAACGGACAGCAATGAAGATAACTTCAAAGAACCGGTCAACATTGACAGACTCAAGGAGGTCCATGGCTAAAGACTAAAAATCAAAAGAAGAGAATAAAAGCCCTGCGGGTCGAAAATCGAAAAAAAGGCGGCTTTGCTAAAAATAGGTGCCTCATCAGAGTGAAAACCGAAAAAAGGCACCCTGGGCAAAAATTAGAGGCTTGAGAGAAAATATCCAATCAAGAAAACCGAGAGGGCTGATTGGAGAGAGGAGTTTGATGCTTACAAGATCTACTATGAGATTAGATATAGTTTTGTATTTTGAATCGATGTTAGATAGTGATCATGTATAGAGAAATCATGCCGAAATGTACACAATCTTTGCAAATACATGTGTTCATTATTTTCTAGTTCATTTATAAATAGAGAAACATCGTTCATTCCTAAATGCATGAAATCTAAATGAGTACACTCTGCTCCTGCTCTCACCGTCCAGATGTCTAAGTCGATGATTTCAAGTATCGATTACGGGACTAAGCACCTACCTCTTGAATGCATTAGTGGGAGTGAAAGAACAACCCCCGATAGATGGCATAATAGTCTTCACCGACAGCTCACCTAGATGCCGTGGTATCTGGAGAAAAAAGCCAAAGATAAAGTCCACCTTGGAAAGATAGGGATGCCTCACTACATCATTAATCCTTCTGAACTATTGAGCATAATGGGCGGTAATGTAAAAGGTAGACTCATTAAGCCCTAAAGAACCCGATCCTCATCTGCCACCCCACCCAATCTAGCGACACATTCATTCAGAAAGTTAAAGGAATGCAACTGATGCCTAGAGAGAAATACCTCAGAGAATAACTGCTGATTACCCTAGGAAGGGGCTTTGATAGTAGCTTCAACTTTTCTTGCAGCCATACCTGAAAGGCAAGAGAGTCTAAAAAAAAAAGGCCGTTAGAGATGAAAACCGTGACTGGCTCTTTAAGTAAAAGTTAGGCCAAATGGCGGGGTGAAAACCTCGAAATAGGTAGTCCGTCCTTCAAAAAATGGAAATGAATAAAAGCCGCTAGAGTGGGTTAGGTTTATTCCAGGAAAAAATTAGGCATAGGGTCTTGTGAAGATCCCCAAAGGGATGCATTTTCTGTTAAGAAAAGATAGTGTGAAAATCCACAAGGGACGCACTACCTTTTAAATAATGACTTTTGAAGCCTGAAGCGATAAGGCAGCATTACTCCAAATAACTTCCCTTTAGGCGGGTAGTGCATAATGCGGATCGTGATTCCGAGTCTAGGGACAAGGTACTCATTGACTAGGGGGCAAAGATGCACACGGATCAGTTCCCTTTAAAAGATTGTGGATTAGAGTCCCTGAAGCCAAGATGATGCTTTTCTTGAGGGCACCATATAATATGAGCAGCCGAGAAGTACCCTCAACGAATCTCTTAACCCCCTGGGATGTAGTCTATCCATTTTTGCATCTCACATGCATAGATCTTTTGCATAGTGCCCTGCATATCATGTGCATTCAATCCTTTACATGTATAGTTGCGTACACATAATTTTTGTACATTAATCCATTGCATGTGTTTTCTGTATATAGTTTTGTATGTATACTTCATACACATAATTCCATACGCACACACAATCTTTTGTATATGTTCTTGTGAACATGACTTAGAGGGAAGGGTCCGAATAGACCTCATGAGCAAGGAAGGTCCAAAGGACAGATTCAGCTCAACGTTATCGGCCACTATATCCAGCATAAAATCAGGTGAATACGTACAGAGGTGGAACACCCAGAAGAGCAAGCCTATCCGGGCACACCATGCTCAGGGCAATCCGGAATCACACAAATCTATGGAAAAGAATATCCTTTGAGAAGCTAGACTATCCACACATGCTTTAGTCAGAGGCAATCAGATGCAAAAGTGGGCCGAGATACAATCCCAGCTCTACATCGGTGTTCATCCACGTCAAACAATAAGATCAAGATGAAATCCTCACGACAGTAGAATCTCGCAGACCCTCTCCCAAAAAGACATTTAAAAGAGCAAGCCTATTCATGCATGCCATACCGGGGGCAATCAGGTAAGCTTCTCTATCATAAGAGGCACGCTCACACACATCACACAATAAGTGTACAAAATCCAATTTCAAAATGTACAAAGAATACAAATCCTCAAACACAAACAACAAAAACAAACAAAGCAAAACGAAAAACAAAAATAAGAAGATGTTTTCAAGGCCTTGAAAATCCAACATACTGTAAAAATTCAAATGCATCCAAAGTGTAAAAATTCCAAAACAAAAACAAAAACAAAAAAATCGCCAAAGACAGGGAAACCTATCCGCCTGTGGGCAAGCAGCCAAAACCTCAAATATAATTTCCTCTCTGGAGGCTCAAATATAATTTTCTCTCTGGAGGCTCAAAGTTAAAGTCTCTCAGTGACTGTCAAAGTCTCTCAGTGAGCATTAAAGTCTCTCAGTGAGCGTCAAAGTCCCTCAATGAGCGTCAAAGTCCCTCAGTGAGCACAGATTTTCAAAATCTCCCTGAGAGCACAGAGCCCTCTTAAAAGACACACAGGTCTTCCCAACAAGGAGACCCCATGGAGATGATAGAGGAATCGGTATCTAGGGAACAACTAATCGTCCTTCAGGGGGCACACATCTTACAATGCCCCCAACAGGCATGTACTGTCATAGGTATGCATCTCTTTTATATACCCTGCACATTTGCTTTTCCCTTTTTTGCAGAAAAAAAGAAGAGGCTCAAGATAAACACCGGCAATAGAATAGATCACAAACAGAGGTTGTAGTTAGAGAATACTGCATCTCACAAACTCCGTGCAGGCTGGAACGAGGCTAGTGGGACACCTGCGATATAACAGATCACAAACAGAGGTTGTAGTTATAGTACTGCATCTCACAGACTCCGTGCAAGCCAAGATGAGGCCAGCAGGACAAATCAGCCACCATGCATGCCGAGATGAGGACAGCGGGGCACACGTGATAGAACAGATCGCAACAGGGTTGTAGTTAGAGAACACCGCATCCCACAGTCACCGTGCAAGCCGAGATAAGGCTAGCGGGACAAATCAGCCACCGTGCATGCCGAGATAAGGACAAGGGGGCACACGCGATAGAACAGATCGCAACAGGGTTGGGGTTAGAGAACACTGCATCCCACAGACACCGTTCAGGTTGAGATGAGGCCAACCGGACAAATCAGCCACCGTGCATGGCGAGATGAGGACAACGGGGCACAAGCAATAGAACATATCGCAACAGGGTTGTGGATAGAGAACACCACATCCCATAGACACCGTTCAAGTCGAAATGAGGCCAACAGGACAAATCAGCCACCGTGCATGCTGAGATGAGGACAGCGGGGCACACGCGATAGAACAGATCGCAACAGGGTTGTGGTTAGAGAACACCGCATCCCACAGACACCGTTCAGGTCGAGATGAGGCCAACGGGACAAATCAGCCACCGTGCATGCCGAAATGAGGACAGTGGGGCACACGCAATAGAGCATATCGCAACGGGATTGTGGTTAGAATACACCGCATCTCACAGACGCCGTGCAAGCCGACCGGAGACGAGCGGGACAATGCGATAAAAAAGATTGCAAACGAGCCATATTCGGATAGCACTATAGCTCAACGGCAACAAGTTGCAACATTCCACACGGTAAAAAGGTAAGGGATGCCTCAAATATGCATCTCTTTCCTTCTTCTCTGAATTTTGGCTCATCTAGGCATTAGTGCACTAGTTTTCCCAAAATTGGGGGCAACTATAGACACCGGGTCTTGAAACAGCCCAGATCAGAGTTACCCAATGATGATAAGATGCCTTTTCACAGGCAAAAAAGTTAAAAGTGGTAATTTCCTTATCGAATTTGCATTTTAGAATGAAAAAAATAAAAAACAATAAAAAATATTTTTAAAATTAGATTTGAAAAATGGGGTTTAGAAATTGTAGTATTTTTAGTTAATTTTTAATAATAATAAAAAAAAATTTCGATCGTCGGCGCCTTGCGGCAGCTCGCAACACCTGTGCGTGCTGCTGCACGCGGAGTGCCGTCGCGCGGCACTCCGTGCAAAGAGCGCGCGAGGCGTCGCTCGGGTGCGCACAACGGGCGAGCCGCCGCTCGGCTGTTCTGCCTGCCAGCGCACGCTGGCAGTGTAACAATCCAAAAAGGGCCTAGTCGAAATTTGCGTGGTAAGTCGGAATATTAAGGGTATTTCAGTAAAATGAGTAAGAGAAAAAAATTTGGATATTAAAGGACTTATATGTTAAGAATTAATTAATTAATTGAAGAACGGGAATTATTAAGTGTGCTTGTAGTGTATGGTGTTAGGATGTAAGTGGGTGAAGATATTTTATTGTGTGGTCTATGTGTGTGTGGTGCCTTGGATGTAAGTGGCTTATAAGGAATTATTTGGTGTGAGTTAAGTTTGGTGCCTTGGAGATATTTATGTAAGAGATGCTTGTGTGTGTTTTATGTATGGTGCATAGTAGGATTTAGTTAAAGATTGAATGATGAAACCATTAGGAGAGTGACATATGGCTTTGGGTTGGTGAGCATTAAATGAAAAGGAAGAGAGAGGTAGGGAGGGCAGATTTGGATTAAGCTTCCCGTGGAAGCTGCCCCTCCCCCTTGTTTTCCAATTTTCCCGTCCCTTTCTCTCTCTCTTGCTTTCCTTCCCTGCTCTCATCCCTTTTCTCTTGTGTTCTCCTTGAGCTTTGGGTTGGAATTCTGAGTTTTTAGCTGGGTTTTGAAGGTAAGTCCTTGAGTTTGAGTTGGGGTTCTTCATCTTTTTCTTGTTCTTTGGTTTCTGGTTTTGAAGAGTGAGTTTTTGGTTTGACTTAAGTGTGTTATGGCTGGATTTTTGCAAGAATCGAGTGTCAAAAAGAAGAGTAAAGGTAAGGAGAAGGTTCAAGAGTGAAGATCAGCTGGGTTTAGGACTACAAGAGGTTTGGGAGCTTTGTTGTTGTGCTCTAAATTTGGAAGTGTTTTTCCCTAATTTTTCCTTAGATCAGATGTAATGTGTGATTGCATGTTATTAGTGATCTTAAGTGTTAATTTATATGTAATTGTATATATGTGAATTATTGGAGTATGGGTTTAACATGATTTAATTGTAGTGATTGGCATGTTAATTGGAGTGAAATAGTTGTGTTGGGTAAAGTGTGCTTTGTGTGTATTCTTGATGATTAATTGTGAATTCTTGCGCAAATTAATGTGAATTGAGTGTATATTGATGCTTAACATGACTTGGGTTGCATTCGACTCATGAGGCAAGTGTTTTTGCATGATTGAATGAGTGGTTTTGAAAGTTGAATTGTGAATAGTGCGGGAAAGTGTAGATTTGGGCAATTCTGGGTTCTGTCGCGAGCGCGACATAATGCGGAATGGTCCCTTGTTGTTAAGGAGCCCTCTGTCGCAACCGCAACGTTATTGTTGAGCATTTTCTATATATGCTAATTATACCGCAAGTATACGGTGTACCGCAATAGTACTTAAGATATCGATCCCACGAGGAACGTCTTTACACACTATTACTAATTGATTTTAATCTTGTTTACAATGACTAATTAATGGTAGAGTTGGTTTTAATCTAATCTAACATGTAAACTAATTAAACCTAGTTAATGATAGTCAAAAGAAGATAAAATAAATCATGAAGAATTAAAAACAATGAACTTGATTCCATCATTTAGATTAACATCTTTCATCTTTTTATGCAAGCCAAGTTAGAATAAACTTTTAACTCACTCTCTCGACATGAATTAAAATGCCTAAAACATATAATTAAAATTCTAATTCACAATTTTCATTAATGAATTAGAGGTTTCTAATTACATATTTTAAGAATAAACACTAACCTATAGCAATTATCTCAATATACCGATTTCTCAAAATATACCTTGATAATGAATCTCTATTAAATGTCAGATAAAGCAAACTCTCGAATTACTTTAACTTGTAAAGATCATGCAAAAGATATTAATAGAGAATCTACAATGAAAGACTATGAAAGTAGATGGAAATAGAAAGAATTATAATATGCAAGTTCATTAAAATGATATTCATAAAAATATTGGAGAAGAATTAAAAAATAAAAGAATAAGATAGAAGCCTTTCAACCCTTTTCTCAATCTCTTAAAAATAAATTTTCCTTCTCCTTGATCTTCTTCTTCAAACCATAAAACTAAATAGAAATTTAACTAAGAAAAATCTATCTTGCAAAATACAGAAAAATTACTTAACTAAAAATTCATCCTCTAAAATTATAATTAAACAACATATTTATAGATATTAATCTAAGAATTGTGTCCCTTGAAGATGTCCCTTGAGAATGGTTGCAAAATTTGGTGAAAGAGGGTGACTTTTCATGTATCTTTTGGCTCAAAACTACCCCAACGGTCGTCTCTGTCGCGATCGCAACGTTGGCGCGATCGCGACAGAACGCGCTGCTTCTTTTCTTCTTTCTTTCTTTCTCTCGGATTTCTCTTCCTTCTCTGGCCAGTCACGTCTCGCTACTCCCCATCACGGCGTGTCTCTTCGCGTGTGTGGCGTGACTGGCGCTCACGTCTCGCCTCTTCTCCCCTTTCCCTTCTCTTTCCTTTCTTTCCTTTCTTTCCTGGCTTCTCGTCACGTCGCGTGACCTTTGCTCACGTCACGTGACTCCTCTCTCTCAGTCCTTCCCTTCTTTTCTTTCTCTTTTTCTTCTTTCTCTTCTTCAGTCACGTCTCGTTACCTACGGTCACGTCGCGTGACTCCTTGTGTGTGGCGTGACCTGCTCCTTTGCTCTCGTGATCCTCTCCTTCTTTATTTGTTCTTTTCTTCATTTTTCACCTAAAAATAACAGTAAACACACAAACATGCACTCTAATACAAATAATCATAAATTAACACATCACATTAAATTTTACAAACAATTACATGATTAATTACATAAACTCACACAAAATAAATACATAATTATACTTCAATTTAGCTCCTATACGTTATCGCTAGCGCGACAGAGAGCTCGGTGGCCGAATCCTCCGTGCGAGCATGCTGCCGAGCGTGCGCGTGAGGAGGGAGGAACTGGTCTCTGTCACGACCGCGATGCTGTCACGAGCGCGACAGAGCTCGATTTTTTGTGAATCTGCCTAGCGTGCTTCGTCGTGAGCATGCCTTCTGGCGTGAGCTCGCGAGGAGGTACCTCGTGCTCTGTAGCGAGCGCGACACCTATCGCGATCCCAACAGAGGCCCTTCCTGCCTGCCTTATTTTCTAAATGTGATTCTTTTTTCCCACTTTGCACGGTTTCTCACTATTGCATGGTTCATGATTGAGTTATGTCTTGTTGACTTTATGATACTATTGTTGTTGTAGTGAATTATTTTGATGTTAGAGTTTTGGTTCGAGACATGTGTAGTAAGTGTTATGTTTGAGAGTGAGTTGTCGAGCCTGAAGTGTCAAGGTAGTGGATAATTAAGCATGCTTAAGAAGGGTTAGTGAGTGCAGCTGCCTATGTCCACTCCGTTTGGACGAAACGGTCGACCTTCGAGATGTTCATCCTCCGTGTAGTGATAAAATGTTTTGGGACTCCGGTCTCCCACGCTACCTTCGGGTATTAAAACTATTTTTGAGGCTTCGGTCTCCCGTGCCGTGTTCCCGTATCCTCCACCATTGAAATTCAGGCTATTGTTTCAAGTGTTTGGTATTGGTTTCGTGAAGTGTTTTGTATATTGTGTGGCTCTGGTTGTAATAATTGCTCAGTGTTTTCTTTTATCAATTCCGATTTCATATAGTGATTCTTGACTTATATCTCTGTCCTCTGATATTGAGGGTATTCTGTATTATGATGCATGTTTACATTTATATACTAATGCAAGACATTATTGTATACTGTTCTGTATAGTGTCATAATTGTTCAGTGCAGTGTTCTAAGTAATGAGTGACTTAATAGTGATTATATTCTGGTATGATTTTTAGTATGTCGTGCATGTGATATCTCGCGTGTTGCCATGGTAAGTATTTCGGTATGTGTACATATTTGTTTATGCATGGCTTATTGTATTCCTGTTTAGTGTACTGGTTTCTGTCTATTTTGTTCCTCCCCACTAAGCGTTATCGCCTAGCACAGGCTGTTTTCCCGTATAGGTGGCAGGTTTATTCGGTTCTCGTCGCGCATCTGCAGTCGGCAACTAGGAGTTGGAGTTTTACTTTGTTCTCGGCTTCTGAAATTTTGTGTATATAAGTTATGTATATTGTTCTGTAATTTGTATATTATTATTGTAAGTGATATGAAGGATCCTTATGTTATTTTGTAAATAATGTATATTTTATTATGTTATCTTTTGCTTCCGTTGAGATCTATGCATGTGTGTGTCTGTGTTGTCGGGTAGCACTCTGATATCCTTCCAATGGGGGTAACGGGGTGTTATATTTAGTGGTATCAGAGCACCGGTTTAGTCGATTCTTGTCAATATGAACTGTTTGAGTGTCGAGTCTTTGTATGCCAGTCTGTCTAGTGTTGTGGCCCAATGCAGATGCAGTTGTGTAGTGTATGATTGTGTAGTGTATAGATGAAGTATTAGTGAGATGTCGGATGTAGTGAGTGATATAAGATTATGTGTATAGCGTGAGTTTGAGGTGTCACTTTGTATACCTGTCAGCTATTTTCCTTGAATCGAGTGAACATAAGCATAGTGAAGTATGGGGATGGGAAAAAGTGCATTACTGCAACTCATGTTGCATCTTCGCATCATCTTGCATGCATAAATCATTAAAAAGTCATTTCATCTACATTCCTCATCTGTATGTGAAAAGCATCATTGTATGCGTTTCATTGAGAAAAGCTGACAGGATATACTTTGAGTGATTGATGTTAAGAGCAAGTATTTGGATAAGAGTGTAGTGCGTTAAGAAGTGTGAAGTGCTAGTGGTTAGAGTTAAGAAGAGAAAAGTGTTAGGGAATTGTGTGCCAGTGAAAGAGTTAAGATTTTATTTGTGTCTTGAGTGTTCTATGTAGGAGGATAGTGATGTGTGTATCAAAGGGATCTGAGGTATTAGAATTGAGATGTTATGTGTAGTTTGGTTCTGGTGTGA
The DNA here is from genome assembly GCA_947683425.1 of Excoecaria cochinchinensis. Lineage (NCBI taxonomy): Eukaryota > Viridiplantae > Streptophyta > Magnoliopsida > Malpighiales > Euphorbiaceae > Excoecaria > Excoecaria cochinchinensis. Next base: position 9,547,638 of record CANTUQ010000116.1, read on the forward strand.
AATGTATTTGTTTTGAGAATCGTATGGTGTGAGTGATAGCGATTTGGAGATTTGTTTAAGGAATTACCTATGTAAGTGGTTAGCGGGAAAATTTCGAGGACGAAATTTCTTAAGGGGGAGTGATTGTAACAATCCAAAAAGGGCCAAGTAGGAATTTGCATGGTAAGTCGGAATATTAAGGGTATTTCAGTAAAATGAGAAAGAGAAAAAAATTTGGATATTAAAGGACTTATATGTTAAGAATTAATTAATTAATTGAAGAAAGGGAATTATTAAGTGTGCTTGTAGTGTAAGGTGTTAGGATGTAAGTGGGTGAAGGGATTTTATTGTGTGGTCTATGTGTGTGTGGTGCCTTGGATGTAAGTGGCTTGTAAGGAATTATTTGGTGTGAGTTAAGTTTGGTGCCTTGGAGATATTTATGTAAGAGATGCTTGTGTGTGTTTTGTGTATGGTGTATATTAGGATTTAGTCAAAGATTGAATGATGGAACCATTAGGAGAGTGACACGTGGCTTTGGGGTTGGTGAGCATTAAATGAAAAGGAAGAGAGAGGTAGGGAGGGCAGATTTGGATGAAGCTTCCCGTGGAAGCTACCCCTCCCCCTTGTTTTCCAATTTTCCCGTCCCTTTCTCTCTCTCTCTTGCTTTCCTTCCCAGCTCTCATCCCTTTTCTCTTGTGTTCTCCTTGAGCTTTGGGTTGGAATTCTGAGTTTTTAGCTGTGTTTTGAAGGTAAGTGCTTGAGTTTGAGTTGGGGTTCTTCATCCTTTTCTTGTTCTTTGGTTTCTGGTTTTGAAGAGTGAGTTTTTGGTTTGACTTAAGCGTGTCGTGGCTGGGTTTTTGCAAGAATCGAGTGTCAAGAAGAAGAGTAAAGGTAAGGAGAAGTTTCAAGAGTGAAGATCAGCTGGGTTTAGGACTATAAGAGGTTTGGGAGCTTTGTTGTTGTGCTCTAAATTTGGAAGTGTTTTTCCCTAATTTTTCCTTGGATCAGATGTAATGTGTGATTGCATATTATTAGTGATCTTAAGTGTTAATTTATATGTAATTGTATATATGTGAATTATTGGAGTATGGGTTTAACATGATTTAATTGTAGTGATTGGCATGTTAATTGGAGTGAAATAGTTGTGTTGGGTAAAGTGTGCTTTGTGTGTATTCTTGATGATTAATTGTGAATTCTTGTGCAAATTAATGTGAATTAAGTGTTTATTGATGCTTAACATGACTTGGGTTGCATTCGACTCATGAGGTAAGTGTTTTTGCATGATTGAATGAGTGGTTTTGAAAGTTGAATTGTGAATAGCGCGAAAAAGTGCAGATTTGGGCAATTCTGGGTTATATCGCGAACGCGACATAATGGGGAATGGTCCCTTGTTGTTAAGGAGCCCTCTGTCGTGACCGCGACGTTATCGCGAGCGCGACAGAGAGCTCGGTAGCCGAATCCTCCGCGCGAGCGTGCGTGCGAGGAGGGAGGAACTGGTCTCTGTCGCGACCGCGACAGAGCTCGATTTTGTGTGAATCTGCCTAGCGTGCTTCGTCGCGAGCTCGCGAGGAGGTACCCCGTGCTCTGTCCCGAACGCGACACTTGTCGCAATCGTGATAGAGTCCCTTCTTGCCTGCCTTATTTTCTGAATGTGATTCTTTTGTCCCACTTTGCACGGTTTCTCACTATTGCATGGTTCATGATTGAGTTATTTCTTGTTGACTTTATGATACTAGTGTTGTAGTGAATTATTTTGATGTTGGAATTTTGATTCGAGACTTGTGTAGTAAGTGTTGTGTTTGAGAGTGAGTTGTCGAGCCTGAAGTATCAAGGTAGTGGATAATTAAGCATGCTTAAGAAGGTTTAGTGAGTGCAGCTGCCTATGTCCGCCCCGTTTGGGCAAAGCGGTCAACCTTCGAGATGGTCATCCTCCGTGTAGTGATAAAATGTTTTGAGACTCCAGTCTCCCGCGCTACCTTCGGGTATTAAAACTGTTTTTGAGGCTTCGGTCTCCCGTCCTGTGTTCCCGTATCCTCCACCATTGAAATTCAGGCTATTGTTTCAAGTGTTTGGTATTGGTTTCGTGAAGTGTTTTGTATATTGCGTAGCTCTGGTTGTAATAATTGCTCAGTGTTTTCTATTATCAATTCCGATTTCATATAGTGATTCTTGACTTATATCTCTATCCTCTGATATTGAGGGAATTCTGTATTGTAATGCATGTTTACATTTATATACTAATGCAAGATATTATTGTATACTGTTTATTATAGTGTCATAATTGTTCAGTGCAGTGTTCTAAGTAATGAGTGACTTGATAGTGATTATATTCTGGTATGATTTTTAGTATGTCGTGCATGTGATATCTCGCGATTTGCCATGGTAAGTATTTCGTTATGTGTACGTATTTGTTTATGCATGGCTTATTGTATTCCTGTTTAGTGTACTGGTTTATGTCTACTTTGTTCCTCCCCACTAAGCGTTATTGCTTAGCACGGGTTGTTTTCCCGTATAGGTGGCAGGTTTGTTCGGTTCGCATCGCGCATCTGTAGGATCGGCCACTAGGAGTTGGAGTTTTACTTTGTTCTCGGCTTCTGAAATTTTGTGTATATAAGTTATGTATATTGTTCTGTAATTTGTATATTATTATTGTAAGTGATATGAAGGATCCTTATATAATTTTATAAATAATGTATATTTTATTATGTTATCTTTTGCTTCCGTTGAGATCTATGCATGTGTGTGTCTGTGTTGTCGGGTAGCGCTCCGATATCCTTCCAATGGGGGTAACGGGGTGTTACATTTAGTGGTATCAGAGCACCGATTTAGTCGATTCTTGTCAATATGAACTGTTTGAGTGTCGAGTCTTTATATGCCAGTCTGTCTAGTGTTGTGGCCTAATGCAGATGCAGTTGTGTAGTGTATGATTGTGTAGTGTATAGATGAAGGATTAGTGAGATGTCGGATGTAGTGAGTGATATAAGATTATGTGTATAGCATGAGTTTGAGGTGTCACTCTGTATACCTGTCAGCTATTTTCCTTGAATCGAGTGAACATAAGCATAGTGAAGTATGGGGATGGGAAAAAGTGCATTACTGCAGCTCATGTTGCATCTTCACATCATCTTGCATACATAAATCATTACATAGTCATTTCATCCGCATCACTCATCTGTATGTGAAAAGCATCATTGTATACGTTTCATTGAGAAAAGCTGACAGGATATACTTTGAGTGATTGATGTTAAGAGAAAGTGTTTGGATAAGAGTGTAGTGCGTTAAGAAGTGTGAAGTGCTAGTGGTTAGAGTTAAGAAGAGAAGAGTGTTAGGGAATTGTGTGCCAGTGAAAGAGTTAAGATTTTATTTGTGTCTTGAGTGTTCTATGTAGGAGGATAGTGATGTGTGTATCAAAGGGATCTGAGGTATTAGAATTGAGATGTTATGTGTAGTTTGGTTCTGGTGTGAAATGTATTTGTTTTGAGAATCGTATGGTGTGAGTGATAGCGATTTGGAGATTTGTTTAAGGAATTACCTATGTAAGTGGTTAGCGGCGAAATTTCGTGGATGAAATTTCTTAAGGGGGAGTATTATAACAACCCAAAAAGGGCCTAGTCGAAATTTGCGTGGTAAGTCGGAATATTAAGGGTATTTCAGTAAAATGAGAAAGAGAAAAAAATTTGGATATTAAAGGACTTATATGTTAAGAATTAATTAATTAATTGAAGAAGGGGAATTATTAAGTGTGCTTATAGTGTATGGTGTTAGGATATAAGTGGGTGAAGGGATTTTATTGTGTGGTCTATGTGTGTGTGGTGCCTTGGATGTAAGTGCCTTATAAGGAATTATTTGGTGTGAGTTAAGTTTGGCGCCTTGGAGATATTTATGTAAGAGATGCTTGTGTGTGTTTTGTGTATGGTGCATATTAGGATTTAGTCAAAGATTGAATGATGGAACCATTAAGAGAGTGACACGTGGCTTTGGGTTGGTGAGCATTAAATGAAAAGGAAGAGAGAGGTAGGGAGGGCAGATTTGGATGAAGCTTCCCGTGGAAGCTGTCCCTCCCCCTTGTTTTCCAATTTTCCCGTCCCTTTCTCTCTCTCTTGCTTTCCTTCCCAGCTCTCATCCCTTTTCTCTTGTGTTCTCCTTGAGCTTTGGGTTGGAATTCTGAGTTTTTAGCTGGGTTTTGAAGGTAAGTGCTTGAGTTTGAGTTGGGGTTCTTCATCCTTTTCTTGTTCTTTGGTTTCTGGTTTTGAAGAGTGAGTTTTTGGTTTGACTTAAGCGTGTTGTGGCTGGGTTTTTGCAAGAATCAAGTGTCAAGAAGAAGAGTAAAGGTAGGGAGAAGTTTCAAGAGTGAAGATCAGCTGGGTTTAGGACTACAAGAGGTTTGGGAGCTTTGTTGTTGTGCTCTAAATTTGGAAGTGTTTTCCCTAATTTTTCCTTGGATCAGATGTAATGTGTGATTGCATGTTATTAGTGATCTTAAGTGTTAATTTATATGTAATTGTAAATATGCAAATTATTGGAGTATGGGTTTAACATGATTTAATTGTAGTGATTGGCATGTTAATTGGAGTGAAATAGTTGTGTTGGGTAAAGTGTGCTTTGTGTGTATTCTTGATGATTAATTGTGAATTCTTGTGCAAATTAATGTGAATTGAGTGTATATTGATGCTTAACATGACTTGGGTTGCATTCGACTCATGAGGTAAGTGTTTTTGCATGATTGAATGAGTGGTTTTGAAAGTTGAATTGTGAATAGTGCAGGAAATTGCAGATTTGGGCAATTCTGGGTTCTGTCGCGAGCGCGACATAATTCGGAATGGTCCCTTATTGTTAAGGAGCCCTCTGTCACGACCGCGATGTTGTCACAAGCGCGACAGAGAGCTCGGTGGCCGAATCTTCCGAGCGAGCATGCTGCCGAGCGTGCGCGCGAGGAGGGAGGCACTGGTCTCTGTCGCGACCGCGATGCTGTCAGAGCTCGGTTTTGTGTGAATCTGCCTAGCGTGCATCGTCGCGAGCATGCCTTCTGGCGCGAGCTCGCGAGGAGGTACCCCGTGCTCTGTCGCGAGCACAACACCTGTCGCCATTGCGACAGAGGCCCTTCCTGCCTGCCTTATTTTCTGAATGTGATTCTTTTGTCCCACTTTGCACGGTTTCTCACTATTGCATGGTTCATGATTGAGTTATGTCTTGTTGACTTTATGATACTAGTGTTGTTGTAGTGAATTATTTTGATGTTGGAGTTCTGATTCGAGACTTGTGTAGTAAGTGTTGTGTTTGAGAGTGAGTTGTCGAGCCTGAAGTGTCAAGGTAGTGGATAATTAAGCATGCTTAAGAAGGGTTAGTGAGTGCAGCTGCCTATGTCCGCCCCGTTTGGGCGAAGCGGTCGACCTCCAAGATGGTCATCCTCCGTGTAGTGATAAAATGTTTTGAGACTCCGGTCTCCCGCGCTACCTTCGGGTATTAAAACTGTTTTTGAGGCTTCGGTCTCCCGTGCCGTGTTCCCGTATCGTCCACCATTGAAATTCAGGCTATTTTTTCAAGTGTTTGGTATTGGTTTCGTGAAGTGTTTTTTATATTGCCGTGGCTCTGGTTGTAATAATTGCTCAATGTTTTCTATTATCAATTCCAATTTCATATAGTGATTCTTGACTTATATCTCTGTCCTCTGATATTGAGGGAATTCTATATTGTGATGCATGTTTACATTTATATACTAATGCAAGACATTATTATATAGTATTCTGTATAGTGTCATAATTGTTCAGTGCAGTGTTCTAAGTAATGAGTGACTTGATAGTGATTATATTCTGGTATGATTTTTAGTATGTCGTGCATGTGATATCTCGCGATTTGCCATGGTAAGTATTTCGGTATGTGTACGTATTTGTTTATGCATGGCTTATTGTATTCCTGTTTAGTGTACTGGTTTCTGTCTACTTTATTCCTCCCCACTAAGCGTTATCGCTTAGCACGGGCTGTTTTCCTGTGTAGGTGGCAGGTTTGTTCGGTTCGCGTCGCGCATCTGCAGGGTCGGCCACTAGGAGTTGGAGTTTTACTTTGTTCTCGGCTTCTGAAATTTTGTGTATATAAGTTATGTATATTGTTCTGTAATTTGTATATTATTATTGTAAGTGATATGAAGGATCCTTATGTAATTTTGTAAATAATGTATATTTTATTATGTTATCTTTTGCTTCCGTTGAGATCTATGCAGTGTGTGTCTGTGTTGTCGGGTAGCGCTCCGATATCCTTCTAACGGGGTAACAGGGTGTTACAGGCAGCCCGTCGCTCGCCAGCGACGGGCGTCGGTGGCCCAATTCCACCGCAAAATGTGATTTTCGCCCCCAAAATTATTTTTTTCCGATTTTTCACCCAAAAATCCATTTTTTATCCCATTTTTTGGATTTTTAAAGGTTTTTTTCCTTTTTTAAAATTCAAAATAAATAAGATCTGATTTAATTGGATTTTTTCTTCTTAATTAATGGTTTTTTCCTATTTTCTTCTTATAAAAAGAAAATGATGGAAAGAGAAAAAGAGGGGGATTTTTTTAGGGTTTTTCTTCATCTTTTCTCTTCTTCTTCCTCTCAAAAATTCTCTCTAACTGTGATTGAATTTTTCCCCAACAAAAAAATAAAAATAGTTCAATTCTTGTTACTTTTTCCAATAGAATTTCTTCTAAACATATTTTTAGAAGGAGTTTTGGTGATGAACTTAATTTTGAGACAAATCAAATAATTATTTGCTCTCAAAATTCGTTTTTAACTTTTTATTTGTTTTCAATTAATTTTTTTTCAAGGTTTTTTTTTTTATTATTATGAATTCCTTTTTTATGAATAATGGATTTTGGAGCAAACAAAATAATTGTTTGCTCCTAAAATCTAATTTTCATTTGATTTTCTAAAAAAGAAGTTTTTTCCATGAATGATTTTTTTTCCTTGAGACGAACAAAATAATTGGTTGTTCTTGAGAATTTTTTTTTGGTTTAATAAATAAAAATCATTTTTTAGACAAAAAAAATTAATTTTTTTGTTCTTAAAGAATTGTTGGTTTTCCTTTTATCATTTTTCAAGCATATTTATTTCTCGGAATAAAATTTCAACATTTTTATCACCTTTAATTCTAATCTCGCAAATCAAAAACAAGGAAATCAAGCATCATTTTTACCTTTATCGAATCCGAAACTCTAAGAGTAAACCTTATGGGCTTGATCTTTTTTTATTCTCTTTTATTTATTTTTGTTCATATTAAATTAAGTAACATGTATATTTTTGAGATTTTCATTTATTTATTTACTCTATTAGTTTATATTCGCTTTTTTTAATATGTTTAAATATTATTTTTGCTTTGATTTCTCACTATTATTTTAACATGTAATTAATTTATTTATTTTGATTGATCTTTTTTGCCATGTAAATGTTTTCAGTTAATCGGGATAACATTAATTAGTCATGTCATTTATTTAATTATTTTCATCATTCTTTTATTCATATTTTATCATTCTTTTTCATTGCTATTGTTATATATTTATTGTTTATTCTTTTATTTGTTTATTTTCATTATTCATAATTATTATTATCATGCTCATATTTTTATGTATTAATTCATTAACATTTTTTATTTATTTCAATCACATCATTTAATTCATTTGTCATTCATAATACATTTTTCTCATTTATTTTAAATTGTTAACATGTTAATTCATTTGTCATCCTTCATGTCATCTTATTTTATCTTAATTTGTTATTCATTATTTTATATGTTTAATTGATTTTATGGATTTAATTACTAACATTATTTTATTTGTGTTTTGTTTTATATGTCAAAACTTATTTTCTTTACTTGGGCATTTTTGCGAGCACACGAGGAGATCCAGAAGGCTCGTTTGGATTAAATATTTATTTGCTTTATTTGTAATATTTTATTTATTTGGCTTTTTCATTTATTCTGCCATGTAATTTTCTTATAAAATTGTTTATTTTAGGCACGCTAAAAAGAAAATCACAAAAATATTTTTATTAATTAACTTGGAACCTTTCCTAATAAAAATGGGACCAATGTCCCAATTTTCTCCATCCAAAATAAAAATTGTCACATCAAAATTATTTTATAATAAATATGCATGCGAGGACCAATGTCCTCATCTTTAATGTATATCCAGTTTTATGTATGATTTGTATTTCATTTACAATGGGGGTTATATTTCGCCCCTAGTTTTGCTGTAATCTATTTTCATGCGCTTTACTTTAATTATGATTTATTTATCGCTTTCCCTGAATGGACAATCTGCGCTTTAATTTAACTGCATTAAATTGAGTGAGAAATGGGATGAAACGATAAATTCAAAACTCAACTATAAACCTAACCAAAGTATGAATAAATAGGAAGTCCCAAACCTTCTCTGGTCTTTGGCCTCAACGAGGCGAGAGGGCCATCTCAATGTTCTAGTGGGATGGGGCCTCCAAGACACCTCTTGTGTCCCGTAAAAGGCTCAAAATTGCACAGTCCTAGGCGCCACGAGGCGAGAGGGCCATCCTAATATTCTATTAAGGTGGATGCCTCCAAGACACCTCTAGTTTGCCCAAGTATGAGGCTAGAGGACCGTCCTATCATTAAGGTGGAAGCCTCCAAGACACCTCCGGCTTGCCTATAATGGACATAGCAACGCTGTCTTAGGCTCACTGAGGCTAGACAACCTTTCCCAATGTTCTCTTGGGTGGCGACTCTAAGAAACCTCCTTGTTGCCCAAAATGGACGCACTTGTAATTTCTTACAAGTTTTCATGAACCTCATCCCGAAAGCCCTAAAAGTGGGTGGTTCGGGGTGCCCCGGGGTTCGGCGCGCATCACAGGACCTCAGAGATGTCGACTGAAGGTTGTCTAGATGTGCCAGAAGCAATTGTGGTGCTTTTGCGCTTTAGGGCCACTGCACAAAAATAAAAATTCAACAGCAATTCAAGTTCTTAAAATAACAATAACCCTAAACACCAAGATAAATTATCAAACTCATCGAAATCTAGCACATCCTTTTTCACATACTTATTTGATGACAGTAACATCATAAAGAAGAAACATCAATTCAAACAGGGTCAAGAATGTTCAATGACAAACATAAAGCACAATTAAGCACAAGGGCAAATTAAATACTAAACTCCATCTTGCCAGAAAATGCAAAAATTTGGGGAGAAATTTTCATTGAGGCATTTTAAAAAACATGTGGTGGGAATAAGATTCACTCTCTACAATTGAACCCCAAACACTAAACAGAACTTTCCAAACTGAAATGGCATTCACGACAATGAAGAGTACAATATGGAGTATAAACCAATTTATCAAATTCAAACAAAATTATGAACACACTTAATACCCAATTTCATAGAATATGGCCTAAATCCCCAATTGACACACTTCACATTCATCCAATCACCACAAGAATGTCATTTAAAGAAATAAATAGGAATTGATGAAACTAACACAATGATTGCAAAGTATAATGAAAAAAAAATTATCATGTGAAACCAAAGCTCATGCCAAAAGAAAAGCAATGGAGATAATCTCATGAAAGGAGGGAAACAACTGAAGGAGAAGAATAATTAAAGAAGAAGAAGAAAAGCAGAGTTTTGATCACTTACTTGTTGAAGATGTGAGGTTGCTATAGCCCAAAATGAAAAATGAAGCACAAAAATTAAAGAGAGAAAGAAATATGCAAACTGAATGTGAAAAGTATAGTCGACACGGAAAATTTGATCTTTTAAAACAAATTTCGGGGGGGGGGGGGGGGGGGGGGGGGGGGTAGTCTTGATTACAACCAAATCATTATGACCGTGACATACCCAAATTTTTAATCCAGAAGCTAACTTCTATTTTGGTCATGGTAACAACCAATTCATTGCCACCGTGACATATTTCCTCCCTCAATCCAGAATACAACTTCTCCCTAGGTCATGGTGACAACCAATTCATTGCCACCATGACATAATTTCTGCCTCAATCCAGAATGCCAAATCTCCTATGGTTACGGTGATAACCAATTCATTACCACCGTGACATATGCTTGAATGCAATCCAGAAGCAAATTCTCTAATGGTCACGGTGACAACCAATTCATTACCACCGTGACATAATTCTAAAAACAATCCATAAGCTCAACTCTCAATTGGTCACAGTGACAACAAAATCATTGCCACTGTGACATCCCCCAAAATACAATTCAGAAGCTCCATTGCCACCGTGATATAATCTCGATTTTAATCCAGAATGTAATTCTCCTTTGGTCACAATGACAACCAAATCATTAAAACTGTGACCTCCTACAGATTTCCAAAAATTCAAAATTTCCACATTATTTTAGGCCACACAAACTTTAAAAACACTTTCAACAAGTAAATTCTTAAATAAAGACCATGAATCACAATATTTGAGCAAAATCAAACACTATTAACAGCCTACGAAAGACAAATAACATAAAATAATTAAAGTTTAGAAGTAGTTCTACATTTATCTCGCCCGCGGCTGGACTTTCTCATGCAATTAGAGCTCAGATAGAGTGGCAATCACCGAAGTGACTTCAAACCTTGGTCTAAAGGATGGCTTCAAATGATGGCCATTCACCATAAACTCTTTCTGATCTCTTGGATGCCTTAAAGTTACCACTCTAAAGTTGTTTGCATCCACTACCTCATAGCGTCCTTTCCACCAGGATTTCAACTTCCTAGGAAATAGTCTCAATCGGCTATCATAGAGTAATACTTTCATTCCAGGTGTAAAGCCCTTAGGTATCTGCTTACTATCATGCCATCTCTTAGTCTTCTCCTTGTAGCCCTTAGCATGGTTATAAACCCACAATCTCAACTCATTCAGCTGTAGTGCTCTACTTTTTCCTGCACTATTAAGATCAAAGTTCAAAAATTTAGTGGCCCAATAAGCTTTATGATTTAGTTCAACCGGCAAATTACAAGACTTGCCAAATACTAGCCTAAAAAGAGATCCCCATAGGCATTTTGAAAGCTTTCCTATAAGCCCTAATACTTCATCAAGTTTAAAGGACCAATCTTTCCTAGATGCATTCACTGTTTTTTCTAAAATTGCCTTGAGTTCTCGGTTCGATACCTCCACTTGACCATTAGCTTGAGCATGATATAAGGTAGTAAGCTTGTCCCTAACAACAAATTTATTTAATAAGGCATTGAATTGATGGTTGACAAAGTGCTTGCTTCCATCACTGATTATGGCCCTAGGTGTTCCACATTGGGTGAATATATTTTTCCTAAGGAATTCTAATACTACCCTTGTATTGCATGTCCTAGTGGCAACTGTTTCTACCCATTTACTGACATAATTTACTGCCACTAAGATATATTCAAACCTATAAGACACTGGGAAAGGCCCCATGAAATCTATTCCCCACACATCAAATAACTCCACCTCAAACATGTTCGTCAATGGAATTTCATCCCTCCTAGAAATATTGCCTACTCTTTAACAATTATCACAGTACTTAATAAAAAATTTAACATCATTAAACATAGTAGGCCAATAAAATTCATACTGGAGAATTTTCGATACCGTCCTATTGGGTCCATAATGTCTACTGTCTTCTCCACTATGACATGCTTTGATGATCTCTTCATGCTCCTCTCTAGGGATGCATCTTTTTATCATTTGATCAGCACACAATTTGAAAAGGTAATCATTCCACATGTAATGTCTCGCATCAGCCTTCAACTTCTTCTTTTATTGCCATGTATAATCATTCGGCGCAAATCCACCTGTAAGATAATTAGCTATGTTAGCAAACCATGGGAGGGTAACTTCACAAGCAAACAATGCACAAATGTGTTCATCAGGGAATAAGTCTAAGATTTCCCCTTTGTCGATATTCTCGTGCTCAAGCCTTAACAAATGATCAGCAATAAAATTCTCTGCCCCCTTCTTGTCCTTGATTTCCAAATCAAATTCTTGTAAGAGGAGCATCCATCTGACTAACCTAGGCTTGGTCTCCTTTTTGGCGAAAAGGTGTCTCAATGCTGCATGATCAGACCACAATAATTTTAGCACAAAAAAGATAAGACCTAAATTTCTCAAATGCAAAGACTATAGCAAGGAACTCCTTTTCAGTTGTAGTGTAGTTGACTTGAGCTCCCGTTAAAGTATGGCAGGCATAGTAAATAGCATGAAAAACCTTCTCCTTTCTCTGTCCTAGCACAGCTCCTACTGTAAAATCACTCACATCACACATCAACTCAAATTGAAGATTCCAATCCGAAGAAACAATCATTGGAGCTGAAATTAGTCTCTGTTTTAATGTGTTAAATGCCTGCAAACACTCGTGAAAGAAATTAAATGCAACATCTTTGATAAGCAAATTGGATAAAGGCTTAGCAATCTTCAAAAAATCTCTAATAAAGTGCCTATAAAATCCAGCATATCCTAAAAATCTCCTAATTCCTTTCACAGTAGTTGGAGGTGGTAGTTTTTCAATAACATCTATTTTTTCCTTGTCCACCTCTATTCCTTTCTCAAAAACCTTATACCCTAAAACAATCCCTTCTCTAACCATAAAGTGACACTTTTCCCAATTCAGGACAAGGTTGGTTTCCTTGCATCTCCCTAAGACCAACTCCAAATTATCTAGACAGCTATTAAAATCCTTCCCATAGATGGTGAAATTATCCATAAACACTTCCATGAAATTCTCAATGAACTCATGGAAAATGGCCATCATACATTGCTGAAATGTAGCCGATGCATTGAAAAGACCAAAGGGCATGCGTCTATACACGAATGTGCCATAGGGACAAGTAAAAGTGGTCTTTTGTTGGTCCTCTACGGCAATTGGTATTTGTAGGTACCCTGAATAACCATCTAGAAAGCAATAAAAATTGTTCCTCGCTAACCTCTCTAGCATCTGATCAATAAAAGGCAAAGGAAAATGGTCTTTTCGAGTTGTGGCATTAAGTCTCCTAAAATCTAAGCACACTCTGCACCTCGTAACTGTACGGGTTGGAATAAGCTCATTTGTTCATTTTCAACTATTGTAATCCCCCCTTTCTTTGGGACACACTGCACAGGACTCACCCAACTACTATCAGAGATAGGATAGATAATACCTGAATCAAGAAGCTTGAGTACCTCTTTCTTTACCACATATTGCATTATTGGATTAAGTCGTCTTTGTGGTTGCACTACCTGCTTGAAATCCTCTTCTATTGGTATCCGGTGCATGTAATAGCTTGGACTAATCCCCTTCCAATCATAAACCTTCCATCCAATCTCCTTCATGTGTTTCTTGAGCACAACAATTAGCAATTCCTCCTCCAAACCTATCAAAGAAGAAGATATAATTACTTGTTTATCATTCTCTTCCAAAAACATGTATTTTAAATGAGAAGGTAGAGTTTTGAGTTGAGCCTGTGACTCATCCTTCCGAATCTCTTAAATCACCTCCCTCTTTCCTTCTTTTTCATTTTCTTTCTCTATGGCAGCCACTATATCTTCCTCTTCTCCTTCCAACTCAACATCCTCTTTAGAATGCATTAAACACAGGTTCAATGGATCATCTAATAAGATCTCCTCTTGACTCTCCTCCGCACAATTCTGTACTATATCCACAAAGTAAATGGATTCATCTAATTCACATGATGGATGTATCATTTCCTTGTTCATATCCACTGCCATCTCTTCATTATTAAACCTCAAGGTAACCTAGCCATGAACATCAATCAACGATTTTGCGGTATTTAAAAATGGCCTCCCTACAATTAAAGGTACCTTCCTACTGTCACGCGCGCTGCCAGAAGAACCGCCGGACCTGGACGCACCGATCGGTGGCCACCGGGGATCGCCACTCGCCGGCAGCCGTGAGATCGGAGAGGGAACCCCGAAACGCTTCACTGCGATTTCCAGCCAAGCGGGGACTCTTCCCGGCGCGTGACCGCCGGCAAATGGTTGCTGACGTTCCGATCTTCCCTCCGGTGCCGGTGGTCTCGACCACCTCCTCTCCGGCGAAGCTCCGGCAACATAAATCCGGTAAGCCCCTATTTTCTTTGTATTTTATATTAATATTATTAATATTATTATTATTTTCTGTTTTTATATTTATATATTATTATTATTACTATTATTTATTATTTATTGTATATTTTTCTGTTATTATTATTATTATTACTATTATTGGATTTGTCCATTATTATTTTATTGGTTATTAGTATTATTGTGTTCCTTTTTGTTATTATATATTTAGTTATTATTTATTGTTATTGTGCTTGTTTATTTTACTATTACTATTATTATTATCTAATCTATTTGATTTATGCATTATGGTGTTATATTAATTACAATTGTTATTAGTGTTAATTGATTTATGCTTATTTTACTTTACTTGCTATTATTATGCTTATTGTTATTATTTATTGTGTTTATTATTATTATTGTATATATATTTAGTTACTGTTATTTATTATTTAGTTGTGTTATTATCTTTTGCTGTTATTATTATTATTATGATTATTTGAGTTATTATTTGTTATCATTATTATTTATTGTTATTATTAATATTATTTATTTTATATTATTTTTATTATTGTTATTATCATATTATTATTATTTTCATTATTGTGGTATTATTTTGATTATTATATTCATTATTATAGTTATGTCATTAATTCATTATTAATATTGTTATTATTTTACTATCATTTTATTTGTTAATTATTTACGTTATGTTCGTTTATTCTACATTATTAGTACTATTATTATCGTTATTGTTGGTTCATCATTATCATTATATTATTAGCCTCATTCATTTCGTTATCAATATTTATCCTTTTATGATTATTTTATATTCTGATTATTATTGATATTATTATTGTAGTGATTATTTTTATTGTCGTTATTAATGTTATTATCTTAATTATTGTGACTAATAGTATCTTGACTATTATTATCATATTATATTATTATTGTTATTATTATAGTTATTACCACTTTATCTGTTTATTACCATTTTATGCTTACTTATTTTGTATCATTGTTTCATTATCATTATATTGCTTTATCCCTATTATTTTTGATTGGTATCATTGACATTATTATTTGTTTCGTTATTATCGTTATTATTATTATTATTATTATTATTATTATTATTATTATTATTATTATTTAATTCATATATGTTAGCATTATTATTTTTATTTTATTATTATAATTATCATTTATATTGCATATCCATTAATTACACTAAATTAACTATCAATTTATTTCATTAATAATTTGTTTAATTAATTATTCATTTATCGATTTATTTATCATTTAATTTATTTTAATCCATTATTAACTTTAATTATTTTCCCGATTTACCTTATCCAAGTATTCATTTATTTGTTTATCTATATTTATCTTTATTTCGGATTTTTTGGCACTAATTGTGTTTATTCATTTTGTGAGATAATATTATTTGTTCTTGGGATGGCTTGGATGTGAGATGACGACATTGGCCCAATGTTGAGCATTCCCACCCGGTTTAATTCTTCTAACCTTGTCTCTTGTTTTATTTTTATTTATCTTTATTATTCATTATTATTTTATGTAAATTATTTTATATCGCTGTAATAAAAATGGATTAATGTTTTATAGTAATTAATTTGGATTTTTTGTAAAACTAAGGACCAATGTCCTGTTTTCATCCAATAAATTCTTCACTAAAAATCGCTTTATAATAAATACATGCAAGGACCAATGTCCTCATTATTAATGAATAACCCGTTTTATGCATGTATTGCACTTTTACAAATGGGAGTTGTATTCCGCTCCTAGTGTTATTGTAATTTATTCTTGAATGCTTTATTTTGGATTTTGCTTTCATTTACCGCTTTTAACGTGAATGATTGCGCTTTAATCAAATTGCATCGTGTGGAGAGAGAGCGAACTAATAAACTCAAAATTTTATCATAAAATTAATCAAGGTAGAAATAGATGAGAAGTCCCGAACCCAGCTCTGGTCTTTGGGCTCAACGAGGCGAGAGGTCTATCAGATCACTCATTGGAGCAACACCTCCAAAACACCTCTTGCGTCCCGCCAAATGACTCAATAAATCCTAGGCTCCAAGGGAGAGAGGTTCATCCTCCAAGACCCCTTTTGGTTGGCCCAAAATGGAAATATGCGCCGTCTTAGGCTCACTGAGGCGAGATGAACTTTCCCAATGTTCTATTGGGTGGCGACTCCATGAAACCTCCTTGTTGCCCAAAATAGACGCACTTGCAATTCGTCGCAAGTTGCCAACAGACCCACAAATGCCCCGATCACCCTCGAGCGGGCGGTCGTACGGGCGATACGTGGGGCCCGACGCGCGTCACACCTACCCTCTTCCATTTCCATAACCACAAAGTCTATGGGATAAATGAATTTCCCCACTTTTACCAACAGATCCTCTATCACTCCCCACGGTTTCCTTACCAACCTATCAGCCAATTAGAGCCTCATACCTGTCTCTTTTAGATCCCTAAGATTTAATTTCCTGCACATTGAGTAAGGCATTAAATTGATGCTAGCTCCTAAATCACATAAGGAACTACTAGCAAAATGTTATCCTATCTCACAAGGTAAGGTAAAACTACCAGGATCTTCCACTTTCTTAGAGATTTTGTTCATGATTATAGCACTACAATTCTCTATAAGTTGCATAGTTCCACACCCTTCTAATTTCTTTTTATTAGAACAAAGTTCTTTCATAAATTTAGCATAATTGGGCATGTGAGCTAAAGCCTAAGCAAATGGCAAATTAATATGCAATTTCTTGAACATCTCTAAAAATCTAGCCAATTACTCATTTTTCTTCTCTTTTCTAGCTATAGCAAAAAATGGCAACCTATTAATATCAAAATCACCTACACCATAATTCACAATATTCTTACATTTGTCAATAATTAGAGCATCTACTTCTATCTCTACTCTTGGGTTAGAATCACTTACCTTCCGTGAGGGCTCCTCCATAGTTGAATACGAAGGTGAAGATGACTTACCTTGCTCTTTTTCGGATTTCATCTCCTTACCACTCCGCAATGTAATTGTTTTAGCCTCCTTCTTAGGATTTCTATCTACATTGGAAGGAAAAGTGCCAGATTGCCTATTTGAGACTGAGTTCACAAGTTAGCCCAATTGTGTCTCAAAGTTCCTCATAGAAGCGTCTTGGTTTCGGTTCCATTGTTCTTGAGATTTCCACCTTGTGTCTTGACTAGCTATAAATTACTGCTGACTGTTCATAAAGCTCGCAAATATGTCTTCAAGGTTTGGTTTCTTCTCTTGAATAGGTGGTCGTGGCTGGAATCCCGATGGATTATATGCTTGGGTTTGATTTGAGCTTTGCCCTTAATGTTGGGATCAGGGGTATGGTGTTTAGTAGTGTGTATTTAATTATGTATAGTAAGCTTGGCTGTGATTATGAGTGACATTTTGGTTGAAGAGGGCTCTTGGTTGGGGTTGAAAAGAAGAAGCCAATTGATTTTCCTCTCTCCACGAAAAATTCAGGTGATTTCTCGAACTCGAATTATAACTATTACTATAAGGGTCATTTCTTCTAAAATCCCCCATTGCATGAACATTCCCCACTACTATACTCCCTTAACCACGTTGTCCATCCTTATATAACTCGCAGTTTTGAGAAATAGAAGCCACATTCTGCACTTTTAATCCACTCAGCTCTTTCCTCATCTGCTCTATTTGAGCTTTTAGCATTGCAACTTCATAAATTTTATGCTCACCTTACCTCTTTGGTACTGGTCTTATGATAGCCCATTGGGAATCGTTTGCTGCTATTTCATCCAGCAATTTGAAAGCACCTTCCGGTAACTTGTTCATAAAACTCCCACCAGACGTAGCATCTAAAAGTGATTGTGTAGGTACTTTAACTCCTGCATAGAACGCAGTCATCAGCTAATAAATAGCTATCTCATAATGGGGATAGCTCCTCAATAGCCTCCTGAATCATTCCCATGCTTCGTGAAATGGTTCCTCATTCATCAGTTGAAAACTGATAATGTTGTTCCGAATACTTGTTGTATTCGTTGGCGAAAAAAATCTTATTAAAAACTTCTGATGTAATTGTTCCCATGCCACTATGGATTGACTTGGTAACATCTGAAGCCATTCTCTTGCTTTATCAATAAGTATAAAGGCAAATAGTTTCAACTAAATTACATCCGTTGATATGCCTAGGATCTGCGTCGTATCGCTGACTTTCAAAAATATATCCAGGTATTGAGCATGGTCTTCCAATTTCAAACCAGAAAACTGGTTTCTCTGAACCATTGTAATGGTGGCTGGCTTTATCTCAAACTGCACAGCTCTGGGCATCACAATAGTTCGATGTTCTTCATTCCACCTAAGCGTAGTATAATTTCTTATTATTCTTGGCCGCATGTCTTCCCGTTGTCTACCTAGAATTTCATCTTGTGCATGTGGCACTTGTTGATTCTCGGGAGGAATCTCACCAATAGGAGGATCTTGATTTATATTGTTCTCTCGTTAGCTCTCTTTCTTCGATGTAAATTCCTCTCAATTTCAGGATCTTAGGGTGCTAGTTGTTCTTGTCTCAATCTACTCATACACTATGAGTACCTAAAAAGAATGAAAAGAATAAAAAAAAAAAGAAAAAGAAAACACATACAAATAACAATCACTACTCACAAATACGCCAATCCTCGGCAACGATGCCAAAAACTTGACTGATGTAGCAAGTGTACTAGATCGACTAAGTAATATAGGGTGTTATTTTAAGACCTCGAATTATCGTACCCAAGGGATTGTGGTTGCAAGGTAATAAAAATTAAAAGTATGCTAAAGAATTCCTAGATTTTTGAGTGAAAGAGCTGTTGAGCTATTGAAATAAAATAGTTAAATAAACAACTAAAACACAACTAGCTAAATTAAATAAAAGTTTCAGCAGAAATTAAAATAGAATAAAATCCTTAGAAATTAAAAAGTCTAAAAGTGGTTTAGGTTCACTCATCCTCCCCACACCTGATGTGAATTAATTTTATCTTAAGCTATATACATTGAAACAGGAAAACTACTATACCCAAGCATCCCATTTTGGAGCAAGCTAATCTAATTACAAAATATCCCATTCCGAAATAAGCCTCATGATTAGCATAAGCACGGTTCTAAAATCCTAGGTTCTGCATTGTTTTCCCATTTTGGAGCCAAACAGCCCATTCATTTTACATCTACCCTAGCCTTACTATCATTTTCACCTATAACTCATTGAGTTCCATTCCAGAGCAATCACAAGGTTAAGGAAAATCTGCTAGAAAAATAAAGAAAAAATACATTCATAGCATTCAAAAATCTAATCAATCATCAAAACTAGATAATATCATCAAAACTTAAGAACAACCATGAAATAAGATTCAACAACATATAAAATGAACCATTAATCTAAATAAAAACTCAGTTTAGCTCAATATTCACATAGATAGTGGGGATTCAACACTAATAACTACTCACAATTAATTACAAAGACTAAAAGAGAGAAGAAATAATAAACCCAAAAATTCATTATTGAGATGAAGCCTAGCTAAATCCAAGTTGATATTCCTTCAAATCTCCCACAAAAAATGAGCTTGGGCTGAAAATATTAAATCTAAACTCTAAAAAGATGTAAATCTAATCTATCTTGAGTGTAAATCTAATGAAAATATCAAAACCTTAAAAGTTAGAACAAAAGAAAAACTTAGATCTAAAAATCCTCTTTTTAATCTCAGAAAAAAAAAGGCTCCTTTTGCCAAACAATAGCCTGTAATTTATAGCTTCAAAGGGGTCACGATCACAACCAAACGGTTGTCACCATGAGGCATTGGGGGTCACAGTGGCAACGAAATGGTTGTCACCGTGAGGTGCTTGTGGTTTCGATTCTGCCTGAGTGTCTTTATCTCATGGTGACAACCAAATGGTTGTCACCGTAAGGTAGCTCTGCTTCCAATCTACCTTAAGTAACAATATGTCACGATGACAACAAATCAATTGTCACCATGATGTACTTGGGCTTTCAAATCTGCTGTGAGTAAATATATATCACGGTCACAACCAAACGGTTGTGATCGTGAGGTATATGTATTTCTTGCATTTCAACATAAAACACCATAAATTTGTTATCAAAAATGCATAAAATCCAAATTCAACTAAATTTGGTAAAACTTAATAAAAGTAACAAAAACACAATAATAAACACAAATAAAAATCCAACAATCACACAAAAAGAATGATAAAACTAAGTACTAAATTGAAGTTATCATGGTGCTTGTTTAAGACCATAAAATGCATACTGAAGCTTACACACATGCATAGGTTTATGAGGATCAGCCATACCTACTGGTTGTTCCATGTAAAAAAACATTTTTGACGTCGAGTTGATGAATGGACCAATGCCGCACAAAAGCAACAGTTAAAATGAGTCAAATTGTACCTGGTTAAATTACTGGAGGGAATGTCTCTGTATAGTCTATACCGTCAATTTGATGATATCCTTTTACGACTAAACGAGCCAATCCAGAGATCCATAAGGTCGAAGCTTGGTTTTAAAAACCCATTTAGAACCGATTATATGCATATCTGGAGTGCGTGGAACTAATTGCCATGTTTTATTTTGATGCAGTGCAGTAAGTAAAGGTGAGCAAAAAAATTGATTGATGCGGTTAACCGGTAAATCAGTCCGAAATCGAACCGATGGACTGGTTAACCGATTGTAATGGACTGGTTAATGGTTAGTATTTTGAAAAAACTGATATTAATGGACTGGTTAATGGTTTTGGCTCATGTAACCGGTTAACCGAACCGATAACCAAATTTTTAGTTAATTTATTAATTATTCAATATGTTCATATTTAGTATTTATTATTGTTTCTTGATTTATCAATATTTCAATAATGAAAATTATAATATATTCGAAAAGTTATATAACATTAATATATTAACGAAAAGTTACATCTATGATAGACTTTTATTTCCTCACACAAAATTTTTTACCTTTCAAACTATTTAATATATATAATTAATTTTTAATTGTAATTAATTTAATAATTTTAACTCTTTAATTAAATTATTAAAATTTAATATGATAAATAATATTCAATTAAAATGTGGACTTACTAGTTTTAATAAGCTTATAAGTAGTATTTAATACTTGCAATTCTAATTAAAAATATTTCGCTTAAAAATAAAAAATTTCGCTACAAGTAATAATTAAATAAAATTAATAAATTACAATTTTTCCATTTATTACATTTTTCTATTTTATGCAAGCATATTGACACGATATTTTTAGTTTGTATTTATAATTTGAATATTATATTGAATTATGTTTTGTTTCTAATTTTTATTTTTAAGTAACATGAACATTTTTAATTTTTTTGTATGAATGCATTTTATAATTATAGTGGTTAACCAAAATAATATTGGTTAACCGATCCGAAAATCTGAAACCGATGGACTAGTTAACCGATAATAACGGATTGGTTAATGGTTAGTGATTTTTAAAAACTGATAGTTAATGGATTGATTTTTTTGGGCTTATAGACCGGTTAACCAGTCCATGATCACCCCTAGCAGCAAGTTCATATTTCGAAACAATATATAACTGAATTATTGTGTAATTTATAGGTTATTTTGTTCGTTAATTTGGTGATGTGCAGAAAAAAAAAGCAAGTTATTACTTATATTTTAATTTGAAAATGTAATATCCTATAATGTGAAATATTAAAAAAATAAATTTATTTATAAAGGTAAAATTAATATTACTATAAATTAGAGTTTTACAATCATTTACATATTCTTTTAAATTGACATGTTCATAAAGTAGGAAATTTTCATGTATTATAGAAATGTAGACTTTTTTTTTGTGAAATATGTAATTTACATTTTTTCCCATGTATTTGGTTATGAAAATTGTTAAACTAAGTTAATATTAGCAATTGATAGAGGTGGCAAAATGGGCAGGTTGGGCGGGTTTGGATTGGGTCATAAATGCGTGGGTCATAAATGGATTAGGTCATAAATGTATCAAAAACATATGGCTCATAAATGGGTCAATGCCCAAATGGGTTGGGCAGGTTTTGGTTGACCCATTTGATTCATTTTTTTAACCAAAAATAATTTGCGTTATAATAATGGAATACTAAAAGGATTATTAGAAAAAATATTGGACCTATAGGTGGCCCAAATGCATCGATGGAGACCCAAATGAGCCGGAATGTGTGTTGGCCCATTTGATCCATATTTTTAATGAAAATTAATTTTTGATAAAATAATGGGACACTAAATGGACAAGTATAAAAAATATTAGCTCAAATGGATCAGGTGTCCCAAATGGATCGGTAGAGGCCCAAACGGGCCAAGATGTGAATCGACTCATTTGATCTATTTTTTTAGTGAAAAATAAATTTCGATATAATAACGGGATACTAAAGGACTACTATAAAAATAATTATAATAAAAATATTAGTTCAAATAGATCAGGTGACCCAAACGGATCAAATAAAGGCCCAAATGGACCAGCCCATTTGACCTATTTCATGAGCAATTTCATAGATCTCTTATAACACCAACCAAAACAGATCAGATTCACAATTTTGGAAATTTTATTGATTATTGATCCAATTTATTCATTGATTAATATTGAAATAGAGTAACACAAGCCATCAATTCAATTCAATATAATTCTAAATTTTATTACAAAACCGAAAGTCAATTGGCCCAAATCAAAATTAAAAAGAGGAAAGAAAAAATGAGAGATAAAAGATCAAGCTTCACAGCCAACTTAGAGTCACTTTCAAACTGGAAATTAAGTGCAAGTAATTAGTTAAAGTCATGGGGATTAGCCAAGAGATAGAAAATCTGAGAATAAAAATATTCATGGCATTCAGTCCATACAAACCAAATAACCAATAGAGATACATGAATTAAATCATTAAGTGAAATTGGAAATTGAATTGAGAAATTAAATCCCACGAATTGACAATATGGAAGAGTGAAATAAACCATTCATTCATATATGTAAATTCAAAAGATGTTCATAATTCACATCATGGGTAGGGGATTCAGAGATCCCCTAAACAACTAAAAGACTACTCATGATCCATTATAAAATTAAAAGAATAAAGGAAAGAATAAACCCAGAAATTCATTGAGGCAGAAATCCCGGTTGAATCCCACGTTCTTCAATCTTCTTCTTTGGATCTTCAATGGAGAATTAAATTCAAATTCTAGAAACCCAAAAATAAAACTCTCTTGAAAATAAATTATGTGTATCTGATGAAATATTCTTGATTTCTAATTCAAAACTAAAGACAAAAATTGAAAACCTAAAATTCAGAATAGAAGAAAAGCTCAGAAAATTGTCAATCTCAAAACTAATATGAAAACTAAACTAAAAAATTCGGAACCCTAGCCAAACAGAAAAATACGTTTGTATAGTGTCAGAGTGGTCACGGTTGCAATGAAATCTGTTGCCACCGTGAGGTGTCGAGAACGTTAATCTGCCTTTGCGCACAGGAGAGGGGTCACGGTGGCAATAAAATCTGTTGCCACCGTGAGGTATTCATTTTTAGCTTCTGTCCAGGACAAATGTATGTCACGGTGGCAATGAAATTTGTTGCCACCGTGAGGTATCTTCTCAACTGATTCTGTCTTGGTGATTTTCATGTCATGGTGACAACCAAATAGGTTGCCACCGTGAGGTGCTTCATACTTGCATTCTGTCCGATAGATCTCTATGTCACGGTCACAATGAGTTTTGTTGTAACCGTGACCTATGTAAGTCAGCTCCTGTTTTTAATTCCTTTTTATGTCACGGTCACAACAAATTTGGTTGTGACCGTGAGGTACCTAGAACCACACCTACAAAGACAAATCAAACTCCATCAAAAAGCTATCTATAATGCATCAAAATTCCAATTTGACTAAGATTAGCAAAATTAACCTAAAGGAAACATAACATGATAAAAAAAACACAACTAAACACCCAAATATCATACGAAAACACTATCAAAACTAAGTACTATATTGAAGTTATCAAAATACCCTACACTTAGACTTTGCTCGTCCTTGAGTAAATGAATTATCCACATTCCTGAAATTTCAAACTCTAACTCGGAACACGAAAACTTAACAACAGTCATAGCACCAAGCAGAAAGGTCTTAGTTACAAATTCTCAAATCGATTTATATCAAGTATGTGTGTGTGCTAGCCTCAAAACAAATTTTCACTTTTCAAAACAAAACAACCAATGCATTCCAGCAATTGAGCAAAGAAAATGAATATGCAAGTAAATTTGCATACAGGTTTCGCACTTAAAACTCAGGATAACCATAAGCCTCTCCTTTAGCACCGGAACCACAAGGGTCATCTCCACTAAACAACTCAAATCAAGAACAGGATCAAAAGGACTTATTCCAAGGTTAAAATGTTGGGTTAGGTAATTGGCTAACAAGAATAGTAAAGGAAATCAAATAAAGAGTCAGCCACTCTACCTACACTTATCACTACTCAATCTTAACCAAAAATTTCTCCATAATCTACTTTCAATTTTCCCACAATTATTAAAATTCTCTAAACTTCCCCCAAATTGAAATACATTAAACCATATGAACCCGAAAAGACAAAATTCCTTAATGAAAACTTTTCTTCAAATCCAACCATCCAAGAATGTGAACGCATTTTCTTCTAATAGAGGGTACCCCACAATTGAACTTTTCTATAACTAACCAACTCACAAATTAAACAATGATCACATTTCTCATCAAGATTTTTTTTTAAATACATATATATATATATATATATATATATATATATATATATATATATATATATATATATATATATATATATATATATATATATATATATATATATATATTTTATTTTTTTAAAATGTCAGTGAGATACTCATACCCTCTATTTTTTTTATCACCAATATTGACTCCAATAAGGGAAAATTTAACACAATACTAAACAACACCCCACAGTTCCACAATTCTTCGCACACCCTCACTATTTTAACAGTAAATACCCTTATCTAGCTTTCAATGTTATTTCAATCTGATCCTAAAGTGGCCAATTCTTAGAAAGGATAGGCAAAAGCATTTAGGCTAAATGGTATAATAAGAGTGTAACAATAAAATTTCGTAGTACGCTTTTAGCATACCAAATTGGCTCAACGGGGCTAACAATGGAAATGAAGTAAACAGGTAGGTCAAAAGCTATTTAAAATGGTTACCAAAGAAAGAAATTGCCTAGATCATGTCCTAAACTTGCTTGAGTTGTTCTGATGTTTCGAAGGGTGTGAGGAAGGTTCTAACTATCCTAAAATTCCTTCACTCAAAAACTTTTACGCACTGGATTTTTCAAGTTTTCACAAACAAGCCTATAGTGCATAAAAGATTAGAAATTACAAGATATATGACTAATTTAGATTAATTTGCTTCTAACACTTCCAACTACTTATTTGCTATGATCAATTTTTTAGATCAACCATTCTCAAATTAAAGTTCAAAACATTCACAACAGGAATAACTAAGAGCCAACCAAGCTAAGATAGGGATATTCAGGCAACAACAATAAAGTACACAAAAGCTAAAACAAAAAATAAACATACATAATAAGCTGTTAGTTATATATAAGAAGTTAGAGTTACTCCCCTACCCCACACACAAGAACTTGCTATCCCCAGCAAGTCTCAATATTACAAAACTAAATGAAAAATAAAATAAAGAAAAAAAAACAAAAGATAGTAGGGCTTCCTATTCAATGCTCCGATGATGGTGGCGGCGGTGGAAAGTGGGCACAAACCGTGCTGTCAAAGTCGAAAGTCCCAAAAGCACCTTTTCCATACGCTCCATAAGAGCACTGTACTGCTGCAAAGAGAACTGCTCAGGCTCTGAAGCTGGAGGCACTGGTACTGCAAGATCCTCTGCATTCTCGTGTGGTAAGCCACCCAAACCTCGCTCGATGCCCTGCAGATATTCGTCACGAGTGGACAATCGATATCCATCTGCTGTGGTCGCATCCTTTACTATGACCTTCATATTTCGGAGCATCCTCTTATCAATTGTAGCAATGGAAGGTAAGGATTTATACTTCTTCAAGGGATGACGGACACGCTTAGCTGTCGCAGTGACAAATCCACCAAGTGCGATTTTTTCACCTTTTTCGATTGCCATTGCATCTCCTCCAATTTGTGCCAGAAATGCGTGGCGCCATTAATTCGGACACCCTGCACCATGCATGCGAGAAACAGGGCTTCAGGTAAGTTGACTTGGCCCGCTGAATCCGCATGGCTTAACAGAGATAGTGAGAAAAAATGATGCAGGATTTGCAGAATGTGGCTGTTTAAATGATGCGACTTAGTTTTTCTCGAGACATATTGTGTGGCAGTCATAGTGTCTCGAATTATCGCCCAAGCACCATCTTTATCACAATCATCATAACAGTCCAGTGTGAGGTGTGGAAAACCCAGATACTCTGAAAATTCATGAAAAGTGAGATTATATTCTATTTTATCCAACATGAATGAAACAGAACCTGGATCGTTGATAAGGTCTCAGCCTAGTCGACAGGTGATGGTCGACACAAAATCTCGAGTCAATTGAGGATAAACTTTCTTAGTATGCGAGAAAACCCTCTCCCAGTCAATGTTGGAAATAAACCTCTGGACTTCACTCTTTATCCCCAGTTTTTCCAATAAGGCAAAATCCAGATAGCTTGTCGGGATGTATGAACATTCGGAGAATTGAGCATAAGCAACCTTTCTATTACCCATAACCCATGATGGTACCTTGAAAATGTCCACTGATTCTTGGTTGGGGGCTTGGCTGGTAGAACTAGAAGCTAGAGCAGAACTTTTTCTTTTTGGAGCCACTGCACGAAAACAATCAGCCAATTTCAATAACAATCTAAGTTTAAACAAACAATGGCTACAAATTTACTCATCGATAAACAAACCATTCTACCCAAACATATGCATCCTCCAAACGAGCTTGATTTTAACAAAGTGATATTAAGTCATAAAGAGCTTAAGAGTGGGCAATGACAACCTTAAAGCATAATTTAGTATCAGGACAAATAAAACTCTGCATTGCAAAATGTTAAAGATGGCAAAATCTGGAAAATCAGTTCATAGAGACATTGTATCAAGCACTTGGTATGCAGCACCTAAACGCACTGGAATTGGAAACCAAAGGTAATAACAAACTCCCAAATTTGTAATGAGCAACAGGGTAAAGCAAAACAAGTAGCGAAAGATTGATAAAATCCAATTCCAACCCAAAATCTGAGTAAAATCATCAACCCAAATCGTGCACAAAATTAAGCCCTAACCTCCTACTTCCCAATCATTCACGTTTAGAAATAAGGTTAAAAATTGAGAAAGAAACTAAAAATTGATAGGATTCACCTTAAGATTTCAGAGCAATCAAAAAAAATAATTGAAATATTCTGACAAATCCAGCGAGAGTAGCATAACAATGGAGAACGAACGAGAACAGGGAACGAGAGGAGGAGAAAAATAAAAATAAAATTAAAGTAAAAGTAAAAGAAAGATAAAATTACTTACTTGTTGTAGAATCTCAAAGATTATAGCTGAAAAAGGATACGAGAAGCACAAATAGAGCAGAGAAAAACGAGATGTGTAATTAGAGAGAGTGAGTGCTGTGTGGGAGAGTGAGAAATATCGTAAATAAAATTGGGATTTTAAAAGATTTTTGCGCGAGGGTCATGGTGGTAACCAAATGGTTGCCACCGTGACATACCTAACATTTGTACTCCAGAATTGGACCGCCAAGAGGTCACGGTGGTAATGAAATCAGTTGCCACCGTGACATACCCCTCTCTCAAAACAGAATTGAAAGTTCAACATGTCACGGTCATAATGAATTTCATTGCCACCATGACATATCCAACCTTAAAAACAGAATGTCATCCACATCTGGTCATGGTGACAACGAAAACCATTACCACCGTGACATATGCACTCATCACAACAGAATGTAACTTACCTGATGGTCACGATAACAACTAAAATCATTGTCACCGTGACATACCATTTATACCAATCCAGAATGCTCTCCTTATCTGGTCACGGTGACAACCAGATACCTTGCCACCGTGACATGTGCACCAAACAGAATCCAGAATGCAACTTCCTTTGGTCACGGTGACAACTAAATCCCTTGCCACCGTGACCACCTGCACACTTGCAAAAATTTCATCAACCTCTCTAAACTTCTAGCTACAATTATTTTGAAAACTCTCCAACAAAAACATAGTTTCACTAATAAACACAAATTTGACAAAACTAAACAAAACTAACTACCTATAGGAAATATCAATAAACAAAAAAAAAATAACAAAGTTAAGAAGAAGTTCTACATTTAACAAGTCCGCAGCTGGACTTTTAAATACCGTCAAGGATCTGCAAGAGGGACAATCGCGGAAGCACTATCAAATGTAGACTCAAAATAAGGCTTCACATGATGTCCATTCACCTTGAATTCATTCTCAAACCTCGGGTGCTTCAATGTCACCACTCCAAACTTATCAACTGCCACAACCTCATAGGGCCCCTTCCATCGAGATTTCAACTTTCCGGGAAATAACTGCAACCTGCTATCATAAAGGAGTACTCTCATTCCAAGTGCAAGTTCCTTCCTTGCTAGCTTTCAATCATGCCACTTCTTGGTATTGTCTTTGTATTTCATGGCATGATCATATGCCCAAAATCGGTGCTCCTCTAACTCATTCAGCTGCAAGGCCCTGCACTTTCCGTTCTATTTGGCCCATGGTGTCCACCAACCTCCCCACTGTGACAAGCTGTGATAATCTCACCCTTTTCCTCATCCGAGATGCACCTCCTTAGAACTTGATCAGCACACAAGCGGAATAGGTACGGGTCATCCCAAATGTAATGTTTGGTATCAGCTTGCAGCTTCTTCCTTTGCTTCCATGTAAAGTCCTTCGGCATAAAGCCTCCTGCAAGAAAATTTGCTACATTAGCAAACCAAGGAACAGAGGTGTCACATGCAAATAAAGCACAAATATGTTCATCAGGGAAAAAATCTAAAATTTCCCCTTTTTCAATGTGAGCATTCTCTAATCGTGACAAATGATCCGCCACAAAATTTTCCGCTCCCTTCTTGTCCTTGATTTCCAAGTCAAATTCTTGCAATAGAAGCACCCATCTAATCAACCTTGGCTTGGATTCCTTCTTAGCAAACAAATGCCTCAAGGCTACATGGTCCGACCACACCACGATTTTTGCACCCAGCAAATATGGCCTGAACTTCTCAAACGCATACACAATTGCAAGAAGCTCTTTTTCGGTGGTGGTGTAATTAACCTGTGCCCCTGTCAATGTATGACTGGCATAATAAACTGCACAAAATATCTTATCCTGCCGCTGTCCAAGCACTGCTCCAACTGCATAATCACTAGCATCACACATTAATTCAAACGGCAGATTCCAATCCGAAGATATAATCACCGAGGCTGAAATGAGCCGTTGCTTCAAAGTTTCAAAAGCTAGCATACATTCACTATCAAAATTAAAAGTAGCATCTTTCATGAGTAAATTAGACAAGGGTTTAGCAATTTTTGAAAAATTTTTGATAAAGCGACGGTAAAACCCTGCATGTCCTAAAAAACTCCTAATGCCCTTAACACTTGTCGGAGGTGGTAACTTTTCTATCACTTCAACTTTGGCCTTATCAACCTCTATCCCTTTCTCTGAAATTTTGTGCCCAAGCACAATCCCCTCTCTCACCATAAAATGGTATTTTTCCCAATTCAAAACTAGGTTGGTCTTTTCACACCTCCCTAGTACTAAATCGAGATGCTCTAAACAGCTCTTAAAATCAGCTCCATATATAGTGAAGTCATCCATAAATACTTCCATAAATTTCTCTATGAAGTCATGGAAAATAGCCATCATACACCGCTGAAACGTAGCCGATGCATTACATAACCCAAAGGGCATTCTCCTATATGCAAATGTGCCATACGGGCAGGTAAAGGTTGTTTTCTCTTGACCTTCAGGAGCTATAGGGATTTGCAAATATCCCGAGTACCCATCTAAAAAACAGTAAAACCTATTACTTGCCAGCCTCTCTAGCATTTAGTCAATAAAAGGCAAAAGGAAATGGTCTTTTCTAGTGGCATTATTCAACCTTCTAAAATCAATATAGACTCTCCACCCCGTAACTGTACGAGTTGGAATCAATTCATTCAGCTCATTCCTTACCATTGTCATCCCCCCCTTCTTAGGCACACACTGCACTGGGCTAACCCATTTACTATCAGAGATAGGGTAGATAATACCTGAGTCTAGGAGTTTAAGTACCTCCTTCTTTACCACCTCTTGCATGGCCGGATTGAGTCTCCTTTGAGGCTGAGCTACCGGCTTGCATTCCTCCTCCATCGGAATTCGGTGTGTGCAGTAACTAGGGTCAATCCCCTTCAAATCTGATATCTCCCATCCAATGGCACCCTTGTGCTTTTTCAGCACCTCAAGCAACATCTTCTCTTCAATACCTAACAACAAAGAAGATATAATTACTGGTTTTTGCTCATTTTCTAAAAACACATATTTCAAATGAGAGGGAAGAGGTTTAAGTTCAGAATTTGAATCCCCCTTTTTCGAATTAAGCTCTTCTTGCTGTAATTCCTCTTCTTCATCTTCTATCTCCACGGCTGCTATTGATTTTCCCTTCATCTCTTCTTCCATCTCTCCATCCTCCAATGAATGTATCAAACTCACATTCATTGGATCAGCTCCCCACACTTTTTCCTGCACCTCCTCTACACACTCATCTATTTCATCCACAAAATAAATAGACTCCTCCATATCACCAGATGGATACTTTTGAGCCTTGTTCATGTCCACCACCAACTCCTCATCATTGAACCTTAGGGTTACCATTTGACCATGTACATCTATCAATGCCTTGGCTGTATTTAAAAACGGCCTACCCACAATGAGTGGTACCTTGCAGTCCTCTTCCATCTCCATCACTACAAAATCCACTGGGAAAATAAATTTCCCCACCTTCACTAACAGATCCTCAATCACTCCTTTGGGTCTCCTCACTGACCTATCTGCAAGTTGGAGTCTAATTCCCGTCTCCTTGAGCTCTCCAAGATTAAGCTTCCTGCAAATAGAATAAGGCATCAAATTTATGCTAGCACCCAAATCACACAAAGCATTTCCATAAAAATCCTCACCAATTTCACAGGGTAAAGTAAAGCTACCTGGATTTTCCAATTTTTCAGGGATCTTGTTCATAATTATAGTGCTGCAATTTTCTGTGAGCTGTACAGTTCCATGCCCTTCTAATTTCTTTTTATTAGAACATAATTCTTTCATAAATTTTGCATAATTAGGCATGTGAGCTAAGGCTTCAGCGAATGATAAATTTATGTGCAGTTTCTTAAACATCTCTAGAAACCTAGCCTTTTGCTCATTTTTTTTTTCTTGTCTAGCCACAGCAGGAAATGGCAGTCTATTAATATCAAGATCCTCTACTTTAGGATTCACTAGACCCTTACCCTTATCATTTTTAGGAGCTTTCTCATTAACCTCTACTCTAGAGTTAGAGTTACTTACCGTCCGTGTCGGCTCCTCCTTTTCTGATGATGATGAAGAATTTTTACCTTGGTCCTCTCTCGGTACCACTTCCTTGCCACTTCTCAGTGTGATCGATTTAGCTTCTTCCTTTGGATTCCGGTCCACATTCAAGGGAAACGTTCTCGGTTGCCTTTGAGATATAGAATTTGCAAGTTGTCCCACCTGAGTTTCTAAATTCCTCATAGAAGCATCTTGGTTCCGGTTCCATTGCTCTTGAGATTTCCACCTTGTTTCTTGATTAGCCATAAACTGTTGCTGGCTATTCACAAACTGCTATTGACTATTTATGAAAGTCGCGAACATATCTTCAAGGTTTGGCTTCTTTTCTTGCACAGGTGGCCTCGGTTGATATCTTGGTGGGTGGTATGGTTGAGCTTGTGATTGATTAAAACCTTGTCCTTGGTTGTGATGGAGAGGATATGGTGTTTGATACTAAGTGGATATTGGACGTTGGTATGACTGCCCTTGGTTGTGATGGAGAGGATATGGTGTTTGATACTAAGTGGATATTGGAGGTTGGTATGACTGCCCTTGGTTGTGATGAGTGTTTTGGTTGAAGGGGGCTCTTACTTGTGAATGAGAGGATGAAGCATTTTGATTTTCATCCTTCCAAGAGAAGTTTGGATGATTTCTCCAACCCGGATTATATGTGTTACTGTAGGGGTCATTTCTTCTGTAATCTCCTATAGCATTTACATCTCCCATTGCTCCACTCTCTTGACCATATTGCCCATTTTCATACTATCCACTCTCTTGAGCAACAGAAGCTACATTTTGCACTTTCAGACCACTCATCTCTTTTCGCATTGACTCAATTTGTGCCTTCAGCATTGACACCTCATCTACATTATGTATTCCTTGCCTCTTCGAAACCGATCTAGGATTAGCCCATTGAGCATCATTCGCTGCCATTTCATCCAGCAGATGGAAAGCTTCCTACGGCAGCCTATTCATAAATGATCCTCCTGATGATGCATCCAAAAGAGATTTTGTTTGCGGTGTAACCCCAAAATAGAATATTGTCATCAGATGGTAGATTGCTATCTCATGGTGTGGACAGCTTCTCAATAATCTCCTAAATCTTTCCCAAGCCTCATGAAAAGGCTCCTCAACCATCTGACTAAAACCCAGAATACTATTGCGAATGTTCGCAGTCTTTGTAGGAGGGAAGAATCTCATCAAAAACCTCTCTTGTAACTGGTCCCATAATCTGATTGACTGTCTCGGTAACATTTGCAACCATTCTCTTGCTTTTCCAATCAAAGTGAAAGGAAACAACTTTAATCTTACTGAATCAGATGTCACACTTGGAATCTGGACTGTATCACTAACCTCCAAAAATATGTCCAAGTGCTGCGCAGGATCTTCCACTTCTGAACCCGAAAATTGGTTCCTCTGCACCATATTGATGGTTGCTGGCTTAAGTTCAAACTATACTTCTCGTGGCAGCACAATTGTCCGATGATCCTCATTCCATCTCGGTATAGCATAATCCCTTATCGTTTTCTGCCTAGGGACCTCTTCTCTATAGTTACCCGGCATCTCTTCTTGTGCCCTCGGCACTTGTTCGTTCTCAAGAGGAAATTCACCAATAGGAGGAGGATTGTTCTCCATGTTATTGTCTCTGTTAGCTCTCCTTCGTTGATGCAAAGTCTTCTCGATTTCAGGGTCGTAGGGTGCTATTTGTTCTTGTCTCAATCTGCTCATGCACCACAACTACCTGAAAAGAATAAGAAAATAAATAAAAAATTAAATAAGAAAAATAAAAACACATACAAATAAAAATAAAAACTCACAAACAACGCCAATCCCTGGCAACGGCGCCAAAAACTTGACACGATCTCAGCAAGTGTACTGAATCGGCAAGTAATACAGTGGGGTAAAATTAAGACCCCGAGTTATCATACTAAGGGATTGTGTGTGTAAGTGAAGAAAATCAAATGTATGCTAAAGAATTCCCAAAAGTTTGAATTGATTTAGTAATCTATTGATTAAAAACAAAAGAATTAAACAGCTAAAAAGCAAGTGAAAAGTAAACAAATAAAGCTAACAGCAAAAACTGATAACAAAAACTAATAACAGAATAAAACAAACGAAAAATTCAAGAATGAAAAGAACGTTGCTCAGGTTCACTCATCCATCCCATACCCAAATGTGAATAAAATTAATCTAAGAATCCTATATGAAAGAAATCGGGATAACCCTCTTAACCCAAGCGTCCCATTCCAGAGCAAGCTATTCTAATTGCATGACGTCCCATTCTGGAGCAAGCCATACAACTAGCCTAAGCATGGGTCTAAAATCCTAAGTTTGGTTTGCTTTCCCATTCCAAAGCCAAACAACCCAAAACCTAATTATTTCACTCCTCACTCCAATCTTAAACCATGAAAACCTATACATCTAGATTCCCATTCCGGAGCAGTCCAAACGATACAACAAACATGATAGAAAATCTGATAATAAAAAAATTCATGGCATTAAATCCATACAAACTCAATAACCAATAAAGATACATGAATTAAATCATTAAGTGAAATTGGAAATTGAATTGAGAAATTAAATCCCACAAATTGACAATATGGAAGAGTGAAATAAACCATTCATTCATATAAGTAAATTCAAAAGATGTTCATAATTCACATCATGGGTAGGGGATTCAGAGATCCCCTAAACAACTAAAAGACTACTCATGATCCATTACAAAATCAAAAGAATAAAGGAAAGAATAAACCCAGAAATTCATTGAGGCGGAAATTCCGGTTGAATCCCACATTCTTCAATCTTTTTCTTTGGATCTTCAATGGAGAATTAAATTCAAATTCTAGAAACCCGAAAATAAAACTCTCTTGAAAATAAATTATGTGTATCTGATGAAATATTCTTGATTTCTAATTCAAAACTAAAGACAAAAATTGGAAACCTAAAATTCAGAATAGAAGAAAAGCTCAGAAAATTATCAATCTCAAAACTAATATGAAAACTAAACTAAAAAATTCGGAACCCTAGCCAAACAGAAAAATATGTTTATATAGTGTCAGAGTGGTCACGGTGGCAATGAAATCAGTTGCCACCGTGAGGTATTCATTTTTAGCTTCTGTCCAGGACAAATGTATGTCACGGTGGCAATGAAATTTATTGCCACCATGAGGTACCTTCTTAACTGATTCTGCCTTGGTGATTTTCATATCACGGTGACAACCAAATAGGTTGCCACCGTGAGGTGCTTCTTACTTGCATTCTCTCCGATGGATCTCTATGTCACGATCACAATGAGTTTTGTTGTGACCGTGACCCATGTAAGTCAGCTCCTGTTTTCAATTCCTTTTTATGTCACGGTCACAACCAATTTGGTTGTGACCATGAGGTACCTAGAACCACACCTGCAAAGACAAATCAAACTCCATCAAAAAGCTATCTATAATGCATCAAAATTCCAATTTGACTAAGATTAGCAAAATTAACCTAAAGAAAACATAACATGACAAAAAAACACAACTAAACACCCAAAAATCATACGAAAATACTATCAAAACTAAGTATTATATTGAAGTTATCAGTGAACACCGAACAACAATAGCAGAATCAAAGTTCAATTGCAAGAAATAGCTACAACAGCAATGAACCATATTATATTACAATTAGTTTCACAATGTACGTGGAAAAACTCACCATTGCAAACAAATATTTATTGAAATTGTCCCAATTGCAGACATTCTTTCAAAGTCTTGACCACTTAATTAAAAGCATATATTAATGTTGACCCCATTTTGGTGAATTATAAATTTACCACAAACACAAATCTTTCTAATTAAATTCTATTGTTCAATGAGTACTCATATACTACAAATCTTTCTAATGAAATTCTTCTTGTCTTTCTTTATCTACTAAAGTAGAAAAGGGAATTGATATAACAGAGAAAAAGCATATACCCATATTAGAAACCGATGCTATCACATCCACTATACACAGAAGCATCCTAATTTCTGAATAACATTTGAAATGCAGATATAATTAGTCACAAAAATCATACCTATATAAAGAATATGATCAAAAAACACAACCCACAATAAATTCAAGAGACTGAGATATAACTACTTTACTAAAGTCCTCGTCAACAAAAGCAGTATGGAAGGTTCCATAGTAGATAGAGCCATCCCTAATATAAACATCAACACTGTTAGTCGACCTTAGTAGGCAGATTAAAAAAGAAAAAGAAAAAAAAAGGAAGTTTAGAATCCCACATCGGGAAATATAGAGGTTGGAGGGGATTTTATTCCTTATATATACAACCCTCCTTTGGTTATTCAATCCATCTCATTCTTGAGGTCTCCTAGTATAAATAGAGAGTGTTTCTCATATTTTCTTGTGTAAAATATAGATAGGTTGTAACTCCTATTTTTATAGTAAAATTTTGCTACTATTGCCCGTGGTTTTTACCCTGATTTATTTAGGGGTTTTTCACGTAAATCTGTGTGTTCCTTGTTATCTCTATTTTAGCTACGATTTTGCTCTATCTGGTCCTTATTTTTTTTATAACAAGTGGTATCAAAGCCGAGGTTCTGTCTTAGTATGCTCTGTGGTTGCAGCATAGGCTATTCTTCCACATCAAAAAAGATTTTTTCTTGGATATTATTCACGTATACGATACTGTTTACTTATACGGTCACTGTTCATCTATACTATTACTATTCACATGTACGGTTACTATTCACGTAAAATAGTGTGAGCTGATTTTTGAGTAGAAAAGTTCGTGATAGAAGCAATGGCGGCAAAATATGAGATCGAAAAATTCAACGGGAGTAATTTTTCACTGTGAAAATTGAAGATGAAGGCTATCATGAGAAAAGATAATTGCCTAGTGGTTATAAGTCAAAGGCCAGCTGATTTCACAGATGATAATAAGTGGAACGAGATGGATGGAAATGCTATGGTAAATCTTTATCTGACATTAGCAGATGGGGTGTTGTCAAGCATAGAAGAAAAAAAGACAGCAAAGGAGATCTGGGATCATCTCACAAAATTATACAAGGCCCAATCACTACACAACAAAATTTTCCTAAAAAGAAAATTCTATACTCTTCGTATGGCGGAATCTACTTCAGTGACGGAGCACTTAAATACTTTGAATACTCTATTTTCTCAACTCACTTCGTTGGGTTATAAAATAGAGCCAGAAGAACGTGCTAAGATTCTACTCCAAATTTTACCAGATTCGTATGATCAACTCATCATCAATTTAACAAATAATACAGATGCTCTAGTCTTCGATGATGTTGCAGCTGCTGTTCTATAAGAAGAAAATCGGTGCAAAAATAAGGAAGACAGGCAGGCAAGTTCACAGTATGTGGAAGCCTTGACGGTAATGAGAGGAAGATTAACGGAACATGGCTCAAGTGAAAGCTACAATCATGGTAGATCAAAACCAAGGAGTAAGAAGAATATTAAATGCTACAACTGTGGCAAGAAGGGTCACTGAAAAATGATTGCTGGAATCTAAAGGATTCCAATTCTCAAGGAAATGTGGCACGTTGTTTCGGTGATGGAAATGCTCTATAATGTATGATTCGTACTATTCAAAACATGTGACATGTGGAGGGCCTAAGAAGAATCTGCTGTCTATAGGACAAGTGGATGATTTGAGATGCAAAATATTGAGAATGGGATTATAAAGATAAAAAGAGAAGCGCTTGTACTTATGAAAGGAGAAAAGATAGTTGCAAATGTGTTATGAATAAGCAGCATTGTTTGAAGTTAAAACACAAAATTCTAGAAGTAATGATGTTCTAGAATTGGTTCACTCTGACATATGGTAAATACCAGTTTCATCCCTATGAGACAATTATTTCAAGAGATGTTGAGTGTATTCGATCAAGAGAAAGTTAGATGTGTTTCTAGTTTTCAAAGATTACAAAGTGCAAGGCAGATGGCAAGGTAGAAAAGTGGTGTGAAGATTTGATCGATACTCAATCAAATCTTCAAGTGGGAGATTGTTAGTCAACCTTGGTAGGCTGACAAAAAGAAAAAGAAAAAAAAAAGGAAGTTTAGATTCCCACATCGGGAAATATAGAGGTTGGAGGGGATTTTATTCCTTATACATACAACCCTCCATTGGTTATTCAATCCATCTCATTCTTGAGGTCTCCTAGTATAAATAGAGAGCTTTTCTCATATTTTCTTGTGTAAAATATAGAGAGGTTGTAACTCCTATTTTTATAGTAAAATTTTGCTACTATTGCCCGCGATTTTTATCCTGATTTGTTTGGGGATTTTTCACGTAAATCTGTGTGTTCCTTATTATCTCTATTTTAGCTACGGTTTTGCTCTAACCCGGTCCTTTTTTTTATAACAAACAGGAACATATAGTAGCAAACAAAAAGGCCTTGCTTAGACAAGTCTCCGTTTCAGCTTCTGCTCTGTTTTCGTAACCCATCAATTTTTTTCTCTATATCTTTCTAATTTACTTTTTTGGTAATTCAATTTAATTATCAGCACAAACGAAACTTTGTATGTATGGAGCTAAAACTATGGAGATTGGAAAGGAGGGATCTGAAACTAAGAAATGTGAGAGAAATAAGAAAATAAGAAAGTATGTAAACTTTCAACCATACCAAACCCACATACCAGACACTCACTCAATTTACACAGACATAGTAACAAAAACTCTAATAAAAGAAAGAACAGTAGAAGGTAAAGAAATTAGACGAAAGTGCAAAAAAAAAAAAGCTTAGAATCTTACAGGATAACAGGACTAGCAGCTGATTGGGAACGGAGCCTTGAACGGACGGTGGAGAGGGAGAGAGGCGGCGAGGGTGAAAAGGAGTAGAGTGGAAGGATTGCCGATTTCCATCATGCGAGAGAGAGAGAGAGGAGGGGGCAAACAGAGAAACTAGGCAAGCAGAGGAACTAACAGGATTGACCCATTGGGTATATAAAATTGACCCGAACGGGTTGAATTTTTTATGGGTTAATTTTGGATGGGTTTAGATGGGTAATTTTTGAATTGGGTGGGGTTTGGGTCAGTTTTTTTTGGTGGATTGTTTGATTTAGGTCAATTTTTACCGGCCTAGCAATTGATATACACTTTTTTATTGATAAAATATGTGTTCGATTGATTATTTATTTATTTTGTTATTTTTATAAAAGGTAAAAAAATTTAATTGCATGTTTACAATTATTTTTATTGAAAAGTCATAAAAAAATATTATTTTGATACAATATTTAATTTTGTTATTGGGTAATTTG
The DNA here is from genome assembly GCA_947683425.1 of Excoecaria cochinchinensis. Classification (NCBI taxonomy): domain Eukaryota; kingdom Viridiplantae; phylum Streptophyta; class Magnoliopsida; order Malpighiales; family Euphorbiaceae; genus Excoecaria; species Excoecaria cochinchinensis. Next base: position 9,586,523 of record CANTUQ010000116.1, read on the forward strand.
TAGGTATATTTTATTAATTAATTTGGTGACGTGAAAAAAAAAGTAATTTACTATTTATATTTTTATTTGAATATGCAATATCTAATAATATAAAATATTAGAATAATAAATTTAAGTATTAAGAATTGTTTTATTAATATAAATTAGAACTATACAATAGAAAATTTTTATGTATTTTAGAAATTTAGATTTTTTTTTATTTTTTTGTGAAATATGTATTTGACTTTTTTTTCATACGTTTGTTACTGAGAGTTGTTAAATTAAATTAATATTAGCAATTGATCTATATTTTTTTATACTTTTAGCAATTAATATTATATTTTTAACATACAAATATGGATGTATTTTGACTAAGTTAATTATTATAGTGGATTAGATTTGATTGTGTTACTCATTTTGTTGGTCATGGTAGAAACTTTTTTCTAGTGATATAAAAAAAATTATTGTAACTTAAAATTAGAAAAATAATATTTAAAATATTGAAATTAGAAAATAATAGTTGTTTGGATTAAGATACTATAATTGTATTTAAAATAATGAAAATAGTATTAGTTTTGTATAGAGAAATGTTGGATATTTTTATTTATTCTTAATTTTTATGTGATTTATATTTTTTATTATGTAAAATATTTTTACAGTACATTTATAGTTAGTTATTTCAAATATTTTTTTGATGCACAAGTAACACTTGTTATTGTATTTACACTTAGGTTATTAAAAAATGAATCAGTCTGAAAATCAATAATATATAAATCTGGGTCCATAGGTTAATGATCTGCTAAAGTTGCAAGGCAAATACCAAGCAGCTGCAGTTTGGAGCAATAATGTATGTATATTTTGACTCTTTAATTAAATTAGATATATACATATATAAACAGACACACAGAGACACGTACATTTAACTAATAATTTTTATTTTCAGGTTGATTATGATATCTTATTTGCACGTAGATTTAGTGTTGAGAATCACTATCGTACCTGAGATTATCAGGATTTTATAGAGTGTCATAGATCGGTGCAATGCATGTCGATATCAATATGACACCTACACTTTTCGAGAGGCAGAGACCGAAGACACATACTTTTCACCTTACTGTTACTATTCACTTCAGGATGTAGGGAGCCTAACCGGTCTGCCTATTGAATGACTAGTTGTGAATAGAAATTTACAGTATGATTGGTCGAATCTATGTGGTTAGCTTTTGGGATAAGTTCTCCCAGAAGACATTCTCAGAGGCCATAGTGTTAAAATGACCTGGTTAACGGGGAATTTTAGTTCCTTATTGCCCGATGCTTCTGAGTAACATATACAATGCTTTACACGTGCTTGGATATTGCATTGTATTAATGGACTATTATGTCTGTCGCAGTCTAATAATTACACTTAATGTTGCTCCCGCTATTGGAGTTTTTAGATCAAGCGGGAAATTATAGTTAGGGATCAGCTTATTTGGCATGGTTGTATAGGGAGCTATGTCGTGCAACCCGTCCAAGTGCAAATAGACTTGGGGGTTATCATCAGTTAACACAAACGTGGGCATAAAAAAGACTATCTCAATTTTAGCCACCTTTTTTGTAGATTTTTGTTCTAAATCAGACCATGCCCTACTGTTATAGGTAAATTTTATTTATTATACATCATGTTGGGATATTTTTATTCAATTATTCGTACAATATGCTGACAGGCCATTAATTATTATGTAACAGGTGGCGATCTCCTATTGATTTAACAAATAATAATAATAATAATAATAATAATAATAATAATAATAATAATAATAATAATAATAATAATAATAATAATAAAGATGTTAATGATTATTGTCTGGAGTTAGACATACAGCATCCTGATTAAGTTTATATTTATTTTTTAGACATGACAAATTATTCAATTTGGTGCATTAGAAAGAAAATTTCCAACAATATCTTATCACTTGTAAAAAACTTTTGCAGATGGAATGGAAGCCATACAAAAATATCATGCACTTATTACCAGATTTTTGTATGAATGGACTAGACAGTTGGAGATCAGTTGTACCATTAGTATGTTTCATTATTATTGAGTGGCACCAACCTGATCGATATCTTAAGCAATTTGGAATGGACCAACCAATTTCATCTGCACTACAAAATAATGATCCATTGCATTCGATTGACTTAAGAGGAGGACACTGATGTAAACTAGCAAGACAAATTTTCAAGTTTCGTATATGAGTGGGGCAATCGATGGAATTGGGCTATTTCTACTCTATTGCTCAGTGTTCCTTTACATCTCAGGTCCCAATACATGCAGTGGTATATTTCACAACTCCGATGCTGGATAACCAAATTTTGCTCTTCATTGGGAGGCAACGGTATGAATTAATATTGTAATATACTTTGTCTAAATGTTATTGTTGTTTTCTTAAAAAGTTACTTATTTGCATGCAAGTCGATGTTATTGAACGAATTTACCATACTGACATTGCTTTATCATCAAATGAAGCTGGTAATATTCGTTTGACATCGAAAAGCACTTTAGGTGTTGTTGATGCTATTAGAAGGACGTCAACTGATTATTCCCGTCAGCCAATTCCTGATCCTATAGAGATTCCACTTCTCTAAACTCCGTACGAAGATTTTCATTAGTCTAGACATAGCAAGAGAGGAATGGGAGAAAGACAGATAACTGTTGCATCAATTCCTATTCATCCTACAGTGCACTAAGTCCCCACACCTTGTTAGCATACTTGGGCATGACTTGAATGTATTTTGGCATGAGTTTTGATCCTTCAGCCGTTTTAGTCATGTATATGCTCCTTTGATCATAAAATTTAACCAACTAGCCAAAAACGCGTTCAACAATCGCAATAATAAGAATCATGTGAACACCTTTAAGAGCACTATTGACACTCTCTGTAATGTTTGTCTTAGCATGGCCATATCAATATCCACTATCCTCGAATAATGTCTAATGTTCTAATGGTACCCTCATTGCCCAGTTGTATGAATTTTAGTTAAGCTATTTTATCTCATCTATGCACTGCATGAACTTATGCTTTTGAAATTGTGTACCTACACCAGTGTGGATGACATTATATTATAATATACAAAACTCCTAACAAGACGACCTGATAAATAATGCATATGAAAAAATAATAGCGCATATGTGTTTACCTACCAGCCTTCTAAAGTAAATCTTTTATTGTTGGTTTCTTATGATGCGTGTTACAGCTAAAGACAAAGTGTCATAAGCATATCCTGTGAAATAATAGAGCTTCCTTCCAACCATCTCTTTATCTTAAAACACTGCCATTATACCAGCGTGTCTGTCTGATATAACTGTAATGCCAACATTTTGAGTCACATGCTTTGTAATTAAAGTCATGAGCCAAGCCTAATAAAATTTATTCTCAGACTCAACAACAGTAAATGCAACTGGGAACAACATACTGTTACCATCAATAGAGCTGGCTACTAAAAGTGTCTGTTGGAATTTTTCTATTAAAGATGCTCCATCGATCAACAAAATCGACTTACAGTGAACGAACACATCAATAGTGGTTTTTAAAAACCCTTTAAAATTGCTTCACAATTGGAAGGTGGATTTCTTGTAGCATAAACTTATAAACAGTTCCAAGATTGTAAGTTTGTAAAGCATACAAAAAACCCGGTAACCTCTTAACTGACTCAATTTAATTTCCAAATATAAACTCTAATATGTCATCTTAGCGTACCAAACCTTAGTGTATGATGCCTCAAATTTAAATTGCTCCTTAATAGCAGCAATAATAACATTAATAGGCAAGATTGGATATTTACCAGAAAGGCATGATGGGGGTCCAACATACCTTATGATTGTCCAGAAAAGACTGACCACTTTTGTTGCTACTCTTAACCTCTATTTGGAGCCATCTTCAGCCTTTGAGCATCTCAAGACCCATATTTTGGCTTGAATTCGACAACTCTGAAGTTAACATTTCTCATTATTGTGAACTTTTTCACACAAAATTTAATTTCATCCTTGTTGTTGAAAACTAAACATTGGATAACATGTCTTAAAGTGAACAACTTGAAGGGTGTCAAAGCCACCAAAAATAATTTCCTAACTTTTTCTAACCAAATAAATTGCAAATAGGACAAGTAAGGGTCAAATTCATAGAAATTAGTATTAATTTAATTTTAGACAACCAAAACTAAATAATAAAAAAATAAATAAAGGGTTTTTATGAGTCAAAAATCTAAAAGAAATAATTAAATAATAATAAAAATAATGCATAAAAATAATTAAAAATGGAATTGATGGTGAAAAATTCTAGTTAAAGATATTCACGGTATAGGATTCAATTTTACTGAACATGGACGAAAAAATAACTCTAAAATCATATATTGGATCGGTTATAGTCATCAATTTAGCGCTCCCGACCAATCTTTCTGTAATGCCCCAAATTCTACCCTAGATTCTACCCTAGTAGTATTTTGCATCATTGGGGTAGTTAAGCAAGCATGATTAAGGAACTAATATGTGAAGAAAGGCATAATTGGAAATGCATTTGATTTAAGTGGTTAATTAGTAAATAGTTAAATTGAGAATTAAGCACATAACTTGAATTAGGGACTTGATTAAACAAAGAAAATTGAAAAGCATGCTAATAAGAGTATTATGAAGTAATTAAAAGATTAAAAGTGCGATTTTTCTAACTTATATAATGTGAGCATGCAAAAGCATAATAGGACATGTAACAAAGGTGGGATTCTGCTTTTTGAGCCATTTATGGTGGTTTTGTTCAGCAATCTTGACGTGTGTTGATTTATATGTGTTAAATTAGTAGTTTAGGTCTAAGTATGTCAAGTAAATGTTTAATTTTGAGTTAATTTGCTTGTAAAACATGGTATATTTTATGCTTTTTGTGTGTTTTGTTATGTGGGAGAAAAGTCGAAGAAGTGAAGGTTTATGTTCTGTCGTAGGCGCGACAGTGATGGCCATTAGAGCAGTTATTTCTGAAGGGTCACTTGAAGAGTCAAGGCTTTTAATCAAGGTTTACAACTCTTTAGAGAGGCGCTTCAAGGGACACAAATGTTGAAGACATATATATATAAGATTCAATTTGATAAAGAGATATAGAGAATTTAACTTGAGAATTAAAAAAAAAGTTAGAGAGAACAGTTACTATTAGTTGTAAATTCTTAAGTATATTTTGATGTTTTGAGAAGAAGGCAAAAAGCAAAAGAGAAGATTATATTTGTGAAGAGAAAAAGGGTTGAGAGATCTCCTTATTCATCTTCTAACTTTTGCTTCTTCTTTGTAAATATTTAATGATATATTTAGGAGCTTGAACAATTTATGTTATGTTTTATTATTCACATCAATATAAGTAATCTTGTTTGTAGAATTTTCTGTTGGTATTTTATGAATGGTCATAATAAAAGAGAATGTAGTCGAGAGATATGTTCTTACTTAATGCTAATAGAATTTCATCATTAAAGCATTTCTTAAGAGATCGGGATGTTAGATGATTGCTATAGGTTGTTAATTAATCTTGAAGTATGTATGTATAATTAACTAGCTCATTAACGAGAGTTAAGAGTTAGAATTATAAGTATATGTTTTAAGCATTCTAATTCATATCGAGAGAATGAATTGGAATATTAGTCCAACTTAGCTTGCATGACAAGGTTACATTAATAAGCAAGAAGAATAATTTCAAGTTTCATCAACTATCAACTTATAATCATTAATCCTACTTGTCTTCTTTGATCATTTATTAATTAGGTTTAGGTGCTACTTAATTTAGCATTGCACTAGTTGTTTAGTTTCATTATCAAAAATATTCAAAGTTGTAAATAAAATTAAAATCAACTAGTAATAGTGAGTAATAATAGTAATAGTGAGTAATAATCAGTCTACTATCTTCGTGAGAACGATATCTTAAGTACTATGATCGGTAAACAGTGTGCTTACGAATTTAACACAATAAGTTTTTGGTGACGTTGCCTGGGACTGTTATGATTGATGTTATTGCCATTATAAATCTTGATTTAAGATTTTGGATTACAATATTTAATTTGTTTGTTGGTTTTGTTTTGTTTTTAAAGGATTGGATAGTTCAAGTATATGCCTAGGACAAGAAGTTCTCAAGAAAAACTTGAACCATTAAATCCAGAGATAAAAAGATTTCTTTTGAGTAATTGTAAACCCAAGAAAAATAAGAATAAGAGACCAGTTATGGCTAAAGAAGACCCACCTAGATTGATGGACTTCGCTACGCCAGCATTGAGCGGGGCTCAACAAGGGGTGGTAAGGCCAGTGGTAAATGCGAATCAATTTAAAATTAAACCTTCTTTATTGCAAATGGTGCAAAATAGCATTCAGTTCTATGGTTTGCCAAATGAGGATCATAATGCTCATTTAGCAAATTTCTTAGAAATTTGTGATACTTTTAAAATTAATGGAATTTCGGTGGATGCAATTAAGCTTAGGATTTTTCCTTTCACATTAAAGGATAAGGTAAAAACTTGGTTGAATTCACTTGCAAGAGGTTCTATTGCTACATGGGACCAATTGGCTCAAGCATTTTTGTCTAAATATTCCCCCTTAGCAAAAACTGCAAAGATAATTAAGGACATGACTACTTTTGTGCAAAACGATAACGAGTCTTTGTATGAAGCATGGGAAAGGTTTAATGAATTACAGTGGAGCTGTACCCATCACAATCTACCAAGAGAGTTGCTCATGCAGACTTTCTATAACGGAGTAAATCCTACTACTAGAGGTACTATATATACTGCTGCGAGTGGTTCTCTTATCAGAAAGACGACGGATGCTGCATTCGAACTGCTTAAGGAGATGTCAATCAATAATTGCATGTGGCTGATGAAAAGAGCCAAGGTATCAAATTCTTCCCCTGTAAAAGGTGTACATACAATTGACTCGGTTGTTGCTTTGCAAGCACAAGTTGCAACTTTGACCCACAAGATCGATACCTTGAGCATGGGAGCAACCCCACCAAATGCATGCACTATTTGTGGCCAACAAGGACATCCGAGTGAAGGCTATAATTTGGGTATAGTAAGCACAGAGGAGAAAATAAGTTTCATTCAAGGACAAGGACGTGAAAATCCCTATTCAAACACCTACAACCCTAGATGGAGAAGCCATCTAAATTTCTCGTGAGGGAGTAGTAATAATCAAAATAGTGGAGGTGTAGGATTCCAACCACCACAAGATCGATTTAGAGCATTGGAGGTTAAGATGGATAGATTCTTGGAAGGAATCAATTTGAAAGTTAGTTCACAAGAGGAGAATCACAAGAGGTTGAAGTCTAAGTTTGACCAAATTGCTAAGAATAAAGCCTAATTGTGACGCGCGAGAACTGGCTTGTGTTCTCAGAGGGCCCACATTTAGGGTTTGAGAAGGGTTCGCGTCTAGATTTTGGGTAACACGAGACATTTTGGAATCCCCACCCAATAAAACATTGGGAAAATTCATCTAGTCTCATGAAATCTTTAGGCACCTTTGAGGTATTTTGGAGTCGCCGCCCAATTTACAAGAAATTGGGAAAGGTCATCTAACCTCGGGGGTCTTAAACCAAAGAAAGTGTTCGGAACTTCACCCTTATTAATGCCTTAAGTTAAATAATAAATGAGTTTTTAATAATTAAAATTCCATATCTCATCTCACGCGATCATGCAATAAAATTTAAAGTGCATTTCAAGCATTCTTGGAAAGCAGTAAAGAAAGTGATAAATAAATAAATTACAAGTTAAAAATGGGACAGAAAAATCCCCCCAAAATAAAGAAAGCATAAATAAATAAAATAAAATTGCCCTAAAATTAATTACAAGGGCCCAAAATAAATAAATACACAAAAAGGAATAAAATAAAATACATAATGCATAATACATAAATCGGGACATTTATTAAATTTTAGGAACATTGGTTCCTTGTGTTAACTTAAAACTTTGGAGAATTATTTTGGGCATTTATGAAGAAAATCAGGATAAGTGATCCCATTTTATGAAAATTAATTCCATTTTGAAACAAGTGACATTTTATTGGCTGAAATCAGGACATTGGCCCTATTTTATTAACAAAAATCTCAATTTTATTATTGTAAAAAAAACATGAATTTCTTTAGAATGAGCGCACTAAAAAAACATTTTTGCACAAAATATACAAAATAATAAAGCAAGGAAAACAAAGAAATTAAATGCAAACCAAACTTAAAGTCTCCTATTCCCTTGATCCTCCAGCTCACCCAGGAACATTACTCAAAGTGAAACAAACAAATTTGGTGGACAATAAAAAACCAAGAATAAAAACGGAGTTAGCAAATTAAATCGAATGCATAACAAAAATAATCAATCCAATGAAGCAAATAAAATAAATAATATGATAAAAATAAAGCAACTAAATGAATGACATAAATAAATAATCCTAACTGATAAAAATATTTACGATTATTAGCAGAATAATATTTGACAAAAATAATGCAGAAAACTAATAAAATGGATTAACGAACAGAAAATAGAATCAAATGGACAACAAAATCACTACCTAATATCCTATAGATTTAAATTGCGTTGCATGCATCATGTAAATAGATTAATTAAATTAAATTAAATTCAGTTTAATTACAATAAACAACAACATAATATTCTAATTATAATTTACAATTGGAAAAACAAATGAACGACGAAAATAAAGAAAAGAAAAAGGAATTGGCTCAAGTCCATAAATTTACCCTTAGAGGTTGATGTTTACAGCAAAAGAAGAACAGAAGATTTCCTACTATTACTTGAAACAGAAGTTGAGAAAGCATAGATCAAAGCTTTCTATCACCAAAAAGTTTCAAGTTGAAAACTCTAATTTTTGAAAAACAGATAATGGAAATTGAATCCTAAAAACAAAGAATTAATTTCTTTGGCTCAAGAACAATTCGAATTAATGGAAGAAATTTTAGCTCTCAAAAATCCTATTTACAGAATCTTTTTTTTTCGCCGTTGAAAAATGCTCTCTCTTTAATGGTTATGATATTTTCTTTTTATACCATCTCCGGAAGAATTAAGTTTTAAGAGTTTTAATCTTATTCAAACTCACTAATTATCTTTTAAAAATTAAATTTTATCCTTTTCAAAATCGAAAAGAAGGAATTTGAATTTAATTCCAACTAAAAACCAAAGAAAACACCGAAAAAGCGAAGTCCGAGCGAGGAAGGAGACGCGAATTGCCGCCTCCGCAGAGGGGCCACACCTCATGTACGACATGCCCACGCAGAGGGGGCCATACCTCGCGTGCGCGAGTTGCGGCCTCTCGTAGAGGGGCCACACCTCGTGCTTGAGGTGCCCCACGTAGAGGGGGTCACACCTTGCATGCGCTAGGTGCGGCCTCGCAAAGAGGGGTCGCACCTCGTTCGCGAGGTGCCTCGTACAGAGGGGGCCGCACCTCGCATGCGCTAGGTGCCGCCTCGCGCAGAGGGGCCGTACCTCGTGCACGAGGTGCCCCACGTAGAGGGGGCCGCACCTCACGTGCGCGAGGTGCGGCCTCACACAGAGGGTCCGCACCTCATGCACAAGGTGCCCCGCGCAAAGGGGGCCGCACCTCATGTGCGCGAGGTGCGTGCTCGCACAGAGGCCACGCCTCGCACGCAAGGCGCGAGGCGAGACCCTGCACGCAGTGCCTCGCTGGCCAGCGTGCGAGGCAGCCTCGCGCACGCATCCCGCAGGCCCTGCGCCTCGCATACGTACTCGGGATGTGCCGCACAACATCAGGCCATCGAAAAACCTCCAAAATTTGAAATAAAAAATATTTTTTTATTTAAAAAGAAATTTTCGATAAGGAAATCATCATTTCTAACTTTTTTGCCTAAGTGCAAGCATCATTTTCATCACTGGGTAACCTTGGTGTGTGCTGCCTCAGGTTTCTACAGTTGCCCCCAGTTTTGGGGAACGTAGTGCATGGGTGCCTAGGTGAACCAAAACTCAAAGAAAGAAGGAAGAGACGCGTACCTGAGGCAGTTGTCTTTCCAGTCTGAATGAAGTTGTTGTGGGTAGTTACCATCAATTTGTCGACGTGTTAACCCTTGTCGCTTTGGCATCTAACCTGTGCGGTGTCTAGCCTTCACAATTATGGTTTGTAACTGACTTTGATGTTATGTCTAACCCCTATCGTTGTGGCCTCTAACCTATGCAGTGTGTAGCCCTAGCCGTGTCGGTATCTAACTTTGTTGATGCGGTGTCTAACCTCCTCTGTTGCGGCATCTAACCTGTACGGTATATAGCCCCAGCCGTGTCAGTATCTAACCATATTGACGCGGTGCAATGGTAATCATCATTGTCTTGTCAATGAGTTAACCATTTATCTAAATGGCAATTAGACATTATCGTCGTGTGCCTGAAACATTTAAAGAAATGTTTTAATTGATTGCATTATGTTTTAATCGATTGCATTAACCTGCTCTGGTGGTCTATGAATCGAGTTGTTATCATCATTTTTCATTTACCAATATATCTCTTTATTTTTCATTTTGTTTTTGTTTCTCACTTTTGAGTGATATGTTCATTATATTCAATAGTAAAAATACAATAAACACAAATGTAAAGTTATAACATAAATGAAATTTTTATACATCATGAGATGACAATATCCAATATCTCCCTAAAATGCCCCCTATATAGGAGGATGATCTATGTGCTCATCAAAGTCGCCAGGCTGAGCTGGAGGAGGTGCCGACTGATGTGTGATGTCCTCAGGCAGTGGCCTAGATGATGATGGACGGAGTACTCGGAATCTTACCTCCGCCTGCCTATCTAAGAAGGGGCTAGCCATGCTCGCAATAGTGTGGGACAGCTCCTTAAAACTGGAGGCTATGCCTGACATGGTTGAGGCGTATCCATCAATGTGATGCCCCAGGTCCTCTCGAATGAAAGGAAGGTCTCTCCCCAACTCCTCACGCAGACTCCATAGGCCCTGGGATACTCCTACAGAAGTCTCCTCTAAGACATCCATCCAGTGTCGGGTGGCAGCCAGTGACTCAACCATCTCCTAGAGGGACTCACCAACCCTCTGTGCTATCGCAGCCTGCGAAGCTGTCATAGACCCCTCTATCCTGTCTAGACGTCTAGTAATCTCTCCAAACCCCTCAGCTATTGCTAGCCAAACAGAGTGAGCCTATCATCTATTCGCTGGCTCAGTATGCGAAAGCTCTCCTCTGTGCGCTAGCTCAATAGGTGTAGATCATCCATTATACACTGGCCTAAGAAACGGATGCCTTAATCATGGCGTTATCCCAAAGTAGGCATCACGGACATCATATCCTGGTACATAGCCTGGAATGACATCTCTAGAGTAGGCTGACTCTGCCTTATCCTAAACTCCGATGAAGGTGGGGCTGTGGAAGAAAATGCCCTCAGATGGCCTGGGTGACTGAAAGGGGAGTGTCTCCGAGGAGTGCAGTAGTCGAAATCTGAACCCTATGGTGGAGGTGTAGTGCACGCTCTGTTGTCATGTAAGATCTGCTGTGGAGGGGGAGTGATGAATATACCTGTGAAGTCCAAATCATACAAACCATCCCTATCCTATTGTGTATGTGGCTCCTCCTCCTCTGGCTGCAGGTGGTCACCCCCTGAAGTGCCTGCCATGTCAGGGAGTGGAGGCAAATTGCAGAGAAGTCTAGTCTCTACCATACTAAGTAATCTGTACTTATCTGAACCCTCCTGTATCAGCTCTACCATACCCATATACCCAGCTACAGCAAGGTCTATAGCAATATCTCCCTCCAAGTGTGGCCCGAACGTACTGGGATCACGTCCCAGGTGAAGGAATAACCTAGTCACCACTCCTCCAATGCATATATGTCCGATGGTCCCTCGCCTAGCTCTGACCAGTGCAGATAAGATCTCGTGGGTAATGTTCATCTGCCTACCAGTCATCATCGCCCATAGACTCCAAACATCAACAGCATTCATGGAACCAGGACTCCTGACAAGGCCCAGGTAGCTACTGGCCAGCACCTTCCGGATATATCTCAACATCTATGATCGCAATAAGGTGCTCTTGCCCTGATTATGGCGATAGGGGACACCCGGTGCTGCTATCCGCTCCCAACAATGCAAGGGGACAGTCCTATCCGGTATCATAACCCGATCTCCTGTTAGAAGGCCCATCACTAGAGAAAAATTCAGACGGCTCATCTCGTGATAATAGCCTCTAACCCGAAATGATATAACTCCAGGCTCTGTGTCTGGCCTCCGATACCTCTATACTGTAATGTGGCTAGGAACTCCCTAGTGACCTCTGGGTATGTCTCATACGCCAGTCTCAAAAACTTCGTCCATCCAGCAGACTCTATCAGGGCGCTCACCTCCTCCCACATGCCCATTTGTTGTAGAAACTCCCTAGACATAAATCTACTGGGCACCATCCTCATCTGATATAAAATCTCGAATCGATGTCTCTGATCCTCTATCATATCCTATGGAGGTGGAGATACATCATGTTTCAGATGCACTCTACGCTATCGAGGCATCCTAAAAATATTGACAGTTAGCTCATGTAAGATAAATTAACAGCATTATTTTATCAACTATTTTAACATGTTAAATTCATTTTTTTCATGCTACAATTCTAAAAAAATTGGACAGCACTTTGACTGAAATGCGCCAAATTTTTCGAACACACACAATAAATTCAAAAAGCAAGTCCCAGACAACCAGACTCAATATCTCAACCATATACATTTTGTATATTACAAACAAATAACTCATTGGTGTAATTTTACAAAACAACGACTATTATTTTTACTTATTTGCATTTATTATTTTCACTAATAATCTAGATAAGCTGTAAAAAGAAAGGCAGTGCCTAGTTGCATAGCAAAAAAATTTTACATAAATACCTAATTTCTACTACATTACAACACATAAACCTTTTTTATTATTTTTCATCACTTTTCTTCACTGTGGGCAACGAACAAGGTAAGCATATTTAATATGTATTTTTTTATTTTTTATTTTTTTTTATCTTCTGTCGAAAAATAAAATAAAGATAAAGAAAAATACAGAAAAATAAAGAACTTAATTTAATAGAAAAATTAACAAAAGCTAACCTGTTAGGCGAAATATTCACTCGACAAAAGGGTAGAGAAATTCATCGAAAAATAAAATAAAGATAAAGAAAAATACAGAAAAATAAAGAACTTAATTTAATAGAAAAATTAACAAAAGCTAACCTGTTAGGCGAAATATTCACTCGACAAAAGGGTAGAGAAATTCAAAAAAAAAATTAAATCACCTTAAAGGTAGTCGGATAAATATCATTTTGGCGCAAACGATGCACAAAACGGATCACAAATAAAAAAAATATAACAGAAAAACGAATTAAAGCGAGAGAAAACGAGTGAAAAATTAAGCAAAGAAAATCAAGAAATTGAGAGGGGAGAGAAGGACTAATGTGTGGCCAAAAGGAGGTAATTATAACTCCTGAGGTGCGGCCTGAAAATGAGACTGCACGTCGAGTACTTGAGGCCGCACCTCAGCCACACTTTTTCATTTTTTTTTTTTACTTACTTGCTTGTTTTTTACTCCCTGAATATATTATTGACTTGAATATTTGCCATTAAAGTCGTTTATTGAACATTTTCCTGCAAATAAATTATACATGTACAAAAATAATAAGTTACGCTAGTGGAAATGCATGATTCTAAAAATGCACGAAAAAGTGGTCTAATTTTTTTTTTTTAAGACGGGCCAGACTGATTTTTCTTTTTGCCCCATAAACTGACTTTTCTCTTCTTTGCTTTCCATGTCACTTTCTTTTCATTCCTTTGGGCTAGGATTCTCAATCAGGTATTTTCTTTCCTTCCATCTTTCCCTTCTAATTTATTTTTCCCTTTTTATTTATCCAACTTATTTATTTCATATATAGCTATCTAAATATGTCGATTCCCATCGTTAGCAAACTGCACCGGTTACTAGATGACCCCAAAACCAGGGAAATTGGCACTTTAGCCCCTTATTCGAGTCTAAGATTTCTGAGAAGGGCCAAGTAAGACCGATACATTTTACTGGCTGCAATCCACTATTAGGATCCCCGATTTAACGTTTTTCGGTTTACCCACCAAGAACTATGTCCCTTGGCCGAAGAATTCGCTGCCATTACTGATGTGAGATTTTCTCCTGGTACCCTTCCTTTTGTTCCCAATTATGGACCATATCAGCTTAGGGATGTGGCTTTTGTTTTGGGCATACCACCTTCTGAGGCTGCTCGACTAGTTCTTAGAGGGGATTTCTTTTCTCTAGAGTCCCTATTTGATGCACTCAGTGACTTTTCAGATGTGCCTACCTATCAAGATAGTGTAGTTTTACTGATCTGCTTGTCCAGATACCTGCTGGTGACCTCAAATGAACCATTCGGTGACTATCGACTGTTTAGCATTATAGATGGCATTTACCGCAAGCTGACCCCTTTCCCAATTATTCTAGCCAAGACGATTATTGTCTTGGATGCTCTCTGCACTGATTCTACTGCTTTCATGACCGGGAGCCCCTTATTACTCCAGGTAATCTACAGCATTATTTTTTAAGGTAGTGCGCCCCTTGTGAGTTTTTACACTATCTTTTCTTATCGGGAAATGCGTCCCATTAGGGATTTTCATATAACCTTGTGCTTTATTTTTGCCTAGATTGGATTCAACTCATTCCAGTGGCTTTTTCTTTTTTTTTCTTTAATATCTTTTTTTCTTCTTTTTTCTTTCTTTTTCAAGTGTGGCTGTAGGAGAAGTTAAGGTTATTGACAGAACCCCCTCCTAGGGTGATCAATGCATACTCGCTGGTGCATTTTTTCCTCAAATAGCGGACATATCAGTTTGACTCTCCTTATGAAGGCTTCATATGGATAGCTACACTGGCAGATGGAGATATCAGTTTCATGAGCCCCTGGATACACCTTGATTACGTGACTCAGGACGGGCCTTCGGGGTGTGTCTCATTGTACGAGCTTCGCAGGGCCTCCTTTTGTATCACAGCGCGTTGTGTTCGCCAGTTCAGAGGGTGTCAGACCATTGTGAATTTGCCGCTAGCTTTTAATGGTGGAACCTTATCCTCAGCAATTATTATTGGCTACTGCGGAATTATGGCGCAGCTACCTTTAAGTACTACCATTCCGAGATTTGAGGATTCTGATTTTACTAGCTCATTGAAGTATAAAGAGTGGGTGATTAGCCCTGCGGTCGATAACAGGATCAGTTGGCTTAAACATCTGACTGAATAAATGCAGTATAAAATAGCTTTTAGATTGCAAAAGACAATGTATTTTTCTTTTTGTAAAAGAACTAGACAATCATGAAAAGTATAAACTGAGTCATTTATTGCAAATTTATAAACATTTCTATATGATTTCATCACACATGATCAATTATTAACAGAAAACTCAAAAAACACAAAACTAGACTTAATCTCAGGATAGATCTTATGAGAGTCAAACTCCTATTATCAATTAGCCCTCTCGGGCTTTCATGATTGAATATTTTCTCTCAGCCCTTAATTTTTGCCAAAGTGCCTTTTTTCGATTTTCACCCTGACAAGGCGCCCAATTTTAGCAAGGCCGACTTTTTTCGATTTTTGACCCGCAGGCCATTTTTTCTCTTCTTTTGATTTTTGGTCTATAGCCATGGGACCTCTTTAATCTGTCGACGTTGACCGGCTCCTTGAATTCATTCCCATCGTTGTCTGTTAAAATTGCTGCTTCCTTCGATAACAACTTCTTTAGCACAAACGGACCTTCCCATGTTGGCCTATATTTCCCCCGAATGTCTGGTACTCCTGGCCTCATCTGCTTGAAGACTAGGTCTCCTTCTTTCAGCGGGTGTTTTTTAACCTTCTTACCAAATGGCCGGGCTAACCTCTTTTGGTAGACCTGGTTGTGATAATAAGCTCGCAACCTACCCTCATCCAGCAGGTTTAACTGCAGTAATCGTTGTTACGCCCATTCTGCTTCTGAAATTTCGGCTTTCATAACCACTCTTGGAGACCTGAGCTCAATTTTAACCAGTAGAACTACCTCCGTTCCATATATAAAGAAAATGGCATCGCGCCTGTCGATGTTCTGATGGTAGTTCTGTAGGGTCAATTTCACTCATGGTCACTCAACTTATCACTTATCGCACAAAAGTAACCGACTTTTTTTTCTTACTTAAATGTCACTGAACTTCTAACATTTTTGCAAAAAAATCATGTTGACCGGAATCCGGCGAAAACCCTTACCGAATTGATGACATGGCATATGACACGTGGCAACGAATAGTAAATATATGACTTTTTTGAAAAAATATTAGAAGTTCAGTAACATTTAAGTTGGAAAAAAAGAAAATTATTTACTTTTGCGCGATAAATGATAAGTTTAGTGACCGTGAGTGAAATTAATTTAGATGTAGCATTTGTTGTAGATATTGTTAAACATGGTATGCCATGTCATCAATCCGGCAACGGTCCTCGCCGGATTGAGCCGGATTCCGATCAAAATGACTTTTTTGCAAAAATATTAAAAGTTCAGTGACATTTAAGTAAGAAAAAAAAAGTCGGTTACTTTTGCGCGATAAGTGATAAATTGAGTGACCGTGAGTGACCGTGAGTGAAATCAACCCTAGTTTTGTAGCCCCATAGTGCAAAAGGTAACTTTTTTGCCCAGTCTTTCTAATTCTGTACCATTTTGGCCAAGATTTTTTTGACATTCTAGTTAGCTGCTTTAACCGCTCTATTAGCTTAAGGTCGGTAAGGGGAGGACTTATAGTGCTGTATCCCATACTTCTGCATACCCGTTTGGTTTCGGCTAAGAATTGTACCCCATTATCAGACACGATATGATGTGGGAGGCCTTATCTACATACCAAATTCCGCTCAATAAATTTGGCCATGTCTCGGGCATCTACTTTCTTAAAAGATTCAGCCTCAACCCATTTGGTAAAGTAATCGATGGCGACTATAATGAACATGTGCCCATTAGAAGCGGTAGGACTTATCTCCCCTATAATATCTATCCCCCAAGCTGCAAACGGCCAAGACGAGGATAAATTATGTAGTTCTGACACTAGCATATGCCTTGAATCTGCATACTGTTGGCATAGCTAACATTGTTTTACAAACTTTGAATAGTATGTATCCATAGTGATCCAATAGAACCCTTGGCGCATGATTTTCTTTGCTAAGAATAAGCCATTCATATGAGTTCCACAAACACCAACATAGACTTCTTCCATAACCTTCTTAGCTTCTTTCTCTACTATGCATCTTAACTGAATGCCGTCTGCTTGTCTCTTGTATAGTATACCATCCACACTAAGAAACTGATTGGATAATTTTTTTGATCATTCTACAATCTTTTTCAGAAGCCTTTTTTGGGAATACCGACCTCTTTAGGTAATTCTGAACATCATAGTACCAAGGTTTTCCATCAATTACTTCAATATCCATCACCTTTTTATGTTCAAAGCAAGGCCTTTGCGAACTTGAGATCAATACGGGTTTCATAATGATTCCTTTTGGGTTATCCCACATGGACACTAGAGTTTCAAGGGCATTGGCCAACTGATTCTCATCTCTAGGGATAAAATGGAAAGTGCAAGTTTCAAACTGACCGTTTAACATGTGGAGGTGCTTTACATATGGTACCAATCTTTCTTCTTTAATAGACCATTCTCCTCGAATCTGATGAAACACTAAAGATGAGTCTCCAAAAACCTCTGCAGACTTTGGCCCCAGGGCCAAAGAGCCTCCAAATCGAAAATGCATGCTTCATACTCGGATTCATTGTTAGTAGCTTTATATATCAGCTTCTTAGCTAGTGGTAACGTTTCACCATCCGGGGTTATCAAAATGATCCCAACACCTGCCCCCTTGTTATTAACTGCTCCGTCAAAATACATCTGCCATCCCTGAACTGCAATGGCCATAACATCTTCGTCTGGAAAATTATACTCGACCCGGTCTCCTTCAATAGGATGATTAGCTAGGAATTCAGCTACAGCTCTTCCTTTAATGGTTTTCCCAATGATGTATTCTATATCAAACTCTTAGAGCAATATTAACCACCTACCCATCTTTCCCAACAATGAAGGTGCTTCCTGAAGATATCTCAACGGATTCTATTTAGCGACTGCCTGAATCCTAAATGAGTGCAAATAGTATCTCAGCTTCTTCGAGGCCCAAATTATTGCCAAACATATCTTCTCCACTTCAACATACCCAGCCTCATAAGGGAGGAACTTCTTACTGAGATAGTAGACTGCCTACTCTACCTCGAACTCATCTTCTTGAGCCATCATGGCGCCTACTGAGTTGGTTTCTATCTCTAAGTAGAGGATTAGTGGCTTGATAGGTAAAGGTGGCCGCAAGACTGGCGAATTTAAGAGATATTCCTTAATAGTGTCGCCTTCTGACAATTGTCATTCCATTCAACAGGTTGATCCTTTCTAAGAAGCTTGAACACTAGCTCACAAATTGAGGACAGTTTGGCTATGAATCGACTAATGTACTGAAGTTTTCCCAAGAAGCTTCTAATATCTTTCTCCTTTTGGGGCGTTGGCATTTCTCTAATTGCTTTAACCTTGTCAGGATCTATTTCAATTCCCCTTTGAATCACTACATGGCCAAGCAATTTTCTAGAGGTGATTCCAAAAATCCACTTCTTAGGGTTAAGGCGAAGGTTGTACTTATCAATTCTCTAAAAGAACTTCTCCAAAGCCTCAAAGTGACCTTCCCTAGTAGCCGACTTAATCATCATATCATCTACATACACATCCACTTCCTTGTGAATCAAGTCATCAAGAATCTTGGTGGCCATTCTCGGGTAAGTCGTACCTGCATTCTTCAATCCAAAAGGCATAACCCGATAAGCAAATATCCCCCACTCAGTAATGAAGGCCATCTTAATTCGATCTACAATTCTATTAAGGATTTGATTATATCCAGTATAACCATCTACAAAAATGTGCATCATGCAAGAAGCTGCGCTATCTATTAAAATATCAATATGGGGCAGAGGGAAATCATCCTTTGGACAGGCTTTGTTCAAATCTCGATAATCCACACATACCCGAACTTTCCCATCCTTCTTAGCTACAGGGACTACATTAGCTAGCCACATCGGGTATTGAACCTCTATTAGGAATTTAGCCTCAATCTACTTATGAACTTCCTCTTTTACCTTCTGTGCCCATTCTTGCCTGAGTCTTCTGAGCTTTTGCTTGACCGGTTTGGACTCTTGATAAGTTGAAATTGCGGGTTCAGCGATGTTTTCGTCAATCCCTGGCATATCTTCATAGGTCCAGGCAAAGAATTTTTCATATTTTTTCAAGATTCTCTCAAATTTTAATCTCCCTTCAGGAGTTATGTTAGACGCTATCAAGATTTGCTTTGGGTTTTCCAAAGTTTTGAGATTAAATGGAGTTGTATTAGTTGAATTAATGTCAAAAATGAATGCATCATGTGTATGATCATATGAAATGAAATCATCAGAAACATCGCACAAGTAAGCAAAATTATTCATTTCATTAAAGAAATTGGAGTTGCACACATTATCATCGTTAAAAAGTTCTGGAACAAAAAGAACATCTAAATAACTACAGTCTTCTTCAACCATTGAAGCTGACTGGTCACTGTGGTCTTAACTTGGTGGTGGCTTCCCAACTACCTCTGGTGGAGCTTCTGGATCTTGGATCTTTAGGTTTTGTATTGGTGCTTCAACCCTTATCTTTTCCTTCCCTTTCACACTGGTGGCAAGCAACTTGTCAATATAAACCTCTTCCAGCTCATTTTTGTCTTCGATGTTGCTCTGGGTCATAATCTCTTCATCCCAAAAATCTTCAACTAACTTGATGGTCCCATCGGTCCAATCAAACACATCATTAAAAACTTCGAAGCCTGGGATAATTTGATTATTGATAAACTGAGGTTTAGCCTCTCCACAATAAGCACAAAGGGGCACTGCTGGCACAAAGCTTTCCAAAATATGAGGAATGTCTACTAACTTCTCTTTCCCTTTACTACTTACACCTTTGTAGTCCAGTCCTCTTCGGTCCTTCTGACCTTTCATTATGATAGGTGACTGTGGCCCTTGCGAATTTCTGCCTAGACCAGCTCCTGGAAGAAAATGTATTCGCTTCATCATATTTACCGCTTGGTAGCTACCCTTTAAACTTCTTTCTTCACCGATTACTGACACATGGAAACCACTGAACGGCTGTTTGGAGATTTCTAGTACAGAAACCTAATTTTCCCTAGCAGCCCTTATAGTTACTGCTTCCCCCTCATGCGGTATTTTAATCATCTAATATAGGGTAGATGGCACTCCTCCCAACTTGTGAAACCAAGGTCTTCCCAGTAAAGCTAAAAAAATAGCGGGGATTGATAAGACTACAAACTCTACTTCTGTTTCAATTGGTCCAGTCTTGACTATTGCCTTAAAAGTCCCTGAGGCCTGTCTTCGGGAGTTATCATAAGCTATAATAGTCAGGTCAGAATCACTCAACATGTTTTCATCCAAACCAAAAGCCGAAAGGGCAACCAAAGGGCATACATTTATAGAAGATCCATCATCAACCATCACGCAGGCAGTATGCTTACCATTGATCTGTGCTTTGATGTATAATGGACGATTGTGTTTGCGGCCCTCAGGTGGTAAATCTGCATCAGAATAAACTAAATTTTCTCCCGAGCTCCCTTTAACTACATCCAGTAACTCAGATAGTGAGATAGTGGTAGCAACAGTGGACTCACATAAGGCTTCTACTAACTTCTGTCTATGTGATGGGGATTGCCTCAGTAAATCCCAAATGGATATCTGGGCCGTTATCTTCTTCAACTGTTTTATTAACCCATCCTTTTCAAGTTCTTTTCCTGCAAGTATAGGCGATGGGTCTTGAGGCCTCTCTACCTCTAGAACTACCCTGCCACTTCGGGTTATAGCCCCTACCTTTCTCTTTCCCTCATCCTCAGAATCCCAAGGATTTGCAAGTTCTTTATCTTTCTCAGAACCCTCGTCTTCTTCTTCACTTTCACTAGTGGACCAACAATCTATTGCTGCCACAAAAATCACTTCTTCATTCATCTTATGGGTGATGGCAACATACTCATTACCATATAAATCTTGCAATACATACCATTCGGGCAAGCTAGACTCATTCATGTACAACGGTGGAGGAACCGCATTGTTTCCAGACTTCTTTTTCTTTTCCCTCTTTTCTGGATCCATGATCTGCTTATTATCAATGAGATCCTAGATCTTGTTCCTCAGGGTTCTACAAAAGTCGGTTAGATGCCCTGTGTGCTTATGATAAGCGCAATACTGATCCCCCCTGTGTCCTGGTTGACCATGGTTTCTAGCTGGCCTCGACTCGAAAGGTCTCAACTGCCCTTCTTTTACCAACCTTTCCAAAACCCAAGTCAGAGGTCAACCCAAATTCGAATAATACCTTTGGCCTTGGTTGGATTCAATGGCCAAGACCTCAGTTGTCCTGCCACTCTTGTTATTGTTGCTACTTCTAGTACCGAAAGACCTATTTCCCGATTGGTTTCAAAAGTTTTTTCCTAGCAAAGCTATCCTAGCTTGCCTTTTTCGCCAAACACTCACTCTCTGCTTTGATAGCTATATCTTTTAGAGACTCTCAATCTTTAATCCCTTTCATCTTTAACCCCTCCTTGAGATACGGACTCGCATTTCGAATGAATAATCAAATCTGATCGGGAGTATCCGGCTTTCTCTTCATCTCCATTACCCAATTTCTCCATCAAGTAAGATGCTCGTGAAATGACTCATTAGGTCTCTGCTGAAGTAGGTCCAAATCTTTCAAAGTAACCTCCATTCGGGTGCTACAATCATACTGTTTAAGGAACTCTTCATCAATAAGTCCCAATCCTCTCTTGTTCTCCTATCCAACCCGTGGTACCAGTTTACAGCAGGCCTAATCAAGCTGAGGCAAAAATATTCCACCTTCTGTCTCTTAGTAAGCATAGTCCCCTTCATCACAAGGGTGTACTGCTTAATATGGGCTAATGGATCTGAGGTGCCATAAAACTTGGGCAGATTGGGCATCTTAAACCTTTGAGGAAGCATCTCCTCGTTATCCAGATCCTCGGGGCTTATCCCCATTCTTGCAGATAGTAGGCAGGCCATCACCTCAACTTTTTCTTCTATCTTCTTTAAAGCAACATCCTCTTTAGGAGGCTTAACTCTCATTACACTAGGTTCCTCCAACTCATCCTCTATGAAATCCTCCTATGGTCTACATCTTCCAACCGTTCTAGGTTCAAGATTTACAAGAGCTCTAGGCTCAACAGCAGGAGGTGGTACTACAACTGCTACCGGAGGTGCCTCCCTAATCAAAATCTATTCGGCCTGTCCTCCGACAGGAGCGGCAGATTGTTGGCCAGCTGGCAGTGCTAGAGCAGCAATTAAGTTACCCATCATTGCCATCATTCTACGTTTAAATTCCTCAAATCTGTGCTCCATTTCTTGGGCCCTTCGGTCCATCTCTTCAGTGACAATAGCCCGGGTGGCATCTGTTCCTCTTGGTGAGTTAGCCATTTCACTGTTTATAGAAAACTGAGAGGAGGTAGTGTGACTACTCTCAGAAGATGAGTTTGAATATTCTACCCTTTCTGGCAATTCGAAGAATGGGTTTCCCCTTATCAAACGGCCGTCAGGACCCCTAGACTACTGATTCTTACCTATGATGGCTGAAAGATTCAAATTGTTAGTATGATGCGTGAATGACATTAACAGTGCATGGTCGTATTGATACAGCATAGACAACCATATATAAGCAGGTAGATCCTTCCAACCTTGTTACTCCCACACAGGAGGTCGTGCAGTCTCTTTCCTAGGTGGGCTTGACCCATGGGTCAACGGGGAACCTAATGGGCACATATGGTGCATGGTGAGAAACCAGCAGCATAACACTCTTAATTTAAAGCACATACTTATTAGCCATTATATATTTAGACTTTACAAACAGATTAAAAATGGGCCCAATCGGGGCATGAGAGCCCTTGATAAGTGTCCAATTAATATATTTGAATTTGTTAAATATATAAGGGCCCACGTAGCAAACACATTGTTAAGGCACATATCACATAATGGAAGTTTCTATTGCCATTACATAAGCTTTAGTCAAGGGTGGTGTTACATTAGGTCTACCCAAGCATGGTCCCTGCCAATGGGTCTAGCTCATCACAAGCATAACGACCGATTGGGTCTCCATTTGATATACCATTTGGGGTACGAGGCTTGGGGTGGTGATTATCCTGGAAACTTCCCTACAATGAGTGAAAGTAGGGTCGTATTTTAGGAATGCACTGGGGTAAAATAAGGGACCAACTAGCATAGTTCTAAGGCTCTAATGAATGTAATGTAATTTTTTTGAATAGAAATGGAATTTTCTATTCTTAAAAACTAAATTATAATTTTAACTTAAGTCACTTTCGAAGCAAAGTTTTGATTATCCCCAGTGGAGTCGCCACTGTGACGGGCAAGAATCCGCTTGTGTTCTCAGAGGGCCCACTTTTAGGGTTAGAGCGCGTCTAGATTTTGGGTAACACAAGACCTTTTGAAATCTCCACCCAATAGAATATTGGGGAAGTTCATCTAGTCTCATGAAACCTTTAGGCACCTTTGAGGTAATTTAGAGTCGCCACCCAATTTACAAGAAATTGAAAAAAGTCATCTAATCTTAGGGGTCTTAAACCAGAGAAGGTGTTCGGAACTTCACTCTTATTAATACCTTAAGTTAAGTGATAAATGAGTTTTTAACAATTGAAATTTCATCTCTCATCTCACGCAATCATATAATAAAATTTACAGTGCATTTCAAGCATTTAAAGAAAGCAGTAAAAAAAAAAGCGATAAATAAATAAATTACAAGTGAAAATAGAACAGAATAATCCCCCCAAAATAAAGAAAGCATAAATAAATAAAATTGCCCTAAAATTAATTACAAGGGCCCAAAATAAATAAATACACAAAAAGGAATAAAATAAAATACATAATGCATAATACATAAATCGGGACATTTATTAAATTTTAGGAACATTGGTTTTTTGTGTTAACTTAAAAATTTGGAGAATTATTTTGGGTATTTATGGAGAAAATCAGGATGAGTGTAGACACCGGGTCCCGAGGCGGTCCAAGATCAGAATTACCCGATGATGAGAATGATACCGATTTGCGGGCAGAGGTGTCAAAAATGATGTTTCCATTGTCGAGATCCTTTTTTTATCAAAAAAAAAAATTATTTATTTTAAAAATAATATTATTAGAATGAAAAAAAAGAGAAATTGAATTAACTAATTAATTTAATTGAGTTAAATTAAATTAATTAATTGATTTAAAGAAGAAAATTAAGTTGGATAATTAATTGGATTGAATTAGATTAGTTAATTAATTTGATTGAGTTAGTTAATTAGTCTAATTAGGAAAAATAAATAAGAATATAAAATATGAAAAAAAAAAGATTTAAAAGGTTTTTGTAAAAAAAAAAGAAAAAAAAATATTAAACGTATGTAAAAACGTGGGAAAGTGGCATTTAAAGCCACTTTCCCAATTCATGGTCGAGTGGTGGCAGCTTGGCCACCGCGCGACCACCTGCCCCTCTCGCGTGCACATGCGCGCGCGCTGTGCTCTTTACCGCGCGGCCACCTGCCCTGGCCCCTATTTTTCGCTGTTATCTGCGTTTTTCAGACTAATTTTCAGTCTGATTGTTTTCACCGTTTTGTGTTATTTTCGATCAACTAAATTAAAGACTTTCTAACTCTTTCTATTTTGAGCCAAGACCAACAAATCAAAAGGGATTTTGATCTCCATTTTCAAGGGAGATTTTTTTTTGACACATAAAATTTTCCTGGCTTTTCTCTCTATTTTTCCTTCCTCTCCAGCAACTGTTCTTCAACCTTTTCTTCAAAAATATTTCTAGTTGCTTTTTCTTCTTCTCACGTTTCAATCTTTAATTTTTCTCCAAAAAATAATAATCAATTTCTTGGGCGTTTCAAGCTTGGAAAATTAATTTCTTTTGCTCAATCATCCACCAAAAAAATATTTTTATCAAGATATTCTCTTGATTTTATTTCAAAAAATTAATTTTTATATTTTTTTTTTCAAATTTTCATCACCACAAAATCGACAAGGGGAACGAATCGAGACACCGTTTCTCCAATCTAAAAATTTTGAGGGTAAACATTCTTGGACTTTTTTCTCTCTCTCTCTTTTTCTCATATATTTTTTTTGTATGTTATTTATTGTTGTTAATATTATTTTTTGTTACTATTATCATATTTATTCATGGTTAATAGTTTTTATTTTTGCCACTGTTGACATCCCTAGCCTTGTTTTTTTGGTTGTTTTTGGTCCAATTTCTCTATGTGGATTTGGTTTGATTTTTATAGCTTAACTTTTACTTGTTTTGTCGTTGGTCACCATTCCCCATTTATATTAACATTACCCTTATTATTTGATATTATCATCATGTAGCAACATTGTTATTATCATTATTACCATCACTATTTGGTCCATTCATTATTGTTATTATTATTATCATCATCGTTTTATTTTGCCATCATTTTCTTTATTATTTTGTTTATTATTTTTATTATCCTGTCTAACTATTATTACTATTATTATTATTTGTTCTATTATTATTACCGTTATTAATTATTTTGTTGTTATTAATATAGTTTGTTATTAACAGTTGTTACATATTATCATTATTTTATTGTTATTTTTGTTATTGTTATATTGATGTTCACTGTTGGATTACTTTCTCCTTTTTTGTTATGGTCATTTTTATTATTTTTATTATCATCATTATTCATATTATTATTATTATTATTATTATTATTATTATTATTATTATTATTATTATTATTATTATTATTTCATTGAGTGCATTATTATTATTAAGTTGTGTATCATTATCATTATTATTATTATTATTATTATTATTATTATTATTATTATTATTATTATTATTATTATTATTATTATTATTATTATTAAGTTCCTGCCATGTTCAATGCATTTATTGTCTTTATTATTATTATTATTATTATTATTATTATTATTATTATTACTACATTGGTTGCCGTTAATGTTTTCTTATTACTATTATTATCTTTATTGCCATTAATTTATTGTTTGCTTACTTTATATTTGCTACTGTTTATTATTATTATTATTTTTTTTTTTTTTATTATTATTATTTCACTTATCATTATTATTGTTATTTCTACCATCATATTCTTATTATTATTATTTTGTTGTGTTTGTTTTATCATTATAAATTGACTTACCTAATATTCATTTTATCTTTACTTAATTAATTTTTAGAACCATTACTAATATTTTTGATGTTAATTTTTGTCTGAGATTTAACTTGAGTCGGGTTATTTGAGCACCCCCGCGACTCCCCGGATGGGTCGCAACGCATGGAGGGTCACTCCGGTTTGGTGAGATCTTTTCGACTCTCTCTTTATGTGTTACGTGTTTATTTGTAAATATTTATTTTATTTATGCACGCGTGAGATAAAAAGTCACAAAAATACTTTTATAATTAAATCAGGACTTTCACTAATAAAATTGGGACCAATGTCCCTTGTTTTAGCCCAACAATAAAATTATCACAATCAAAACGAAGAGTCAATTTTCAATAAAATGGGATCACTCATCCCGATTTTCTTCCAAACAACCAAAGCGACTCTTTGAACCTTCTTCAAGTAAACGCGAGGAATCAGCGTTCCTAAACCTTAGAATAGGCGCGAAGGAACCAATGTTCCTGAAATAATGTCCCGATTTATGCATGTCTTTTATTTTGATCTTGTGTGAGTGTTTAAATTTATGTACATTATTTTCCTTTGGGCCCTTGTAATTAATTTTTTGGGCAACTTTATTTATCTTTTGGGGATTGTATTCCGTCCCACTTACATCTTTAATCTCCTTTTAATGGGGTTGTATTCTGCCCCTATTTCTATTGTAATTGCGTGCTTGCGTGTTTATCGCTTTCATTTATCGCTTTCTTTTACTGCTTTATTTATTGCTTTCCTTTATCGCTTTTTGAGTGCTTGCAATGCGCTATTTAATTTAAAATGCATCGATCGCGTGAGATGAGAGGTATAATTTTAAGAAGTTAAGAACCCATTTATAATTAACCAAGGCATAAATAAGAGGGAAGTCCCGGATACCGTATCTCTGGTTTAGACCAATAGAGGTGAGAAACATTTTCCCAATTTCACGCAAATTGGGTGGCGACTCCAAATACCTCAAAGGTGCCTTTAGGCGTCAATAGGCTAGGTTGTTCTCCCCAATGTTCTATTGGGAGGAATACACCGATGATGTCTCATGGCGCCCATGATCGAAAGACGCGAACCTTCATACCTCGAATCCTAAAGCGGATTCAAAGAGAGGGCCCTTGCTGGGTTTTCGGGTTCGGCGCGCGTCACAATGAGTGATCCCATTTTATGAAAATTAATTCTCCTTTTGAAAAAAGTGACATTTTATTGGGTGAAATCAGGACATTGGTCCTATTTTATTAACAAAAATCTTAATTTATTATTGTAAAAAAAACATGAATTTCTTTAGAATGAGCGCACTAAAAAAAATATTTTTGCACAAAATATACAAAATAATAAAGCAAGGAGAACAAAGAAATTAAATGCAAACCAAACTTGAAGGCTCCTATTCCCTTTATTCTCCAGCTCACTCAGGAACATTACTCAAAGTGAAACAAATAAATTTGGAGGACAATAAAAAAAACAAGAATAAAAACGGAGTTAGCAAATTAAATCAAATGCATAACAAAAATAATCAATCCAATGAAGCAAATAAAATAAATAATATGATAAAAATAAAGCAACTAAATAAACCAAATAAATAAATAATCCTAACTGAGAAAAATTTTTATGATTATTAGCAGAATAATATTTGACAAAAATAATGTAGAAAACTAATAAAATGGATTAATGAACAGAAAACAGAATCAAATGGACAACAAAATCACTACCTAATATTCTATAGATTTAAATTACGTTGCATGCATCATGTAAATGGATTAATTAAATTAAACTAAGTTCAGTTTAATTACAACAAACAACAACAGAATACTCTAATTATAATTTACAATAATTTACAATTGGAAAAACAAATGAACGACGAAAATAAAGAAAAGAAAAAGAAATTGGCTCAAGTCCATAAATTTACCCTCAGAGGTTGATGTTTGCAGTAAAAGAAAAATAGAAGATTTCCTCCGATTGCTTGAAAATAGAAGTTGAGAAAGCTTGGATCAAATATTTCTGTCACCAAAAAGTTTCAAGTTGAAAACTCTAATTTTTGAAAAACAGATAATGGAAATTGAATCCTAAACACAAAAAATTAATTTCTTTGGCTCAAAAACAATTCGAATTAATGGAAGAAATTTTAGCTCTCAAAAATCCTATTTTTAGAATCTTTTTTTTTAACCGTTGAAAAATGCTCTCTCTTTAATGGTTATGATATTTTGTTTTTATACCATCCCCGAAAGAATTAGGTTTTAAGAGTTTTAATTTTATTCAAACTCACTAATTATCTTTTAAAAATAAAATTTTATCCTTTTTAAAATCGGAAAGAAGGAATTTGAATTTAATTCCAACTCAAAACCAAAGAAAACACCGAAAAAACAAAGTCCGAGCGAGGAAGAGACGCGAGGTGCGACCTCACGCTAGAAGGCCGCACATCGCGTGCACGAGGTGCGACCTCGCGTAGAGGGGCCACACCTCGTGCGCGAGGTGCCCCTCGCAGAGGGGGCCGCACCTCGCATGCGAGGCGCGAGGCGAGACCCTGCGTGCGGTGCCTCGCGGGCTTGAGCACGAGGCTTCTTCGAGCACGCAGCCCGTAGGCCCTGCGCCTCGCGCACGCCGCCAGGAGATCCAATTGCGTAGGAATCATCATTTCTAACTTTTTTGCCTAGGAGCAAGCATCATTTTCATCACTGGGTAACCTTAGTCTGGGCTGCCTTATGACCCGGTGTCTACACTAATCCATTCACAACCTAGAGGTCCAATTGGAGCAAATTGCCAATGCGCTACTTTCGAGACTACAAGGATGCCTTTCAAAAAACACGAAAGATAATCCGAGGGAGCAAATGAAGGCAATCACACTAAGGTCGGGTAAAAAGTATGTTAATGAATTGATTTCAACTAACCAAGATGGAGTGTAGCAGGAAAAAGAAATTTAAGAGGAAGATGGGCCTTCTATCATGAGCGCCACACCTGCCGCGAGCGCGACAATAGGGAAATCGGCCAACATCGCGAGTGCGACACCATCCGCGGGTCCGACAAAGGAGAAAGAGCCTTTTATCATGAGCGTGACTCCAATCACGAGAGCGACAGAGGGGGCAACAAAGGCTAATACTCTTAGAGTTTTCCAACCTCAACCACCATTCCGCAACGACTCAAGAAAAAAGATAATGATAAGCAATTTTAAATTTCATTGATAAATTGAAGCATTTGCATATTAATCTACCATTTGTAGAGACAATAACCCAAATTCCCAACTATGCTAAGTTTTTAAAAGAATTAATTTCTAAGAAAAGGAGTTGGGAAAATTTATCCACTGTAGAGTTAATAGAAGATTGTAGCTCAATAATTACCAGTAACTTACCTACAAAACTTAAAGACCCTGTTAGCTTTACTATTCCTTGTACTTTGGGGGATATGGAGTTTCCTAGGTGCTTGTGTGACTTAGGGGCTAGTATTAATCTTATGCCATTTTTCATTTTTACGAAGTTAGGCTTAAAAGATGTTAAGCCTACTTCCATAGTCTTGCAATTGGCTGACCAATCCATTAAGAAACCTTATGGCATAGTTGAGGATGTACTTGTTAAAGTGGATAAATTCATATTGCCTACTGACTTTGTGATCTTAGATTTTGCATACGATGCTAATTGCCCATTGATTTTAGGGAGACCATTTATGCAAACTGGTAGGGCTTTAGTTGATGTGTATGAAGGGAAATTAGTTTTAAGAGTGGGGGAGGATAGTGTTGAATATCACATGGATAAAGCACTTAAGTACCCCATGGATGAGCATGTATGCATGAAAATTGATCTTATTGATGCTTTTGTGTTAGAAAAAATTGATGCTGTAGGTCTAGAGGAAATTAACTTGGAAGAAGGAGTTCAACAGAAGGTGGAGCAAGAAAATCATAGGCTGGAGCTTTTACATCGAAGTGATGAGTCATTGCCACCATCCATAGTAAGTCCACCCGTTGTTGAATTAAAAGAACTTCCGAGCCATTTGAGGTACGCATTTCTTGGTTCTAATAGTACCTTACCTATAATAGTTTCTAACAAGCTCACTAAAAGGCAAGAAAATTTGTTGTTAGAAGTTGTAAGCAAAAGAATAAGAAGTATAGGCTAGCAAATATCGGATTTAAGGGATTAGTCCAAATGTAGTTATGCATAGCATCCATATAGAAGATGGATTCCAACCCAAAGCTAATAGGCAAAGAAGGCTTAACCCTAATATGAAAGAGGTTGTAAAGAAGGAAATTATTAAACTTCTTGATACTGGGATTATCTATCCTATTTTGGATAGTGAATGGGTTAGTCCTATTCATTGTGTCCCCAAGAAAGTGGGGCACGACTGTGGTTAGAAATGAGAGTGGAGATTTAATTCCTACTAGGACTACCACTAGTTAGAGAGTATGCATAGACTATAGGAAATTGAATGCAGCCACTAGAAAGGATCACTTCCCATTACCATTCATAGACCAAATGTTAGAGCGAATAGCTGGGCATTCTCATTAGTGTTTCTTAGATGGCTTTTCGAGGTGTTTTCAAATTTTTATCTACCCTAATGACCAGGAGAAAACTACATTTACTTGCCCATATGGGATTTTTGCCTATAGAAAGATGCCATTTTGGCTATGTAATGCACCAGCGACTTTTCAAAAGTGCATGACATCTATTTTTGGTGATATGATAGAGGAGATTATGGAGGTGTTTATGGATTATTTCTCCATTTATGGTGATTCTTTTGACTTGTGCTTACATAATTTGGACAAGGTGCTAGCTAGATGTGAGGAAAGTAACTTGGTGCTTAATTGGGAGAAGTGTCATTTCATGGTTGAGGAATGTATAGTGTTGGGTCACAAAATTTCAAGAGAAGGGATTGAATTAGATCGGGCTAAAACCGAGTTAATAGACAAATTACCTCCTGTGACGCACGCCGAAACCTAGCAAAAGGCCCTCATTGAACCCACTTTTAGAGCTCGAGAGATTGGTTTGCATCTTTTGATCTTGGGTGCCATGAGACATTTTGGATGCCTCCTTCTTGATAGAACATTGGAAAGAATTATCTAGCCTCATGGCTCCTTTAGGCACCTTTGAGGTATTTTGGAGTTGCCACCCAATTTACGAGAAATTGGGAAAGGTCTCTAACCTCTATTGGTCTAAACCAGAGATGGTGTTCGGGACTTCACTCTTATTTCTGTTTTGGTTAATTATAAATGAGTTTTTAATTTTCTAAAATTCTACCTCTTATTTTACACGATTAATGCATTCAATTAAAAGTGCATCGCAAGCATTCAAATGCAATAAATAAAAGCTGTAAAAAAAGCGGTAAATAAAGCGATAACGAAAAGAAATAAACACGTCAAGCATGCAATTACAAGAGAAATTGGGGGAGAATACAACTCCAAATAAAAAAAGATTAAAAATGTAATTTGGGACGGAATACAATCCCAAATGAAAAACTAAATAATATTGCCCCAAAATCAATTACAAGGGCCCGAAATGTATGAACATAAATTTAAACAAACAAACAAAATCAAACATAAGAAAAACATACATAAATCGTGACATTCATTTGGTTTAGGAACATTAGTTCCTTCACGGTCATTTAAAAGGGGATCGAAAAGTTGTTCGATTGCTAGTTTGAAAAAATCGGGATAAGTGATCACATTTTGGAGAAAATTCAACTCTTCGTTTTATTGTGACGTTTTACATTCCTTGGCTAAAATGAGGGACATTGGTCCCGATTTTATTAATAAAAATTCCGATTTAGTTATAAAATATTTTTGTGATTTTTTACCGCACATGTGCACAAAATGAAAACATTTTATTTACAAGCAAGCACAAACACAAAAGGTAGGGTAGGAAAGATCTCACCCAGTCGACGTGGTCTTCTATGCATAGTGACCCCTCGGTGTGGTCACGAGAACGCTCACATAAGAAAATTCACATTTAAATCCCAAATAAAAAATAACATTAAAAATGTTAGTGATAATTTTACAATCAGAGAACACATATAAAAGCCAGAGAATATGCAAAAATAATTAACACATGTGTATAAGATAAAATGGGTTAAATTAGACATGTCAATTTAATATGCAAATAATTCACATGCAAATGAAATTAAAAATAAGTCATGCAAAAATTCAAGAATAATAATGGGAACAATGACAAAGTAATAACAACAGCAATAAAACAATAATAATAATAATAATAATAATAATAATAATAATAATAATAATAATAATAACAATAACAATAACAACAACAATGACATATAATAATAATAATAATAATAATAATAATAATAATAATAATAATAATAACAACAACAATAACAATAATAATAACAATGACAGAATAACCAAACAAGCAAATCTATTCACAATAATAATAATAATAATAATAATAATAATAATAATAATAATAATAATAATAATAATAATCCTATCAAAACCTCAAAGAACATGTCAATAGTGGCAAAACCATTAAAAATGCTATACATATATGATAAACATGGTAATAATAATAAGAAATAACAATATTAACAACAATAATAATAAACAAAATTAGATGAGAACGGATCCAAGGATATTTACCCTCAGAGTTTATAGATTGGAGAAATGGTGTCTCTATCCGTTCTCTTTGTCGATTTTTGCGGTAATAAACCCAAAAAGTTTGAGAAAATTTAAGTTTTTAAACAAATAAAAACTCAAGAAAATAATTTTGGTGGGATGATCAAGCAAAAGAAATTAGTTTTCTTTGCTCAAGTCAACCCAAGAATAAATTGTTCTTAAAGAAAAAAGAAGAAAAATTGAAACTTTGAAATTTCTAAGATTTTTCCTTGAAATTCTTTCATCTGCCTTTCTTTGCTTGAGAGAAAACCTTTTTTTCTTTTTGATTTTCAAAAGCCATTCCCCTGAGAATGAAGGCAAATCTGCCTTTTGTTCCCTACCTTATCCCAAAATGGGAAGAAACAAATAAATCCTTTTATTCCATTAACCAAAAATATCATTAAAACGTGAAACAAATGTAACAAACTGAAAAAAGTTGACCAAAAATTGCAGGTGAAAACAACAGCACGGGGGAGCAGGCGCGGGGCCTCGTGCGGAGGTGCACGAGCTGCGGTATGCGGCCCCTTACAAGGGGGGCCGCGCATGCGGCATACGGCCCCCTTGCGGAGGGGCGGTAGCTCGCAGCCGCCGCATGTCACGCATGCGGCATGCGGGCATGCCTCGCATGCCGCATGTCGAGGCTAGGGTGCGGCCTGCGGGCTGGTACGAGCACACGAGCGTGCACCTCGCGGCCACTCCCGCGAGGCCGCGCGAGCCCGCGAGCAGGCGCTGTGCTTCGGCCCCCGAAACCCCAAAATTAAAAAAATAAAATAAAAGTAAAATAAAAATAAAAATAAAGAAGAATAAAAATAAGGATAAAGATTTTTTCGAATTAAAATTATTGAAGAAAAGGAGATTCTCGATAAGTGAAACGTCATTTTCGACACCTTTGCCTGTGAGCAAATATCATTTTTATCATCGGGTAATCCTGATCTTAGACAGTCTCGGGACCCGGTGTCTACAGTCGCCCCCAATTTTGGGAAACCTAGAACTTAGGTGCCTGTGTGAGCCAAAATTTAGAAAAGAGGGAAAGAGACACATACCTGAGGCTGTCGCTTTCCCAGACTGGATGGTATTGTTGGAGTGGTTGTCGCCAAGTTATCGACGTATTGTCTTTTGTTGAAGCGGTAGTGTCGTGATCGTGCTAACCCTCTGTGGAGTGATAGTATCATCATCATGCTAACCGTCCTGAAGCAGTAGTATCATGGTCGTGCTAACCCTTCCGTAGAATGGTATTGCCGCTATCGTGCTAACCCTCTTGAAGTGGTAGTGCCGTGGTCGTGCCAACCTTCCGTAAAATGGTAGTGCCGCTATCGTGCTAACCCTTTTGAAGTGGTAGTGCAGTGGTCGTGCTAACCTTCAGTAGAATGGTAGTGCTGCCATCGTGCTAACCCTTTTCAAGTGGTAGTGCCGTGATCGTGCTAACCTTCCGTAGAATGCTAATGCCGCTATCGTGCTAACCCTATTGAAGTGGTAGTGCCGTGGTCGTGCTAACCTTCTGTAGAATGGTAGTGCCGCCATCGTGCTAACTCTTTTGAAGTGGTAGTGTCATGGACGTGCTAACCTTCCGTAGAATGGTAGTGCCACCATTGTGCTAACCCTTTTGAAGTGGTGCCCCCTGAGAGGTCTTTGGTTGGTTGCTTGGATTGGTGTTTTGACTGATGTCGTCACTCGCCTTTTATTGATGTCCGCATTAAATCTCTCTTGCTGCAAAACTGGAAAGCTAAATATGCAGGAAATTGGTGAGCATGCACGTGAAATGTATGTGTCATGCAGGAATGCATTGTAAGAATTCATCTGAGTGGATTTGGAGGCAGCAGCCGGTTTGGTCGCAATTTCTAGTAAGATCGGTGCCCTCTAGAATTGCTTTTGAATTTCATGCCTTGGGGATCATGAGGTTCTCCTCTGATACCTGTGGTCATTCTTTTAAGGTAATACGTCCCTTGTGGATTTTCACACTAGCTTTTCTTAGCGGGAAATGCGTTCTTTTCGGATTTTCACATAACCCTGTGCCTTATTTTTTGCCTGGAATGGACCCAAACCAATCCAGCGGCTTTTATTCATTTCATTTTTTGTAGGACAGACTACCTGTTTTCAGGTTTTCACCCTACCCTTTGGCCTAACTTTTGCTTAGAGCGCCAAATACGGTTTTCATCTCTAACGGCTTTTTTTTTTAAGAGAGGATGAAGCTGTTACTAAAGATCTTTCAGGTATGATCGGCATGTACTTATGTCTCAGATTATGGTTGTATGAGTTTTATTCCTATCATGAAGGTACTGTAGGATTGGCCTCACAGTTGATAGCAGGATGAGTCGACTGAAGCGCTTGAGTGGCGAGAGTATCGAAGGGCAGATAGTAACAATGTGCTGGTTTTATACCGGAACTAGACAACTTTGAGTGTGCAAAATAAACTGCTCTGGTCACATTAATATATCATTGTATAAATGCATATGTCTCAACTTGATTTCATAACACATGATCACTATTTGGCATTAACTCAAAAAATATGAGACCTCATCTAATCTTGGAATAGATCATGAAAGTATCAAACTCCTGTTATCAATCAGCTCTCTCGGGTTTTCATGATTGAATATTTTCTCTCCTTTTTATTATTATTTTTATTATTATTATTATTATTATTATTTAGCCTTTGCCATGACCCTCCTTCAGTCCATCGGTATTGACTGGATTTGCTTTCATCCTCGTTAGCCGGGGAGACTGCTTCTTCTGAAGGTGTTCCTTCTTTGGCCTCAAAGTACTTTCCTTGGCCCTTGTGCAAACTGGCTGAGACGATGAGTTCCTTATTTGGGGCTTGAATGTGAAATCTCACACCTTACTTTTGTCGGCTTTGGTGGTTTAATTTCTGAAGTGACTTTCAATGGTTGAGATTGGGGGACAGGTTAGGCTCAGATGGTCTGGGGCAAAATTGTAGTTTTTTTTTTCCTTTTTTTTTTTTTTTGCTTTTTTTCTTCTCTTTTTTTTTTGTTTTTGTTTTTGTTTTGTGTTTTTTTTTTTTTGGTTTTTTTTTTGTAGAGGTAATGGGCTCTCCTTCTGAATTTGACTATAAGTGTTCATGCTTTGCTTATCTTAGTCTCATATGATTAGAGGTCAATCTTGATTGGCTTTGGGGTACACATCTCAAATGGTTGGGAGGAAAGGAGCCATAAGGCTTGGTTCTAATGAGTTACATATTTCTTGTGAAGGTCCTATGTTTTATTCGTCCAACTTCTGATGTAGCCCTCGGAGTTTGATTTTGTTTGGCAGCACCGTACGTATCCTAGATGTTGAGGATATAAAGGAATGGCTTTCGAAATTCTGTTTGTCGTCATGTTGGCATGTGGAAGCAATGTTGTCTCAACAATGTCCTTGTCAATTTTTAGCATATCATGCCTGGTCAAGGCAAAGGCTCTTTTTTTCTTTTATTTATTTATTTATTTATTTTGACATTATCTCTCAGAATTTCTCTCTCTCTTCAGGAGTTACATCAGATGCTATCAAGATTTTGTTTGGATTTCCCAAAGTTTCGAGATTAGATGGAGTTGTATTAATTGGGTTAATGTCAAAAATGAATCGATGCATCGTGATCATAAGAAATGAAATCATTAGAAACACCATAGAAATAAGCAAAAATTGTCCATCATATTAAAATAACAGAACTATCATAAGGAGTTCTTGAAATAAAAAAAGAAATAAAGCATCTAAAAACATAGTCTTCTTCTCCACTCTCCTGACGAGTGACAGCGACGTATTCATCTCCATGCAGCTCTTGCTAAATATGCCGCTCAGGTGGACCGGACCCGATCATATATCCGGTGGAGGGACTGCATTATAGCCTGCCTTCTTCTTCTTCTCTCTCTTCTCAGGATCAATGATCTGTTTGGTGTCAATAAGATCTTGGATCTTATTCCTCAAATTTCGGCAGTAATCCGTTAGGTGCCCAGTGTGTTGATGGTAGGCACGGTACTAGTCATCTTTGTGTCCTGGCTATGCCTGATTTATGGCTGGCCTAAGCGTCAAAGGTCATAGTATGCCCTCCTTCATCAGTCTCTCTAATACCCAGGGTAGAGAGCGGCCTAAGTTAGAGTAGTACCTCTGACCCTGTCTAACCTCAGTAGGTGCAACCTCGGCCATCTTTCCATTTCTGTTACTGCTTCCAGCACCAACTGATCCGTACCCTGATTGGTTCCCAAAGTTCTTCCTAGCAAAGTTATTTTGGCTTGCTTTCTTCGCTAGGTAAGCCCCCTTAACCTCTACAATAATGTATTTAAGCGACTTCCAATCTCTGAGTTCCTTAAAGCTGAGCAAGTCTCTTAAGTAAGGGCAGGAGTTCCTGATGAATAACCTAATTTGGTCAGCGGTGTCGGGTTTCTACTTCATCTCCATAACCCTGTTCCTCCATCCGGTGAGGTATTCATGGAATGACTCGTCACTCCTTTGCTGTAAAAGCTCGAGGTCCTTCAAGGTGACCTCTATTCTAGTGCTGCAGTCGTACTGCTTCATGAATTCATCAGTCAAAAGGTCCCAGTCCTCCTTGGATCTCTTATCCAGCCCATGATACCAGTCTACCGTTAGACCCCCACTAGACTGAGGCAGAAATATTTCACCTTTTGCCTCTTGGTCAACCCTATGCCCTGCATCACTAGGGTGTATTGCTTAATGTGTGCAGATGGGTCTGAAGTACCATCGAACTTTGCCAGCTCAGGCATCTTAAAGCTCAGGGGCAATAGCTCTTCATCCCCCAGATCTCTATCGTCGAGGTTGATCCCTTACCAGCTAAAAATAGGCGAGTGATTGCCTCAATTTGCTGCCTCATTCCTCTCATGGCCTCATCTTCTACCCTGGGTGCTCTACCCCTCATAGCTTAATGGGCTGTTATCTCCTCAACCTCCTCTTCCATCGCGAAATCCTCGTCAGGGTTTGGGAGCCTTGCCCTTCTTGGCTCAACGGGCACAGCAGCAGCTTTAGGCTCATTGATAGGTTGGTGAGCAGCATTACCTATGATGGGGGCCTCTTCACCCACAGGCAGCTCAACTTGTCCCCGAGGATGGATTACCGATGGTTGTGGAGCGACAGGTGGTTGTGCAGCAAGAGGAGGAGCAATCCTTTCGGCCATTGCGCCCATCATTTCTAACACCCTCCACTCAAAATCATCTAGTCTCTTGGCAAGGTCTTGAGTGGTTAGAGCTCCGATTTCTTCTGCCATTGAGGATGATTCACTGGTCGTTGAGAGCGACTCAGAATCCCAACTGGGCACTAATTCTGGCAATCCAAAGAGCAAGTTTGTTCTTACTAGTCGACCGTCAGAACCCCTAGTCCACTTGGATGAATCTTTGATGGCTAAAAGATCCAGATCGTTAGAATGATGCATGAATGACATTAAATATGCATGGTCGTGTTGATGCATCATAGACAACCACACTCAAGCAGATAGATCCTTCCAACCTTATCACTCCCACACACGGGGTGGTACAGTCTCTTTCCTAGGCGGGCTTAGTCCATCGGTCAACAGGGGACCATATGAATGTGCAAAGTGCACGGTGAAACACCGACAGCCTAACACTCTTAATTTAAAGCACGTGTGTATGGGTTTTGGCCATTACGTATTCGGACACTTCAATTAAATTAAGGTGAACCTATCGGGGCATAAAAGCCTTTGATAAAGGACCACTTAATTTGCTTGATTTTGTTCAATACGTGATGGCTCACATCACAAGCATCGTATTACGGTTCATGCAAAAGCAAAATGGGACACGTAGCAAATGTGGGATTCTGCTTTTTGAGCCATTTATAGTGGTTTTGTTCAGCAATCTACTAGAAATCCTCTTTTCCTCTTCCTTTTGTTCCTCACGAAAGTTAAAATTAAGGAACTATAGAGCATTTAACTTGTTGATTGTAATTATGTAATCTGGTTCCATCGGTAAGTTTAGTTTCTTCTTTCATTACCTACTTCTATTTCTGATTCTTATGGATGAAATTTTGGAATTATTAGAGTAAGGAAGTTAACAAGGATCTTGAATGTATTCATTTCAATGGAAGAGGTTGATAAGAAGAAGAAAGGGAAGGAGAAGGTAATTGTGGAGTGAAGCGGGAGAAAGGACTATTGCAATCCAGGTTTGGGATTCTAATTTTTGTTGTTATGTACATATGAATATAATGTTATGAAATGTGAATTGGTGGATAACTAGATAGCTTAGGTTGAGTTGGGAAGTAAGATCAAAGTGGATTTACAATTTTGAGGAAAAGAAGGAATTATCTTTGATGTACTTTGTTTTGGAAATCTCCAGTATAGTTTCAATTGTTTGACTATATCCTGGTTCATGTGCTTAAGTGAAATGATTTCTATTGCTAGAGAACTATGAGATACAGGTCTTTAGAAGTCTAGAAGGAATGGATACTTGACTTTATTTATAGGAAAATGCTAAAATGCTGTTGAAGTAAGAAATGAAATTAGTTTTGGCAATTTGGTCAAAATGTGTTATAACGAGTTTAACTTCTTTTATACAAGTTTAATTTTATGTAATATGGCATTTGATCATCTAAAGAAGTGTATGTTTATTTGACTTGAGGGGTCAAATAGCTTAAAAATGAGGTTTGATTAATGTATTGTAATGGACAATTTCGTATTAGAGTTCTGTAGACTTTTATTTCTGCAAATTTCCAGTTACAAGGCGGTCAGGGAATCCTCCCTGCCCCGTAATCGTATACTAGAAATTGAATTTTTCCTATTTATGGTTTTACACGGCGGTCAGGATTTTATGACCGCCGTGTAAAAGCATTCTGGATTGTTTATTTTGCTTTTGAATCATTTTACGTGGGGGTTAGGTTTTTTTACCGCCGTATATATACATTCTATTTATCATCTTTTGAGAACCTCTTAAGATTAGCTGGTTTACATGATTATCAAAAATATCTACCCACCGTGTAACCTGGTCTGCCCACCGTGTAAGAAATCCTTATCGTTGTGTAAATAGCTTCTGTTTTGAAATTCAAATTTCATGCTATTTGCATGGTGGGCAGGAATTCTTGCCTACCGTGTAACCCCTGTTTTCAGCATTTTATATTCTTGATTTTTACTCAATTTTGCATACTCATTTTTACTTGAAATCCTGCATTACTTTTTTAAAGATTATATAATGATAATATATGATTGAATGGCTTATGAAATGGAATAAACTCTTAATGAGTTATCAATTAATATATTGATTAGTTATAGTTTGAAATTTTGAACAATAATTAATATATGAGTAATGCTCTGAAGATTGAGAATATATTGGTATTCTGCTATTATATGAAATTGATATGTTTACTATTGGATTACTTGAAAATTTGATCTTTTTGAGTGCCTGCTAGTCAGTCTCGGTTGTGGATAGATAGGCATGCCTATAGGGGCTTGAGCAGCTGCTACTTGAATTCTTCTATATGAAATGCATGATTTTTTATAAAAATTTCATTCCTTCGGGAACAGCTTGATATGATAACTTCCCTTTGGGGATGTTTGACTCTTTCCTTCACGAATGCTTGTAACTTCCCTTCAGGGATGCTTGATTTGTTACCCGTTGTTCACACCCATAGAATAACAGGCAGTGAGATGTTCTGATAACGTATTGTTTCTGGTGTTTACTCTGAATATATATATATATATATATATATATATATATATATATATATATATATTGAATTTGGAAATTTATTTTGTTCCATTGGGTTATTTAAATGTTACTTAGCATATGCAATGATTTTTAAGCATAAGTTTATTCTCTATTATATTTATATCTTTAAATCCTGTTTATTTAATGACATACGTATGTTTTGTATTAATGATTTCTGTGAGGGGTCATTCATTATCATTTTTTTTTGAATCCCCACTAAACTTTATGCTTAGCACGAATTTTCTTTTAATCCGTGTAGGTTCTAGTATTTGTCCCGCTCGCTAGAATATCTCCGCAAGGTCATAAGGCAACACAGACATAGACTTTGAAGGGAGTTTTTGTGGAAGTAGGTCTCTTTTTGGTTTGGAAATTTTTATATAAGTTCCTTATATAAGTAGTTTTGTAAATAATGCTTATATCTTATGTATAAATTTTTAATATGTGGTCTGTAATTATTAACTTTTGAACTCGAACTCCACAGGTTAGCAATGCATGGTTAACCTATATAGTTGTGCTTATTTTCATTCAAGTTAATGTATGATTATGGATATCTGTATGTTTCTGATAGTTTTATTATATTTGTGTGGCACCCTTCTATAGGACCTTTGTATCTGTAGTTATCCTTTGTCAGGTATAGGGGTGAGCAACGGTCGGTTCGGTACCGAAAATCGAATTATTAAGATTTGGACAAACCGAACCGATATAATATAATAACCGAGATCAAACCGAACCGATATTAAATCGGTTTGGTTCGGTTAACTGATAAAACCAAAATTTCAAAACTATAATTAAAAAAATTGCCTAAAAATTATATAAAATTACAAATCATAAAATTAAAATAAAAAAAATTCAAATTAAAAATGTACATATATTTAATTTGAGTTAAACCCCTTTATATTGAATTAAAAATACAAAAATAAAGTTTATTTTTGTAAAAAAATGAAAAAAATAACATATATTAATACAAGTTCGATCGGTTCGATTTTTTTTGGTTTTTTGCCTTTCAAAACCAATTCGAACCAAAATAACCGAAATTATCTTATTTTTGAAATTGAAACCGAACCGAAAAACCGAACCAAATTAAAAAATTCAGTCGGTTTGGTTCGATTTTTCAATTTGAACCGAAATTTGCTCACCCCTAATCAGGTAGTAGGGGATGTTACACTTTCTGTATTAATAGCCTAATCAAGTAAAACTATAATTAACCCTTAACCAACTAAACAACCCTTTACAAGCGAAAGAATTCAATTTAATTGACAGTTTTAGAATTTAAAAATACCCAACTTAAGCCCACCAACTTCTTAGCGAGATTGATTCAAACCAAATCTTGCATTTTCTTAATACAACAACCATTTTCAGTATTGTTATACTAATTACCACTAATTATTAATCTGCCAAACAATTACGAATTTGATATTTCCAATTAGTTATATGCTATTTAATTTAATGAACAGCGGTGCCTCATTGGTCACAAAACAAACAA
The DNA here is from genome assembly GCA_947683425.1 of Excoecaria cochinchinensis. Classification (NCBI taxonomy): domain Eukaryota; kingdom Viridiplantae; phylum Streptophyta; class Magnoliopsida; order Malpighiales; family Euphorbiaceae; genus Excoecaria; species Excoecaria cochinchinensis. The sequence continues at coordinate 9,628,551 of CANTUQ010000116.1, forward strand.
CAATAGAGATAGAATTTCTCTAAATCATAATAAATAACATGAACAACATAGAAAATTAAAGATAAATAAGTATGGACAATTTCACAGTATTGGTTCAATCCTGTCCTTAAATTAACCTTTAACTAGAATAAAATTATTTAACCATTCATGGCCATAAACAAATCACAAAATAAAATTTAAATCCGGGAAAGAATAAACTGTTATAGCCCTCGAAGAACAGAAGAAGTAGTAGCGATACTGTTCATGTCACTATTCATGCTACTGTTCACACTTTCTATTTTTTCCCTTGAAAGAAATTATAATGTTTAGGAAAGTAATTCGATCCTACCTAAACTAGGAAAATAAAAATAAAATATTTAAAACAAATTAAACTTCCTAAAAATACTGCTTTTCTATTCCTAAAATAAAAGCTAATATTCCTAAAAAGTTGGTTGAAACTCCTTTGGCGGCTAGGTTAACGCACACACAAAACAGGCCTATTAAATTTTCTATGCTATCCCAATTTTCTCTTAGCCTTGGGCAAGGATAAGATACAAAACTGCATACCTTGCACTGCCAACTCCTCTCTTAGCCTTGGGCAAGGCTAAGAAACAAACCTGCAACTTTTCTCTTCTTTGCACCAAAATTAATCCAAATGTCTTAGGCCATTCCAAATCAATCCAATTGTCCTCAAATTGCTCCATTTCATCAATTAAACCCTATAATGGCCAAAATTACATAAATAAGTGAAAAGTCCCAAATTGGCTAGAAATCAATGCATAAAAATAGGTAAATTTCAAGTATAAATGTGTAAAATTAAGCACTTAACACACCTTCAGAAAGATATCGAAGTCAATTTACGTATAGTGTTTCGAAGGAAAGTTAAAGTTCGCCTCATCTGTCTCTTCACATGGATGTAGTGATGCTAATGCGTATCATAAGACGCATCACCATCACCAATTTCAGAGTCACCGCTTTTTGCACTCATATTTGTAGTCTCAACATCCGCATTGTCATTGCGCGTCTTCGTAATCATTCATGCCTCCCAAATCAAATGACAGTTCACTTCCATAATCTCAACCAGTTGGATTAAAAAAAAGATCACTCATTTGCTTGAGTACTTAAACTGTTGCCAAATATGGAATCACCAAGTAAAGCACAATCCCATCGACAAACAGACTGAATTGGCTAACTAGGAGCTACATCTGGCATCTGAGAAACAGATCGTCATCGACCCACATCTGGCATCATAGAAACATATCATCATTGACTAACATATGGAATATGTGAAATAGAACGGCGTTGACGGCTGTGTTTGTACTGTGACTTCCCTTTGCACTCGATCCCTTAACAAAATTCATGTTATTTGAACGACTACTTGATCTGATGCCAAATATAGATTTACTAAGAAAATTGCCAACCTTTCGACTGAATGACCGTTTAGGTTGACTCACACAAGCAACAGGCATCTAGCTAACTAATCAACATAGATGATCGTGTCCTGAGCTATCACTTGCCTCTGTTCCAAGCAAGTCACCATCCCGTCAAATGACAAACTGCCTAGGCTAATTGGGACTATCATCTCCTTAATGGCTAGTTAATCATCGTTGATCCATATTATGTACTGTATCTACACCCAACTAACAATATGTATTCCCAGCCCCAACATGTGTATATTGTTCTCCACAAAAATTTGATTGAGAGAACATTTCAATATCATGTCGACTTATGGATTGCCTAAGCTGACTAGGACCAACATCATTTACATAGAATTGTTGACTTCCTTCGATGTTTTTCATTTGAAATTCATCATTTGTATCTTGATTTCGGGGTGCATATATAAGTAGATTAGCTCCTGCATCCACCTTAGCTACTACAATAATTAATCCTACCAAGGTTTAATCATTATATCTCTTTAAATTTTTATATATCATCTCAATTCATCGCCATCTACCAAATCCATTGACGTCCAATAAAAGGATATTTGGTTGTACATTGAACTCTTATATATAATTCTGAAAACCACGTCATTGATAACTAAATCTAATTTAACGTGAATTTTATGAACCAATTCAGGAAGAGTTGACTTTTTTAATTATCGGTCTCCTTGTTATGACATTTAGACTAGATATGTCATATGAAAACCTACCATCACATATATATAGTTGTTCAGCATTTTTTTTTTCAACACGTTCATTATGGGAATATTGAAAGGAGTTTCTAACACGGACATAAACCACAGTAGGGGGGGGAAGGTAGGGCTCGGGTTGGATAGAGGGCCTGGTTCAGGTAGAGTAGGTGTAACACCCCTTACCTATACGTAGAGAACTTCACCCTACGAAGAGGATGAAGGTCCCCGGTAGATAAGGGTTGCCACCCACAGACGCTCAAACAGAATCAATCATTGCACACCAATTACATATACAAATGAATAAATTAAAATTTCATAAGTTATCTGAGAAAAAGACCGTGGAGCAAAATATTGCATTTCATTAATATGACAAACATGGCTTTACATTTTCCAAAAGATACAAAAGTGCCTCAGCACCACAGAATGATTACATATACTAATAACAAAATCATTTATAAAATATCCTTTACATAGGTTCAAAAGTACAAGACTATAATATATGTATACAAAAAGAATACAAGGCCTAATTACAAAATCTTCTATCCACTAGTTGTGCTGGCCCTGCTGATGCAAAACCCTCGGTTCAACCCTTCAAAACCTTTCACACCTGCACGGATAAAACACCCGTGCTAAGCGAAAATCGCTTAGTGGAGAACAAAGATGCACAACAACCACTCATAGTGGCGTCAACAAATAATCACAAGCGAATGGCACAATTAATTGTTAAGATGTCATAAATTGACTTAACACATAACAGTACTATAGTCATATTATCCCCAATAAGCAATAATTCAGAAATTCACATATAATAACAAATAACACTATTGCACCTACTATATCAAAACAGTGGATAACGAGTACGCGTAGATACCCGAAGGTATTAACAGTATTCTCATAACACATAGATACCCGAGGGTATCAAAACAATCTTTTAATTTTGTTTCAAAATCATTTTCGCGTAGATTCAGTACAAACGGATCACGAAGATCCAGTCGGGGGACCTGATCAGGGTCCAAATCATACACTAGCTGCAGCAACACTAGCTCTATTAGGCATGCCTAACTATCCACTTATTCGACTCTAGCAGGTCATGCATAATCCAAGGCATATTTCAATTCACATATGTTTGCATCATGTTTTATTCATGATATAGGAAGCATATAAACACATTTATATATATATATATAGACTATACATAATTCTAGAAGTAATACAAATTGGAAAGTTAAGTATTGTAATCATAAAAGAGAAGTCAAAAAGAAAAGCTAGAGGGTGTCGCACTCGCGACATCGTCGCGCTCACGACAGAGGCGAAGTTGGCCTCCTGTCGCGCTCGCGTGGAGACAAAAACATATCTCACTGTCGCGCCCGCAACAGTGAGTACCAGCAAGAACTGTCGCAGGCTCGCGCCCAGGAGCGCACTCGCGACAGAAGCTTGGCCAACGCTGAGCTCTCTGTCGCGATCGCGACGACGTCGCGCTCACGACAGGGAGTCCCCGCTGCGCACGCCCGGCCGCTCGCAACTCGGCGCGCGCAATGGGACAAAGATCACCGAGTTCTGTCGCGACATCGTCGCGCTCGCGACAGAGTCGAGATTTCCACTCCCAACGCCAAAAATCTGCAGAAATTCATTATCCACTTTCACCCACTCACTCATTTGGTTCCAAAACTCAGTTCTAAGTAAAATCCTTCATTCAAACCATTTACACAACATAAACATGCCCTTTGAACTCATTATTATCATCAAATCAAGCAAATCACAAAACCAAAATCCAAAAGTTCTCAAACCAGCAATTTCTAAGAAAACATGCAAAATTTCCACATTTTAACTCCATCCTTCACAACCTATGCTTCTCAACTCAAATTAAACAATACCCATAACTCATAGAAGCCAAAACACACAATCCATATCATCAATTCCAATCATAATACAGAAATCATAAAATACACAAAATGCACAAAATACACATACGTTCCCAAACCTCAAAAATATGGCGTCTCAATCTCGAGCTCCACTACCACTCGCGATATCCTTGCCTTTCGTCTCCTTAGGCGGAATCTCTGAACCACAAAACCTAGCAAAACCAGAATTCAACCTCAAACATACACTTAGGTATAAAACTCACTCAAAGAAAAGAAGAAGGAAGGACACTAAATTACAACTTACCAACCAACTCCAATTACCCCAACTCACCACAGCTCACCCGATTCCAACAAAAGAAGAATTATAGAAAGAAATAAAGAGAAAGAAGAAGAAAATGAAGAAGTAACGGGAAGAGAAGGAAAAGAAGAAGAAAACGGGATAAGAACAAGGGGAAGAACAGTTGTTCCTTTTCTTCTCTCTCCCATGCCACATGGCAACTCCCCCTTGGGCCACATACTAACTGCACCTAACTCCCATCCTTCAAGCTACACTCAAGACTAATCTCTTAATCATACACTACTCCCATACACTCACTCACAACTAACTATAGCCCACAACACACACTACTCTAATACACTCACTCACACTAGAACACAACCCAACTAAAGCATAATAACAAATTAATTTAACCAAAAATAAACACATGCTCAAAATAAACCACGCATATTTACACGCACACAAGGCTCACTCTACTAGGGTGGTTTCGGGGTGTTACAGTAGGGCTCGGGCCGGGTTAGGCCCCGGGCAGAGGCGAGGTTGGATAGGGCTTGGGTAGGGGTAAATAGATATTTTTTATACATTTATTTGGTTAACTGACATGATCATCTTGTGTAGGGATCTGATTTTTCATTAACCAAAAAACTTACTAAAATTTATAGAAAAGAATTAACATAGGGGACTTAGGTTTTAGAAATCTTGTTAGCTTTATACAATTACGACAGCTTATCATCTGGCTTGTAACTGAAAATCAATTTGATACTTTGCCAGTCTATGCTACTTCATTTCCATATCTGAGTTATGCCAATATCCCATCCCTCCTAAAATAAGTAAAATCTTCTTTTAGATTCTTCTCTCTGCAAGTTTGTCTGCCAATGCTAAGCTTAATGCCTGGCTTGTAACTAATAGAAACAGAGTTACATTTATTTATTTTCTGCCCTTAGATCTTTCAGATATGGCAGAAGTTTGTCCTTGAGGTTTCAACTGATGATATGAGCTATCCAACTCATTCAAACAACTACCCAGCTAAGCTTCTTTTGATAATCTATGTTCTATGGATGATATGGAAGTAAATGCATTTAAATAACAATATGATGCTGTTAGTAATCATGTCTCAACTAATGTTAATTACTCTTTTTTCCAGATTAACAGCAATGGCAACCCCCTGTGCCGAATCAGTTAGGGGTGTGCATCAGTCAGGTTTGGGTCAACCCAAACCAAACCCGAATAACTCGACACCCGAAATATACCTAATATCCTAATCCGAACCGACCATATATTATAATACGAGCCCGAATCGATAAACCTGAAATTATTCAAGGCCCGACCTAATCAACTCGATAAACCTGAAGTCTGCCCCAGATTCAAAAAATCCAACAAATCACACTCAGATTTAAAATCAAAAATCTAAAAGATAATCCAACAAATTAAAATCGAAAAATCCAGATCAAAAACTAAAAATCAAACAACAAAATCAAGAAGAAGAAAATCAAAATCTGCTTCCTCATAGCAAAAGAAAAAAAAAAGGAAAAAACTCAGATCTCACTGGATCTAGGTTTTTTTTTTATATTCTTTTTTTTTTTTGGTTTTCCCTCTCCTTCTCTCCCTGTCTACTTCTCGCCAGAATAGATCTTACAAGCTTTTCGTCGGTGGCAGATCTGAGGGGGAAGAGGAGCAGGAAGAAAGAGAAAGAGAGAGAGAGAAGCAGCGACAGCCGACCAAGAGAGAGAGATCGGTGATGGAAGCAAGTGACCAGCGGTGGCAAATCTGAGGAGGAGGAAGAGGAGGAGAGTAAGGGAGAGAGAGAGGGGAGGGGCGGAGGGGGGGGGGGGAGGCAGAGTCGAGAGAGAGAGGAGGGTAGGGTAGGTAAATGGCCAAAAAAAAACAGTTTATTAAGGGTGTTCATCGGTCGGGTTCGGGTCAACCCGAACCGAACCCGATTAACCCGAAACCGATAAAATATTCATAAATTGGAGAATCAAAACCGACAGAACGATAAAACCTCCATGATCTGGATCTGGAAGAAAGAAAATGAAAACACTAGGTCTGAAAGACAGAAAACTAAAACAGTGGGTCTGGAAGAAAGAAAACGAAAACAAAAGAGGGGGAGAATAATAAGAATTGATCCACTTACTTCCGTTGAGGATACCTTCGGCGGAGACACCATCGGCGACAAGCAGTGGTAAAGAGATTCTGAGATCGGTGGACTGGAGGGCAAAATCGATTTTGGGGATTGTGGTGAAAGAGGGCTAACTGGGGAAAGGAAAAAGGCAAAATGGTGCCTTTTATATGTGGCTTATTCGGGTAGTTCGAGCGGGTTGGTTTTTGAGGGATTTTCACCCGACCCAATCCGAACCCGAACTTTCACAAATCTTAACACAAACCGAACCAAACAATCCGAACAACCTACCCGAATAGCTACTTCGGTTCGGTTCGGATCGGGTTTTGAACACCCCTACAGTTTATATAGTATTTCGGTCGGGTTCAAGTTTAGAGGGTTTTATCCCGACCTAAACCCAAAATTTTAGAAATTATAACACCCGAACCGAACCGAATATCCCGAATAGCTAGTTTGGTTCGGATTATTCGGATTGTTCAAATCGGTTCGGGTTTTGCACACCCCTATAATCGGTTGAAAATTAATGTTGATGCTGCACTTAATACATTAAATAAAGAAGGTGCCACAAGCTTTTATTGTACGCAATTCTCGCAGTGATGTTGTTCGATGGGGTTTTAAAAAGTGGAAGTTTAAACTGGAACCCTTGGTGCTGGAAGCTATGGCCATTTGCGAAGCAATGCTATTTGCTCAATCCCAAAGGTGGAGCCATGGAATTATTGAAAGTGATGGTGATCTTTGTATAAAAGCTCTTGTAGGTAACTCCTGTTAATATGCTAGGATTGCAAGTATTCTGGAGGAAATATGAATCCCGTAACTTTAGTTTTCAGTATGCATTAGGAAAAAGAACAAGGCTGCTCATTTCCTAGTTAGGCAATCTCTCAAGTAGGATTTTGTTGTTAATAGCCATGAGTAGTCTTCTTTCGTAATGCACCTTTCTTCAGTTTCATACAAGTATTGTTTAAGTAAATAAAAAATACAATTTTACTCCTAATATTTGAACTGGTACAATATTACTTTTCATATTTTATAAAATTTTATCCCCTATATTAACATCCCTCAAACAAGCAAAACCATGACACATCATAACACAAAAGAACGCAAACTTTTTCCAATTTTAAAACATAAAGAATAACATTGCACTAAATGACACACCAAAAATAAAATTACCCTTTTTATTAAACATTAGGCGGAAAATTACACCGTAAACCGTGTAAAAACAAAAAGTTCAAACAAGTGACTTAACGTGCTCGTAGTCAAGTTCAGCTGAAATTGCAATTTAACAGTATTACAATCAGAAAGAAATTAAAAGGCCTAAAGCTACACATGCACAAATTTTCCAGAATCTCAATTTTTCTATTGACTTGAAATTTGTCATTGCTATTCAACAATTAAGAAAATGAAATCCTGCAAGTTCCTGTGTGACAATTTCTAGATGCAAGCACAGGTTGGGCATGAGTAAATTTCATGTGAAGAAATTGCAACACTAAATAATTCAAACGTAGGATTTAACCACTTACAAAATACACATTGATATCGACTAAAATCTTGCTATTTCTTAAGAGTTAGAATTGAATGATTTTCCTATTTCTAAACTAGAAGGTGTTGTAAATATATTATAAAAAAAGAACAGGAGCCCTTAAATACCATGGAATTATGTCTCCATGCATCCAAAAGATGGAAGACTCCAAATCAATTTCAAAGTGTGTGGGTATTCCCATTATTGTCTGCAATATAAAATTAGGGGCTGCAAAGACTTTTGAGATCCTCTTCTTTGGCATACCAGCCTGGTATTATCTTCGAAACGTGTGGATACAGGTCCTTGTAGGAATTTCTGATTGTTCCCTCCGCAACTCCGGTAGCAACCGAAATTTCTGCATCAAAAGTATTATTATCAATTGAATGCCCACGAATAGACATGTAGGCAAAGATAATTACAAAATTATGAGGAAAAAAACAAAAATCCAGCTTATAAGAGAAAAAAGGTTACAATCAGGTGCACTTGAAATACTTAACAAGGTGCCAAACATTTTAGGTGAACCTATTAATCTCATTTCAAACAAAGGCATGAGATTGTCAAACCTCTTAGAGACTTCTTGTCATCCGAAAGCTGAGTTATAATATAAATGACTGCTGCTGCAATGGATATAGGACTCCTCCTGCAAAAGTTACACACATGAATGTCAAAACGCAATAAGAAAGCAACTGATAAGAAGCTCTGTGTGTGTGCGCACAAGGAAAGACCACTGGGCTTAATAATACTTTGTATAGCCTGACAAGTTGACCTTCAAACACAAACAAATTCGACAATATATTCCCTTTATCAAGTGCCAAACGAACTTTATTCATGATAAACACAAGATCAAGATCAAGGATAAATAAACAAAGAATGCACAGAATGGTAAAACAAACAGTAGTGCCCTCCTGTCATGTCAATGCACTCGAAGACAAATCCTCAGAAGCGCCTAAGTAGAAACCAAGAAAATAAAATTGTCCCAGAGCAAGCAGAGAAGACAAAAACTGAGTAGTTAAAAAGGCTCTCAGTTTACATCTCTGCCCACAAATAAAACTAAACTGCCCCCACCTTTCCTACACATAATTACTGGAGCTTTATCAATTTGAGGTGTGCTTGTGAAATCTATTGATCTTAAATGCTGGACACAACTTTGTACATATTCAATCAAGTGGTACTTTGAAGAGAGATTTGAGGCAATGCAGATTTCAATAAGGAAATTTGCCTCAAAAAATTTTAAATAACAATTACATTCTCAAGCTTGGATATTGAACAAACAGAAATGCTCTCTAACAATATGCAAAGCTTCTCCTTAAAGTAAAATAAACTGAAATAAATTTTCAATGCTTCAAGAGGAAGATTTATTTTATATATACTTCTTGAAGACCCTACTAAACTCCCGAAGCTCTTAGTTGCAAACTGTGGCACCTCCATTCAAATGGTTAGGGGTGTTTCGAAACCAAATTCAGCACTTGAAACAAAAAATTTGAGCACTTCCTAGTTTTAAAAGCTTACCCTTACAATAATTTTTCCAGGGAAAAATTAAAATAACATTACAAGGATAAAGTTGCCAAATTTTCTATCCCATGCTGTTCAATAGCAAAAATTATCAAACGGATTTATATCATTCAACACTTTCTTTTCAATTTATACAAATCAGTTTTATCATTCAGTATCATGCTTTTCTTTGACTAATCTCTAAATTTTGCAGACTCATTTTCCAGTTTTACCAAACACCACCAGTGTTCTTGACTATCAATTGCATATCATCTCCTCCTAGTTTAAACAAAATTCTTCCAATTAACTCTAAAATCTTTTCCATTTATCCATAAGAAACCTGAAAATGTATAGCAATAAATTGCTTAAACATTAAAAGTTAAATATTTATTACAAAGTTCCCCAGAATAATTAGAACCAGCAAAAGAGAGGCAATAACAATTACTGGAAGCTTATGAGTACCTAATGTCAAACTCTTCTGACTTCTGCACAGCTTCTTGGGCAGCTTTCACTGCTTGATTATTCATGCCAAGATTTGAACAAAAACGCCTCTGCATATGAAATTCAAACAGATATACATTAGTGATGCACGGAGATAGTACAATGTAACAAGCAAGACAGATTGTCCAATAACACAATATTCCATTGTTAAAATGAAAAACAAATTGAGTGCTCAAGTTCTTTAATAAAAAGAGTTCAAAAAAAAAAAATGAAAACCCACCATAAAATCTCCAGCATGAATTGTTCCCATCTCTACCGATTGACCTGTCTCCAACCCCAGTTGTTTCACTATGTACTCTTTTGCTCGGCCAATTTCCTTCTTCGTGGCCCCATTGGCGACAGAGCAAATTTCTATGTTGAAATCCATATGTTCAGGGAAGCTCAAACACATACAGAAAGATAATTCAGGAAGCATCCAGATGTATGTTAAAAGGGATAATAGGCTGTACCCTTTACAGTTCGTGGCTTGTCTTCTTGTCGACAAGCAATGTAGAGGCAAGCAGCCAATAAGGCGTCCTGATTTCTTCCTCTACTGGACTTTTGATCTTCAACCTTTTTGTAGATCTCGTTAGCCCGATCCTTCAGATAGAGACAAATTCAAAGTTAGACGAACATAAGCATCATACAGGAAATAAATTTCAAAATCCTATGACATAATTAAATGGAGGGAAGCAAGCAGCAACAAACTACTATGAAAAATTACTTGGGCAGATTTTAAAATTATATCTAAGGTCATGGGAAAACAAAATATTTTCAACAAATCCCACTTCTTTCTTTCCCTTCCTCTGTAAGGAAAAGATAATAAAGGTATCTTGATAATCAAAATAGTTTTCTTTGTACGATGCATGTGATGCCCACAAAAAAGTAGTGGGAATATGAATGCAGGCAGAAAAATAAAAGAAAAAGAAAAGTTCACCTCTTTCACCTAGCCCAAATATCCTCCAGCTAGAATGAGAAGTCCATTATTTATTTAAAAGCTAGCCTAAGTGTTTGTCATGACTCTTAAAGTATTTCAAGCCTGTTTCAAGTAATCCACAAAATCAGCATTTTATATTAAATCCCTTTTATGGCATCGACTACAAAGAAGAACAGAAAATTCAGCAAATACATTGGGAATAAACTATCTTCGTATCAAAGTAATAACTCTCAGAACTACAGACAGTATAGACCGGAAAGGCAATATGGATTGAGAAATGAAAACTAAATGGTAATTTTCTGAAACTAAGCTAGCAGTGAAAGTTGCACGGATAAGTTAAGTATAGTCTTAATCTCTTTTAATAAGCAAAGTTGTCCTAGAGCATCAGCCTCCCACAATGCAAGCTCTGAGGAGAGTCATAAACACATGCATTCTTCCCTTGCATTTGGCACACAAGGGTAAATTATTCATTCCAAGTCATATACATATGTATAAATATTGAATTAGTGAGTGGTGTACCTTGATAGTCGCAACAAGACCCAACCTGAAACAAAAATTTACTCAACTTAGCAATGATCTTGCAATAATTCATTCATTATCTTACAATTAGTCGAAATATAAAAAAATATTGTCTCCAAAAGGAGATCCCAGCGATAGATACAGATCTCAAACTATTGGGTGGTTTTGAGTTCGAATTTCCGCTCCCCATTATGATAATAATGATATTTCTATAATTCATTCATGCAAACTAACCGAATCTGATTAAACTTGTTCTTAGAAGCGGAACCAAACACATTTTAGGATTTTTCCCAAGCAAGACACGTTTTCACCGTAATTTTTAAGCACATATATTTCAAAATATTCAATCGCTGATTAAAACAGTAAACTAATTTATCAATCATACAACCAATGGAAAATTTCCTAATGCATTCAATATTATTTAAAAAAAAAAAACAGCTTTCAGAACCCGTAGCAAACAATTCCATATTCCATTGATTTATTAGTGCGAATAAAAATAAACAAAGCAGAACACCAGACTCAGCTATTTAAGTTACATATAAGGTCTCAATAATTAAACTCAATCAACGACCTTCCTTAATTATCAGAATCCATGATCCATAAATAACCAATCAAACACAACACCACCACCAGTCCAGCTTAAAGAATCAAATCCAAACAAATACTAAACCATAAAACCATACCTATCAGACATGGTAGCAATAGTTTTAAACGCCAAAATCAACCCCCGATCCGGATTAGAACCCCGATTCTGCCACCGACCCAAGGAAGACGAAAGGAACTCTCCAGAAGCGCCATTAGGCTTAGCGATAACCGTTGAGAGACCGCCGTCAGCCAAGAGAGGATTGGTGGGGCCACCTACACGAACCGGATCATTATCGCCGGACTCATTAGCGAAGGTTCTCCACTCCGACGTCTCATCGATCGAGTGCGATTCCAAAACCAAGCCACACTCCGAACAAACTGTGTCCCCCGCCGAGTGATCAAACACCACCTCCGTTTGCCGCTTGCAATCCGAACAAAACGCATCCGACATTTTTAAAAATTTGGACAAATTAAATAAAAATGAAAGCTTTTCAAGTTTCTTCCGTTCAAGATGATTCCTTTTTTTCACATTTAAGTTTCACTTTGCTATTTCGAGCTAAAATCGTGAGAGGGCGCAGAGAAATTAAAGGGGAGAAGAGGGAACAAAACTAAGATAGCTCAGGGAAGGGGTTATTTATAGAAAAGTAGTGAGGGTTAGGCTTTGTTTGGATGGGGGGTAGGAAGCGGTAAGTAATGGAAGGGTAAGGAAAGGTAGACATTTACCCTTGTTTGGGAAGAGGTGAGTTAAAAAATGGAAGGGATTGGAAGGGTAGCTCTTACCCCTCTCTTCCCTTGGTTTTCCTTATTTTAGCTACACCCCGATTTGGGGTGTAGGGAGGGGTAAGTAATGAAAAAAAAATTATCTTCCAATTTTATCCTCTTCTATTTTATTTCATCTATTTGTCTTACAGTAATATACCTAAATTGTTCTTTCACTCGACTTTGTCAAATTTGAGCTCGCAACCACGCTCCGCCTCTCATCACTGCCATCCGCCTGTTTGCCATCGCTCTCTTCCGTTCTTCTTGGTGACAGGTGAGTCACTGGTCATTTGTTCTTCTATTAATTTCTTTTTTTCATGGTTTGATTATATTATGTTACCCCTGATTCTTCAATAAAACCCTTGAGTTAGGAATTCAAATTTATTTTGTTGTTCTTTTTTCAGTTGTTCTCTTTCCCTTTCCAAATTTATCTTCAATTGAAGAATTGAAAAATAGGTATGCTATTGGTGAATTTTCTCCACTTCAATTTGCAGTGATTTTTCTTCACAAGTCATATTGTGATTGATGTTTGTATATTTGCAGAATCTTCACTTGGCTTCTACCCAAAACTGCTCTTTCATCAGAACAATTGAAATTTACGTTTCTGTTTCTCAGGTATTTTTTGGGTGTATTTATGCAAAAATTTAAGCTTCTAAATAAATCAGCTTTTTATTCCTGAAATATTAATACTGGCTTTGATTATATATGCATTTAGTTGTTTATACTTGATTTTGTATGTATTTATTGTTGTGTACTCATTGCCAATTTTTTAAATCTTGATTTAATTATAGATGGATCGAGAAAAAATTAAAGAAAATGCTTTTTGCAAGTTGCAACGCATTCAACATTTATCAGTAGTAAAAGTTGTTTGCATCATTGTGTATTGGCTTGGATTGCGAAGACATGAACTTAGAAACAAAGTTGATCGCATTTTGAGCTTAGAGGGAGAAATTGTGAGGTCAGAATTAATGAATAAGATTGTCAGTCATGATTTAGGCCGTAAAATGATAAGAATGGGTCCTGCAGCATTTACGGGACTATGTGATCTTCTAGTTAGAGAAGGTGGTCTTCGACCTACAATACGTGTAAGTGTAGAAGAACAAGTGGCAAAAACGATTTATTTGTTAGGACATAATGTTAGTAACCGTGAAATTGCTTTTTTCTTTTATCGTTCTGGGGAGACAATTAGTCGTCATTTACATAATGTATTAAGAGCTATATTGGAGTTGGAAGATAAATTTCTCGTACAACCTGATGGGTCTCAAGTTCCTCCAGAAATATACAACAGCAATCGTTTCTATCCATTTTTTAAGGTGAAAATTTCATCTTCTTTTAATTTTGAGATCTTATATACATATATGATTCAGCATAATTAATAATAAATTTAATGTCAGGATTGTATTGGAGCAATTGATGGAACACATATTCGTGTGAAAGTTCGTTCACACGAAGCTCCTAGATATCGTGGTAGAAAAGATTACCCAACCCAAAATGTTTTGGCTGCATGTACATTTGATTTGAAATTCACCTATGTCTTACCTGGATGGGAAGGGACAGCATCTGACTCTAGAATATTGAAAAATGCATTAACTAGAGAATATCCTCTTAAAATTCCAGAAGGTACATATGTCACTTTAATTTATAAAAATAATTACTATACATATATATACAAACACACACATATAAAGTTAATAACTAATATACTTGTTTATAGGAAAATATTACCTTGTTGATGCTGGATTCATGTTGAAAAGTGGTCTTATTACACCATATAGAGGAGAACGTTATCACTTGAAAGAGTATTCCCGAAATCCACCACGAAATGCTCGAGAGTTATTTAATCATCGACATTCTTCTTTACGGAATGCAATTGAACGTGCTTTTGGTGTACTTAAAAAGGTTTTTCCCATTTTAAGTTCAGCAGAACCTAATTATTGTATTGAAACTCAAAAAAAAATTATTTTGGCTTGTTGTATTTTGCATAACTACTTGAGGGATGTAGATCCAGATGAGGAAATACTTGCTGAGGTTGATGATGAACTTGCAAATAATAGTGCTTCACAAGAAAGGCATAATAATGCAAATGAGGATACAATTGCTGGAGAATTGATTAGGAATTCTATAGCCGAATCAATGTGGGTTGATTACAATGTGTGATGTTTCGATTTTTTTTGAACCTTGTGTATTTTAATGTTTGTAACCTTTAATTTCAAATATATGTCAATGTAATGTTTCATGGTATTACATTTTAATTATTATGGTGGCAATACTTTTTATTTTTTTAATATATAAATTTTAATATGTTGTTTTCTTCTTTTTCTCCAAAAGGATGGCTCCAAAAAGAAAGATTATGGACCATGGAAATGTAAAAGAAAGTAAGGGCAGTAATGTATTGATTTGGACGAAAGTTATGGATGATGCTCTTGTAGATGCATACTTGCATCAACATAATTTAGGTAATAGAGTTAGTGGAACCTTTACCTCACATGCATATGAAAACATGCTAAAGGAATTGAAGGAAAAATTTCCTGACAAGCCAATTGATAAGGACAAAATTCAAAATCGCATGAAACACATTAAAAAGAGTTGGACTTCGTGTTATGACTTATTCAAAAATGGATTGAGTGGTTTTGGTTGGGATCCTGTTAGTGAAATGTTCAAGGCTGAACCTGAGGTTTGGCAGCAATTAATTGAGGTACATTTTTAGTATAAAGTTTTTTATCCTTATTTTTGTTAAAGAATATGCTTCCTTATATATTTAACTATTTTATGTCTCTTAATAATTCACAGAATAAGCCTGGAGCTGCTGAATGGCAGAATAAACAAATAAGAAACTTTGACAAGTTAAGTCAGCTTTATGCAAAAGACAGAGCTACTGGGCAACATGCTGAAACTGCGGCAGAAATGAGGAGGCGAATGGCTACTGTTGGTGAAGAGAACCATGTTCATGATGTAACCGATAGCATTGAAGGTATTGATTTTATGGTATCTCAGCATAATATCAATTTGGAAAGTTTTGATGCAGTTGATGATAATACTCAAGACCTTCCAAATATTGATCATGAGCAAAGTGTAAGATCTCAAGCTAACTCTCGTGCTGAAGTTTCTTCAAAATCCAAGAATACAAAGAAAGCTAAAATTGATGATGAAATTGTACTTTTGAAAGAGGGACTTGATAATGTTGCCCAAGCTATTGCAAGTTCAACAATTGAATTAGTCAAAGCTGCAACACTTCCAATTCCAGAGAATCAAGTGTGGAATTTATTGGTTGAGTTAAATATTGATGAACAAAATCGATATGCATGTTATCTGTATCTTGTTCAGAAGCCTGATATGTTGAGGGCTCTTCTTGGATGTCCAATGGCACACCGCAAGGACTTGTTATTTCAAATGATGGGAGGAGCTAATGCACCAAGTATCTAATTTAGTATAATGTATTAGAACCTAAATTATGTAGTTATTTATTAACATCTGATGAAGTTTGAACTAACATAACATATTTATTTTGTATGGCAGTGTATGCTTGTTTATTTTGTATGGAAGTGTCTACCTATTTATTTTGCATGACATTGTCTGACTATTTATTAAATAACTTATAGCCAGTAAATGTGGGGCTTTTGCTTCATTATATTTCCACGACTTTTCAACATAGACCACTATCACGAGTCATGCTTAATGTCATGACTCGTGATAGTGGCTTATGCTGAAAATTCGTGAAAAAATACTATAACCCGGTAGTGGGTTATAGTATATTTTCACGACTTTTCAGCATAGGCCACTATGACGAGTCATGCTCAATGTCACGACTCGTGATAGTGGCCTATGCTGAAAAGTCGTGAAAACATACTATAACCCGGTAGTGGGTTATAGTATATTTCCACGACTTTTCAGCATAGGCCACTATGACGAGTCATGCTCAATGTCACGACTCGTGATAGTGGCCTATGCTGAAAAGTCGTGAAAACATACTATAACCCGGTAGTGGGTTATAGTATATTTCCACGACTTTTCAGCATAGGCCACTATGACGAGTCATGCTCAATGTCACGACTCGTGATAGTGGCCTATGCTGAAAAGTCGTGGAAATATAATATAGCTTTCTTCTCCTCCCTTTGTTTTCTTTTCATTTATTTGTCCCAATTACACAATTTTTTATGCTAATAATTCCAATTGTGCTTTATATATATATATATATATATATATATATATATATATATATATATATATATATATATATATATATATATATATATATATATATATATATATATATATATATATATATATATATATATATTATAATGATGAGTGAAATTCTTGAAATGAGATAATGAAATAGAAATCATGTTCCATTATGTCATTTTATATTACAATATTGATTATAGTGTATATATATATGTATGTATTTGGATCGAATATATGGCACCAATAAAATAATTTAATCTATAGGGTTAACTATATTAAGACATTTATTGAATATTTATAAAAAAATATAAGATTATTTATATAAATAATTAAATTATGATAACCATAATAAATAAATTATTTAAAATATATAATTGTAAATTTGTATATAATTTTTTAACATATTATAATTTTTTTTAAAAAATAATTAGTTTATGTTTAATTTTATTTACCAAGTTTTTTATTATTTTATTTTCTTAAAAGAAAAAAAAAAAAGCAAAGTTCCAGTGGATTTCATGAGATTGCCCCGTGAAATTGAATTGTTTGTTTTAACTTTATTAAAAGGTGACATAGTGGACAGTGTATTTCACTATGTCATCCCGTGAAATGGAACAACAAAAAGAATCACTTTGAGTTCCACGGTAAGTATAAAAATAGTATTACTATAATGGCAATTTGGTCATTTTATATACTTACCTTTCCTTTAATTACTCTTCTATTTTTATTCTTTCTCAAACAATGGAAAGGTAGTCACGTACCGTTCCCTTTCTTTCCCCTTCCTTTCCTGTCTCTACCGTTTCCTACCCTTCCATTAATTACCCCTCCCTACCCCCCATCCAAACAAAGCCTTAGGGAGGAAGAAGATTTATCAAGTGTTTTAAACGTATTTTTGTAAAGAAGTGTACACCGTTGATTTGGAGATGTTGAGGAATGGAAGGTTGAGATTATGATTAGGTGTGGGGTAGGGTAGGAAGTTTCGCCGGACTTAGTAATGAGTTAGGTTGTTGGTGGGAAGGCTGTGAGTTGTTTGTTTGATGCTTTGATTTATTTATCTTAGATTCTTAGTTGGAAATTTGGGGAGTGTTTGGATGATAGGTTGGTGATGTCCCTAAAATATGGTTATTATTGTCAAATTTTTATTTTAATTATCAGTTTATTCCAAATTCAACTTTTAAGTTAAATTTTTTTTTCATGGTTAATTAATCATGCAATTGGAATTGATTGTGGCCTAATATCATTAAGTGTTTGCAGTTCTAATTGGGATATGAAATTTCTACCAGTATACATATTTAAATAGAAGAGCTACTAAAATTTAACTTAAATTTAAACGGTTGAAAGTATAGTAAATTTTTTTAATTGATCATATTCGATTTCCACCCTAACCTTGTTTGCTCGATAATTGCATCCTAATATTTAAATTATATACTTTTAACTGGACTTGGTAATTTTTCACTTGATCCAGTTCGCTAAAAAAATAATGACCCAAACTTGAAACTAAATCCAAAAGAATGCAAATGACCCAAACCCAAATACCTCAAAAAAATTAAAGTCAAATGACCCGAATTCAAAATCCAAAAAATATGCATAAAATTACCTAAAAATCATACCCGAACCATAATTTGATTTTTTTAATTAAATTTTATTTTACATAGAATTTAATATTATATATGTGTAGGAGAAAAAAGCAAAAACGTGACGAACCAATCAAAATTCAATGCAACATCATTTTAATACTAAAAAGCAAAAAGTGACAAACGGATCGAAATTCAATACAATATTGTTTTAATATTAAAAAGCAAAAAGTGACAATCCAATCGAAATTCAATGAAATGTCATTTTAGTTACTATAATAATAGTATTATTCTCGTCGTACTTTAATTATGTCATCATTAGCCTCCTAACACCGGCATCATTCTCGTCGGTTATTCTCTCATCCGAAAATCACTTCATAGCTTCGATTCAATGTATGCCATAAGATGAATAGCTCTCATTGTTATGTGAATTTTTGTGAAATATTCAAACCCGATTGAATCTATCTGTGAAACTAATCCAACACACAAATAGAAATAAAAAGAAAGAAAAAAAAATTAAAGATTTTATATAAATAAATATATAAAAAAATATAAAATGACATAATTTTATTAATCGTTCGGCTTGTTTGATTTTAACGGTTTTTTAATATTAAAAAACTAAATCAATATAATCGAATTTATATTTTAAAACCGAATTGATTGAACCGAATCGAATTCGATCCGATTTAATTTGTTTTGGTTTTCTATATGATTTTTTTAGTCTCATTTGTAATCTGAGACTCAATCCGAACTCCTCCCAAAAAAAGAATGACTCGAAAAATAACGATCTAAAAATCTAAAATTGAAAAAAAAAAAAAAAAAAAAAAACTCAAACCCATCCTAGCCAACTCGGTTGCGAGGTATACTTTCAATTGTAAGTTTAAAGAAATGAAGAAACGATTGTTATGTTTAGAAAGGCTAATAATTAAGAGTGAGCAAAAAAACCGATGGACTTGGTTAACCGAAAAAAAATTTCGAAACCGAACCGATTGACTGGTTAACCGATTATAATGGACTGGTTAATGGTTAGTGTTTTGAAAAAACCGATATTAATGGATTGGTTAATGGTTTTTGACTTATGTGACTGGTTAACCGAACCGAAACCGAACTTTTAATTAATTTAATAATTTATCTTAATTAAAAGTGATCATATACTTTTTTTTCATTATACTAATTATTTTAAAGTTTTTAAGTTTTTTTAATTGGTTATTAGTAAGTATAATAATTTATCTAATTAAAAGTGATTATGGACCGGTTAATATATTTACTTATTAAATATTAATTTTTAAAAACAAATTTGCTTATATCCACCAAATATTTTTATTTTAATAACAATAATGTTATATTATAGTGAAAAAATTTTAATTTTTAAGTATCTTGAACATTTTAATTTTATTTATGAATATATTTATAATTATAGTGGTTAACCGAAAAATATTGGGTAACCGATCCGAAAATTCGAAACCGATGGACTGGTTAACTGATGATAATGGACTGAAATTTCAAAAAACCGATATTAATGGACTGGTTAATGGACTGGAGCTCATGAACTGGTTAACCGCCCATGCTCACCCCTACTAATAATAAGGTGGAAAAAAGGGAACCAAATGGGCCAAAACCCAAACACCTTATTTACTTGGATTCAAATCCAACGTTCAAGTGACGCAAAGCCCTACCCAGAGTGAGCGAACAGGAGGATGGATTCACCCACTATCAGCTTATCATTAACTAATTATTCTCTATTTTGCCTTTAATATTAACTTCCATATTTTACAATTACACTTCTTTTAACATCCGCTAACACGTGGCGCCTGAATAACTAAACATGGGACATAATAGGGACAAAAATTTTTATTTTTAAAATATGAATATTGATATTATATTAATTGAAATATTAGTAGTGAAATTGCACTTCTTATCTCTAAAATACTTACTGAGCTAAGCTAAGTAGGGATAAGCAAAAAAACCGATATACTCAATTAACCGAAAAAAAATTCAAAATCGAACCGATAGACTGGTTAACCGATTATAATGGACTGGTTAATGGTTAGTATTTTGAAAAAATTGATATTAATGGACTGGTTAATGGTTTTGACTCATTTGAACGATTAACCGAACCGAAACCGAAATTTTAGTTAATTTATTAATTATTCAATATGTCCATATTTATAATTTTTTATTATTTCTTGATTTATCAAATTTTCAATAATAAAAATCAGAATATATTCGAAAAGTTATATAACAATTTATCCTAATTAAAAGTGATCATATTCTTTTTTTTTTATTATACTAATTATTTTGAAGTTTTTAAGTTTTTTTTTAATTGTAGTAAATATAACAATTTATCTAATTAAAAGTGGTTATGAACCGGTTAATTTATTTACTTATTAAATATTAATTTTTAAAAACAATTTTGCTTATATCCACCAAATATTTTTATTTTAACAACAACAATGTTATATTTTAGTGAAAAAAATTTAATTTTTAAGTACCTTGAATATTTTAATTTTATTTATGAATATATTTTATAATTGTAGTGGTTAACCGAAAAATATTGGGTAACCGATCCGAAAATCCGAAACCGATAGACCGGTTAACCGATAGTAACCGACTGGTTAATGGTTAGTATTTTGCAAAAACCGATATTAATAGACTGATTTTTTTTTTGGAGCTCATGGACCGATTAACCGGTCCATGCTCACCCCTAAAGCTAAGCTAAGCTCAACTGATTAGCAAATATGAGCCCATATAAGGCTTTAAAGCATGGTTGGTTTAAGCAATTAGCGAGTTATAAATATTTGACGAAATTACACCAAATACTACTTTTTTATCTTTTTTTTTCAAAAATATAACTTTTTTTATACCCTTTCATAAATCTTATTTTTAAAATTTTTGTTTTCAAAAATACCATATTTTCTTTTTCATTCACCCTCCCTCCCCGTGCTTCTCTTCTTTATTTTCAACTTCTTCTCAGATTTTCTCTTTCCAATTCTTTTAAACCACCTACTCAAAATAACTGGATTTCTCTTTTAGATTTTCACTATTTTAACTTCATCTAATCCTTTACTCTCGATCCGTTTCTCCGTCTGTAATTTGGTATGTATATGCTCTTGCTTCTCTTGCTCTTTATTTTCTTTTTTCTTTTCATTTTTCTTTTTAATTGGTTGTTAATTTTGATGATTTTGAGTATTGTATTGTCAAGGTGGGGTTTCTTTCAGCATCCGATATCTTTTTATTGCTTCGGTTGGAATACCTTTGAGGTGTTTGTTGAAAGTCCTAGCTGAATAATTTTAAGTGTTTTTACAAATCTAGTATTATTATTATTATTTATTTTATTTGTATGCAAAATCAGAATATAAAAAGTGAGTCACATGGCCAATCAGTGTTTTTTCTAGTCTTCTATTTGAACGTGTGGTGGGGGCATTGGCCTCCATTTAATTTATTATGTTCAATCTTATTCTGCAGTCATTTCACTGTTATCTGTCCAAAAATACTCCTCCATAACATTTTAATTTACAATCTCAACTTATATCCTAATATAGGGGAGTATTGTGCAGATGTGATTCGGTTCATATGCATTTTTGCATATTCATATTGCATTCATCACAAAGCCTTAATAACACATCTAATGCAATAGAATTATGGAAAATGCTTTCCCTCACTAGATTTGGAAGATGGAAAAAGCTTAACATTTTTGTAAGCTTTTGAATTTCATATGCCAATATCCATTTTATATATATGTAGTTGTAAAATTCATGTTTTCTTCTTCATGCACAACTCTTATCTTCTTTTACTCGCTTATTAAGGTAACCTCTCCCATTTTCTTGGCAAACAAAGCATTTTCTCTGGGAATTATTAGAATTCAAAAGTGTATTTGATTGGTAAAGACCTAGAAATTTTTGTTTATTTTTTTTTTATCCAATTTTGTATTATTGTCAGGCTTAATGGTATTGAAGTTGACTTTGGTGGAGACCAACGTTTTGATTTGATAATGGTAGCAAATCAAAGATGAAAATAGAAGAAAATATGTTCAAGCTTGTTTTGAAAATTGATAATGGAATAAGTGGAGGCAATACACATATGAGAAAGCTTAATCAATTTATAGAGTAGCCATATATATATGGTATATCATAATATCAATTTAGTTAATATTTTCTTTCCGTGTAGCTTTTTTCTTAATTACTTTTATATTCTATTTTTTTATGTCA
Source organism: Excoecaria cochinchinensis (assembly GCA_947683425.1). NCBI lineage: Eukaryota > Viridiplantae > Streptophyta > Magnoliopsida > Malpighiales > Euphorbiaceae > Excoecaria > Excoecaria cochinchinensis. The sequence goes on from CANTUQ010000116.1 coordinate 9,651,170, forward strand.
ATTATTATATAAAGTATGTAGGTAGTGTGTTGTAATTAACATCTATTTTTAATGCGATTGTATTTTTATTACTCATTGTTTATTTTATGTACATATAAAATTGAGAATTTTAGAGTATTTAGAAAACTCTCTGATTTGAAAGAAGTAATTAAGGAAAAAAATAAAAAAGACTCAAGCATCCGTTAGCAAGTATCAATTAAAAAGTTAGTAAAACTTCAACTCGACAATGCACACCATTAAAGAAAAGAAATAGATGTATATTGTGTGTATACTAAATATGTACTTGATATATATTGTTTGTAGACTAAATGTATATTATGCGTATAATAAATGTGTATTAAATATATATTATATGTATACTACATGTATATTATGTGTATATTAGATGTATACTAGATGTATATTGTGTGTATAATACATGTATATTGTGCGTATACTAGATGTGTACTAAATGTATATTGTGTGTATACTAGATGTGTACTAAATGTATATTGTGTGTATACTGCATGTATATTGTGCGTATACTAGATGTGTACTAAATGTATATTGTATATATACTAGATGTATATTATGCATATACTAGATGTATATTGTGTGTATACTACATGTATATTATGCGTATATTAAATGTGTACTAGATGTATATTGTTCATATCCTAAATGTATATTGTGCGTATACTAGATGCATATTATGTGTATATAAGATGTATATTGTGCGTATATTATATGTGCATTAGATTTATATTGTTCGTATACTAGATGTATATTGTGCATATATTAGATATGTAGTAGATGTATATTGCATGTATACTAGATGTATGTTGTGCGTATACTAGATGTGTACTACATGTATATTGTGCGTATACTAGATGTATGTTGTGCATATACTAGATGTGTACTAAATGTATATTATTCGTATAATATATATATATTGTGCGTATACTAGATGTGTAATAAATGTATATTGTGTGCATACTAAATGTATATTGTGCATATACTAGATGTATATTGTGCGTATACTAGATATATACTAGATGTATATTATGCATATACTACATTTATATTGTACATATACTAGATGTGTACTAGATGTCTATTGTGTGTACACTACATATATATTGTGCGTGTACTAAATATATATTATGCGTATACTAGATGTGTATTAGACGTATATTGTTTATATACTAGATATATATTGTGCGTATATTAGATATGTACTAGATGTATATTATTTGTATACTGAATGTATGTTGTGCGTATAAACTAAATGTGTATTCGTATACAACATCAGCTAATTATATAAACTAAATGTTCCTTATTATACTAGATGTAATTATTTATTTTTTTATTTTTTTAGATGACATTAATTATTGTTTGAGATAAACAATAAAAAAAAAATTATCTAGTTAGACAATAATATCCAAAGAAAAAAGATAATCAAATTTTAAAGCTGAATATTTAAGAAAAATAATTTAGAGAGATAATTGCAAAAAAAAAAAAAGATGATATGTGCATGAATTTGATCAAATCAATTAATCCTAATGTACTTGTTATTGATGAAGATGGTGATTGGACGGTTATGGAATGGAAAGGAAGAATAATTCAAGCTATTTCAGCTTGAAAAGCTATCCAATATTAATGTTTTTCAAAATGGATTGTCACGAGTCGGCACTATTGTGCCGACTCGTGACATAAGCTACCCGTGTCGAGTCGGCATCATTGTGCCTACTCGGCACAAAATCTGCACAGGGGCAGATTTTAAGATCGGGACCAAGTGATATTTTTGAAAAAAAAATTGTATAAATGAAATTAAAAATTTAAAAGGTTGTATTTTTGAAATATTTTGAAAAACATTTATTTTTTTGTTATTTTTATTTTTTTGTGTATATTTATGTAAAGAACCCAATATTTTTCATATAGTTTTAGTCCAATTGATGAATTTTTGACCTGCGATTTTCTCTTTCATTAACTCCTTTTTTGCATATACCATTCTAATTATGTTTTTAAATACATAGTCCTATTACAATTGCGTAGAAAGTATAATAGTCATGACAACTAATATATTAAATTATTGATATATGAGAAGCCTTAATTTCCTAAAAGAATCAATTAAGCTTGTGTACTAAATTGCTGTTAGTCAAATATGGTAGGCAGAAAAAAAAAAAAAAAAAAAGAATCTCACATTGGGGAACTTAGAAAGAGGAAGGGTTTTTTAAAGTTATAAATATAACCCCTTAGTTTTAGGTTTAATCATCTTTTATTACTTAATTTGTTAATTAGTTAAGCATATTTCTTCTTTTTTATATTATTTCACTTTTCAGTTTTAGTAAAATAATATTCTTAGTCTCCGAAAATGTAGGCAATATTTGCCGAATCTCGTTAAAATTTTTTGTTTTTTACTATCTTTATTTTAATTGCGGTTTTTGTTCTAATACGGTTCTTATTTTTTTATAACAAGTGGTATCAGAACCGAGGTTCTGTCGTAATATGCTCTGTGATTGTAGTATAGACTGATCTTTCACATCAGAAAATTTTTTTCCTTAGATACTATTCACGTATACGATACTGTTTATGTATACAGTCACTGTTTATCTATACGGTTACTATTCACGTGAAATAGTGGGAGCTGATTTTGAGCAGAGAAGTTCGTGATAGAAATTTAGGTTTTCATAGTGAGCATGGATGCATGGTTATAGGTAGTTCCTCGGGACATGGGATTGCAATTAATACCAAAATGGAAGGAGATGTGGGACAGGAGGATTCTTTCTCTCTTATAAAAGGATTTCCATCTCAAATTGGAAAGCGGATTTTAATTGATTTTATTTCTTACGCGAGCAAGCTTTGGAGCTCAAGAAAAAATTCTACAGGATTAGAAGCCGTAATCACCAAGATTATCATCTTAATTCAAGTTTTTAGTTTGATTTAACTATATTATTGAATTTGATTTGTTATTTTAGATTTTTCAACATGATTAGCATGAACTAAATTTCTTTAAAGGTTATCTTTGATGTAGCTTGAATTCTTACTCTTTTAAATTATTTTAATTAGTTTTCTTTACTTTTGCAATTGTTTATAATTATACTTAATGCTATCAGTTAACTGGCCATTGATTTATTTATTTATTTTCTTAAGATTAGTATAGAAGGAAAATTTTAAGATTGGATTTGAATTGTAAACAATACAAGAACATAGTTTGAATGGAAATAATATAACTTGACTTATGGGAATTTATTGAATATAATCATAATTGTAAATTCATTCATTAATATCTATTATAAAAGATTAATAGGAATTAGTGAATAAGTATAGCATAGCTTGGGAAAGCATGTTAAATATCTTAGGATTATTCTTTCCTTGCTTAAGTAATTAAATTTGATTGCTAATAGTTATAATTGAAAAAGGTAGATTCAAGTGAACTCAAAGATACCCTTACTTTTCATCTATTGATTGCTTTCAATCTCTCAATTATTTGTGTGATTTTATTTTTACAATTATCATTTAATTTAATCAATTAAGTTTTGCTTGTCTAAAGAATAGGAAATTATTATAATTTTGGTACTTAGTCTTACTTAGTCTTCAATCCTTGTGGGAACGATAACTCACTCACTTTTTATTAGTTAAATCAATTTCGTATACTTGTGAAAATAACCAACAAGGATGCATGGTTATAGGCAGTTCTTCGGGACACGGGGTTGCAATTAATGCCGAAGTGGAAGGAGATGTGGGACAGGAGGATGATGGGCTGGAACTATTGGAGGATAGGAAAAAAAGAAGGGTTGGTAATCAAGTTCAGGCTTGGGGTGACCATATGGTTGTGAAGAGTGAATCCCATAACAATTTAGGCCACCAGAAGATTACCAATGAGGTTTTTAATGGTGGAGGTGGTTCCTTAAATTCACTAGCGGCCGGCCCATTAAATGAGCCCTCCGAGAGCCATAATAGGCCTCATTTGAAACTGTCATGGGCTTGACAACACATAAGCAATGCTAGCACTTCTTGAGCTAGTTAATTCAACTAAGACCCACTTTATATTTTTAATAGAAACTTTAGTGAATAAATCAAAAATAGAGGAGATAAAAATCGAGATAGACTTTGAGGGTTGTCTCGTCGTTAACAAAGAGGGGCAAAGTGGAGGGTTAGCTTTTTTATAGAGAAAAAGTGATCAATCTAAGTTGTTAGGCTACTCTAGAAATCATGTTGATAAGGAGGTAGTTGAAGATGATGCAAATGTCAGATGGAGATGTACAGGGTATTATGGGTTTCCAGAGAGATCTCGAAGGCGTGAAGCTTGGGATTTTTTGCGATCTCTCCATAGATCTTCTTCTTTTCCTTGGTGTGTTCTGGGTGATTTTAATGATATGCTCTGTGTTCATGAAAAGGCTGATAGAGCTGATCATTCGAAATGGCTGTTTTGGGGCTTTAAGAACGCTAATGAGGACTACGGTCTTCAAGATATTTTTTTGAAAGGTTCTAATTTTACCTGGGAAAGAGGTCATGGAACTCTTTTGTGGGTTTATGAGAAGCTCGATAAAGTCATGGTTACTTCAGATTGAGTGAGTTTGTTTCTTGATGCCCGCTTTAAAAATCGAGTCTCGCCAGTTTTGAATCATTCTCCATTAAAGCTAATTGTGGTGCCTTTTCAATCTTGTCGTCAGATCCCTCATCACTTTCGATTTGAAAATAGCTGGTTGGAGGAGCCTGGGTTGTATCAAACTGTAAATCAAGCTTGGGCGTTGTCGATTTCTTTAGATTGTGATCAACGGATACAAAGGTATGCTGCTGCTATTAATGAATGGAGCTCTGTTTTTAGTTGTCATTTTTGGAATAAAATTTTGTCCTGTAAACACCGTCTTACTCTCTTATGTAGTTCTTCTAATAGTAGCGATTCAGAGCTATTTAAAAGTGTTAAAAGGGAGTTGTCTGATCTTTTAGTTTAGCAGGAAAATTACTAGAAGCAAAGGGGGAAGGTGTTCTGGTTGAAAGGGGGGATTCTAATTCTAAGTATTTTCATGCCATGGCTTCTTTTAGGAAAAGAATCTAATTTTGTGAGTAAACTCAAAGATGTTTCGAGGTTGTGGGTAGACAATCAAGAAGGGATCTGTGAAGTGCAAAGGATTATTTTTAGAATCTTTTTTGTTCTAATATTAGTGGTTAAGTTCCTCTTGTTGACTATATTGATTCTCAAGTTTCAGCAGTTGATAATGACAAACTCTTGGTGCCTTTTTCTATTGAGGAGTTTAAGACAACAATTTTTCAAATGCACCCGGATAAATCCCATCATCCTGCATTTTACTAGAAGTTTTGGTCGTTGAATGGGGGAGACATCTTTACTGCGAGTTGCTCTTGGTAAGCTCGTAATCAATTGTGTACTGGTTTAAATAAAACTACTATTGTTTTAATTCCTAAGTGTGAACAGGTAGATAACATGAAGGACTTAAGGCCTATTTCTCTCTATAATGTCCTTTATAAATTTATTGCCAAAGTATTGGCAAATAGACTGAAGGTTCTTCTACCTCGTATTATATTTGATGCTCAGTCTACTTTTGTTCTAGGTAAGTAAATTAATGATAATGTTATTGCAGTTTTAAAATTAATTCACCATATGACAAGAAAAACTAGAAGGAAAAGAGGAGAAGTGACTTTGAAAATAGATATTAGCAAGGTTTACGATAGGCTGAATTGGACTTATCTTAAAGCTATCATGCTGCAGATGGGGTTTGCTCGAAAATGGGTGGATTTGATTATGCTTTTGTGTGTCACTTGTAGAATATTTAGTGGCTATTAATGGGTAGGAAGTTGGGTCGATCGTTCCAGGTAGGGGGATTCGTCAAGGAGATCCATTATCCCCTTACCTTTTTATTCTTTATGCAGAAGGGATGTCATCTTTAATTTCAACTGTAGGGCTGGGCCAAATCAATGGCTGTAGTGTGGCACAGGGTGCTCCAAAGGTCACTCATCTTTTATTTACTGAAGATAGTTTTTTCTTTTTCCCAGTTGATTTGCAAGAAGTAACCTATATGCAGAGTATTTTTACAGTGTATGAGAGAGACTCAAGTCAGGCTATTAACTTCCAGAAGTCAGGTATTTTCTTCAGTGCTAATGTGGATGGCCAGACTAGAAATTCTATTTCTTCGGTCTTTAATGTTCATTCCCCTTTAAATACTGATAGATATCTTGGTCTCCCTTCTATAATTGGCAGGAATAAAAAAATATGTGTTTGCTTTCTTGCGAGACAGATTGTGGCGTAGATTAAGAGGTTGGCAAAATAAATTCCTCTCTCAAGCTTTTCCATTGTATTGGCAGGAATAAAAAAATATGTGTTTGCTTTCTTGCGAGACAGATTGTGGCGTAGATTAAGAGGTTGGCAAAATAAATTCCTCTCTCAAGCTTGGAAGGAAATCCTTCTTAAGCCAATAGCTCAAGCTTTTCCATTGTATTGCATGAGTACATTTCTTCTACCTATTTCTTTTTGTGATGAATTGTAAAGGATGATGAATTCTTTCTGATGGGGTTTAAAAGAAGATAGCCATAGAAAAATTCACTGGTTCAGATGGAGCATATTATGTGCTTGGAAGGATGCTAGGGATCTTAGTTTTTGTGATCTCCATAGTTTTAATCTTGCTTTACTTGGCAAGCAAGCTTGGAATTTATTGAATAATCCTCATACTTTGGTTGCTAAAATTCTCAACGCTAAATATTTCTCTCGAGGGGATTTCCTTTATGCCCGGTTGGGCAATAACCCAAGTTTTGTTTGAAAAAGCATTTAGAGTGCTAAATCTGTGCTGGATAATGGATGTCATTAGAGAATAGGTGATGGCCAAAATATTAGTGTAAGGCAGGACCCTTAGGTTATTTCCAGTCCTAATTTTCTATTCACAAACCAACTATTGAAGGGCTTGAGCAGGTGAAAGTATGTGATCTTTGGCTGGATGATTTAAAGGTGTGGGATTTAGAGTTGTTGGCTGATTTTTTTAATTCGATTGATTTTGATCGCATTTACAACATTCCTTTAAGTCACAAGGGAGGTCCAGATAAAATGATTTGGTATCATTCTCGGAATGGAATTTATTCCATCAATAATCAATAACTTAGATAGGCAGCTATCTACAATGGTACACAGGGCTCATGGAAAAATATTTGGCAGTTGGATATCCCTCCAAAAATATGTATGTTTTTATGAAAGGTTTGTTCGGTTTGCCTTCCTACTAGAAAGAGTCTATGTTTAAAATGAGTGGATGTGACTAACAACTGTGTGCTTTATGATCAGTATGGTGAATGCCCGTTGCATTAATTTATTAATTGTGATTTTGTTGTTTCCTGTTGGCACCACTTGGGCATCTCTCTTCCTTATACTCATGCGGACAGCATTGCAAACTGGCTTTTTGCTATTACGGGTTTAATTGACAAGGAGCAGCTCATCTCTATCCGTGAAGTATTGTGGGGTATTTGGACACAACGAAATGATTTTCTTTGGAAAGGGAGATGTATTACACCTGATAGAACAGTCTTAGTTTCTACTTCTTTTGTTTCAAAATGGCGAAAAGATAAGATTGGCCATAAAGGTATGGGTAGGCGCAGTACTCCTACTGCTTCGGTCTGGTGGCAGAAACCTCGTACTGGAAAGGTTAAATGTAATGTGGATGTAGCTTGTTTTGGAGTTTTAAAATGTACGGGCCTTGCCTTTGTACTTCGGGATAGTGGAGGTATGATTATTGGTTGTAAGTCTATTATTCTAGATGGTCTTTTTTCATCTTAAGTTGATGAAGCTTTAGGTGTTCGTGAAGCCTTATCTTGGTTGCATGAGTCGAATTTGCAGCATGTGGTTTTAGAAACGGATGCGAAGATGGTTATGGATGCAATGTTATCCTCATATGATTTTTTTGATTTTGGAGTTATGATTTTTGAGTGTGTTGAGTTGTTAGAAAGACATGATTTTGTAGTATCCCATGCCAAGCGACAAACAAACGTAATAGCTTATAATTTAGCTAAAACTTCTCGTTTTTATGCTCGTCCTCAATTATGACAAGAGTCTCCTGATTTCTTGAGAGATCTTACTTTTTCTGACATTTTTTCTTAATGGAAATTATTTTTTCTCTAAAAAAAATGGATTTGAAATATCTTTATTTATATTTCAGATTGGGTTTTATTTAGGGGTATGTTAACGATTGCCATCCTAGTTATGCTCAAATAATATAGATAATAATAAAGTTGAGTAAAAAAAACCAAAAATTTGATTAACTGTAAAATTGATCCGAAATCGAATTGAGTTTTTCAGTTAACCGGTCCTATAAACTTTGTTTCGATTTTTATTTTTAAGATTTTTGGTTATTGATTTTGATTTTGGTTTTTGAGTACCGGTTAATCATGGACTAACGGTTAATCAATTTATATATATCATATTTTTTTATATTTTAAGATTTTTTTATTTTTCTCTAAAATTTATATAGAGTAATACTTTAAACTTTAAAGTAAGGCTGTGCAGAATCGAACCGAAATCAAAAACCGAACTGAATGCATTTTGGTCTATTTGGTTCGATTTTTTTGGTTTTTGGTTCGTTCATTTCTGAATCGAAATTAAATTTCGGTTAATTCGGCTCGGTTCTTAAAATTATAAAATCGAAGAAACTGAATCGACGGAACTTAATAAAACTCACCATTTTGCATATATATATATATATATAACAATCTTCTCTACACTCTTGTCTTCCCCAACTATCCCACCTCACTCACTCCATTCTCTTACTAAACCTCCACCATCACCACCGCCTCCTCTCTTTCCTCTCCTCTCCCTCCTTTTCCCTCTCTTTGCACCACGTTCACTCTATTTCTCTCTCAAACAAATCCATCCTCATTGCCCACCATTAACTACGCTATCTAGATCTGCTCTCTCTTTGCTCAGATCTCGACTTTTGTTTATATCCAAGAAATGCCCAGGAAACCCATTTCTTCTAAAAGGGTCGCCGTTCTGGTCGGTAGTCGCCGGTCGCTATCTTCCCTATGTATCGTCGATTTTGATTTTTAAAGTAAGTTTCTTTTTTCGCTGTTGTAAATCGAAGAACATGTTGAATGAAGGTTGACGAAGCTTAATTTTTATTTAATTAATCCATCTTCTTGTATTGAGTTTTAGTTGTAAAATTATATTTCTTGCATAAATTTTCTGTAATTTCGATTAATGAAGTATAGAGATTGTGATGAATAAATATTGTATTGAGTAGGGGTGAGCAAAAAAAATCGATTAATGTGGTTAACCAGTAAATTGATCTGAAACCGAATCGATTAACTGGTTAACTGATTGTAATGGACTGGTTAATGGTTAGTATTTTGAAAAAACAGATATTAATGGACTGGTTAATAATTTTGGCTCATATAATCGGTTAACCGAATTTTTAGTTAATTTATTAATTATTCAATATATCCATATTTATTATTTATTACTGTTTCTTGATTTATCAATTTTTTAATAATAAAAGTCATAATATATTCAAAAAATTATATAATATTAATATATTAACGAAAAATTACATCTGTGATAAACTTTTATTTACACACACATAAATTTTTTTACTTTTCAAACTTTTTAATATATATAATTAATTCGTAATTGTAATTAATTTAATAATTTTAACTCTTTAATTAAAATATTTTATATTTAAATTATTAAAATTTAATATGATAAATAATATTCAATTAAAATGTGGAATGTTAGTTTTAATATTCTTATAGGTAGTACTTAACACTTATAATTCTAATTAAATATATTTCGCTTTAAAAATAAAAAAAATTTCGTTGCAAGTGATAATTAATATTTAATAAAATTAATAAATTACAATTTTTTTCATTTATTACATTTTTCTATCTTGTGCATAAATATTGACACAATATTTTTTGTTTATATTTATAATTTGAATATTATATTAAATTATGTTTGGTTTTTAATTTTTATTTTTAAGTAACATGAACATTTTAATATTTTTTATGAATACATTTTATAATTATAGTGGTTAACTGAAATAATATTGGTTAACCGATCCGAAAATTCAAAACTGATGGACTGATTAACCGATAGTAATGGACTGATTAATGGTTAGTGATTTTTAAAAATCGATAGTTAATGAACAGATTTTTTTAGAGTTTATGGACCGGTTAACCGGTCCATAATCACCCCTAGTATTGAGGTTTGAGATGAGTTAAAGGGGCAGTCTCTTTCAAGGGGTATGGGTGTGGAGCTCACTACCACTTCAATGTCAATATGTCATATAAGTTAAAAATTTAATAAAAAGCCAAAAACCGATTGGACGGAACCGATCAAAATTAATTCGTTCTATTCTGTTTCTGTTCTAAATAGTTCAGTTTGCGATTCGATTTTTTTATTTTGAAAATTTTGATTTTCGGTCTATTCGGTTCTATCTAAAATCGAACCGAATCGACCATTTGCACAGCCCTATTTTAAAGTATATTTAAATTATATTTTTATTTTTATACTTTATTTTTTTTATTTCTCTATAAAATTTATATAATCTTTTAAAGTATATTTAAATTATATTATTCTCCTTAATTATATAAAGTAATACTTATATGTAGTAATCAATTAACTTCTATAAATGTTATTTTTTATTATATATATTGGTGTTTATATCTTATTTGATAACATTTAATTATATTTTCTTAAATTTTATAGTAGTGGTGTATACGGTTCTGAATTTTCCTGTACCGAACCGAAATACCGAATAAAAAAATTCAGAACCGAATTGCACCTTTTATTTTTTTGACTATAATTGAAACGAATTATACTGTTGACTTTTTTATTAGAACTGAACCGAATTGTACTGGAACCGAATCGAGAACCGTATTGAACCGTACCGAACTGTTCTGTACTGAATTGGACCGAAATAACCGATATTTATTAATTATTATATATAATATTAGTAATTTATATATAAATATTATTTATAATTTTTATTATATCGTTATTATATAAATTTAACTTCATAATTATTTGTATTTTTTTGAAACTTTCATAATTATTTGTATTAAATTATATAATAAGTAGTTAATAAATTAAAATAAATATTTTGATTATTAATAAGATAAATTTAATTATCATATCTATATGAATGTGCAATTAAAATAACTTGTGTTTAATTTAATTTATGTTTAGTATTACTCAACTACAATATAATTTTTCATTTTGTACAAATATTTATATACATACACAAATATAATTATTATATCAATGAAATTTTACTAATTAATGTAATTATATGAGTATATAATTATCTTACCAATCAATTTCATTTACTTTTAATATCACTCAACTAATATTTATCTATTGTAAGTTAATAATTTAATTATATATAATTAAATTTTACTAATTAATATAACTATATAAATATATAATTATCTTACTAATTAACTTCATTTATTCTTAGTATCACTGAACTAGTACTCATATATAGTTTTTATACAATACCTATTTGAATAATTGAGCATATAAATTAATAATATAATTATATATAAGAATTATTATCTATAATGAAATTTACCAATTCAATTCATGTAATTATATAAATATATAATCAACTTACCAATTAATTTCATTTGTTTTTAGTATCACTCAACTAATACTTATTTATTTTGGCACAATACTTATATGAGTAATTGAGTTGTAACTTAATAATTTAATTATATATAATTAAATTTTACTAATTCGTATTTAATTTAATTTAACATTAATGTTACTCAACCGCTACTTAATTTTTTTTTTTTACAAATATTTATATACACAATCACTTTACAAATTAATTTTATTTAATTTTAATACTACTTTTACATTCACCCTTATAGTTATTAACTATAATATTAATTAATAATTTTTTAACTATTAAGCCAAATTTAGTAAAATTGAGTATAATAATTGAGCCAAAATAATATATATGGATGGATCCTAAGTATATAATCAGCTGAGACTGTATATATAATTAATTTATCAATTAATTTCATTTATATTTAGTGTCACTCAATTAGTACTTATCTATTTTTGACACAATATATATTTGAATAATTGATTTATTTTAAAAATATAATTATATACAACTGAATAATTTATTATATAATCATTTTTTCAATTAATTTCATTTGTTTCTAGTGTCACTCGACTAATACTCATCTATTTCTATCATAATACCTATATGAATATATAAATTAAAAATAAAATTATATATAATTATTTATAATAAAATTTTAATTTCTTTTATTTTTAACGTTACTCAACTAATACTTATCTGTATTTAGCAAAATATTTATATGAGTAATTGAAAATATATTTTAATAATATAATTATATACAATTATTATATTAATAAAATTTTATTAATTAATATATAATATAATTATATAAGTATATAATTATCTTATTAATTACATTTTTTTAGAGTAAATTAGGAATAAAATTTAAAAATTTTTAGTAGAAATATTTTTTATTTTAAGTTTTGCAGGGAATTAAAATATTTGGAGGGAATTGAAATATTTGGAGGGAATCTAATGCGGACGAGTTGGGTTTTCAGTATTTGGAACGAATTGAATGGGTCAATCGTCATTAATTATTGTTTTTGTTATTACTTTTGCTACAAGTGTCCGTTTGCTTATTATTATATGTTTCCGGAAAACTCATTTAGAGCCGGTCGACTTTTACGAATCGTAACAGCCCATTTCATGCCTCAAAAATAACGTTTGGACTTTTATTTTTCAATTTCAAATTTTAGGGGTATTATTGTAATTTTTTTTTTCATATAAATTATTTGTTACCTTAGTTTTGAGGGGACTTTTCAACTTGGAATAATTTTTTTTTTGTTTTGAGATATTTTCGCCGCGTCAGAATCCGACTAATTTTATATTATATTATATATATATATATATATATATATATATATATATATATATATAAAAGAAAATAAAAAAAAAACCTAAATTGTGCATGCCTCTTCCTTTTCTGTCTCGAAATTGTGTCAAGTCTCATAATTTTTCCTATCTTTTCCATTGGTTTTAGTTTATACTTGTATTTTCTCTTTCTCGTTGCTGCCACTGTCATCTCCACGGCTACATATAAAAGTAAGGATAAGTCACGTACAACTTTTGTTTTGTAGTATTCGTTAATAGTACGTTATTAGTTAGTTAAAAATTTGATCAATAGGCTTATACATACGCTTTAATTATATAGGATAATTATTAGGGATGAATTACCAATTAATTTTATTAAATATTAGAATTTTAGGAAATTTATTTAAGTAATTTATCTCGAATTTGAAATTTCATCTAGAGTAACTATTGTTAAAATATGTTTTTCTCTTTTCATAAAGTAGAGGGATAAATTGAAATATTTTTTTAAAATTGAATGCAAATTTATATGTACTTGTTGAGACATTTTAACTATATTTGTATTTATTATTGTGTATATTTATATTGTAACTTTTTAAAAATATTGAATTATCCGAAATACCGTATTTTATTGTCTTGTTTTGTTTTGTATTGAAAAAACCGAATAACCGAACTGAACTGTACTGAACATTATAAGAACCGTACTGAACTGTACCGAAATTAATAAAAATCGAATTGTACCGAAATTTATAAGAACCGAAATTTCAATACAATACGGATATTTGTAAAGGACCGAGCTGTGTACACCCCTATTTTATAGTCTATGCTTTAATATTTAATTTTGTCCAAAATTTTTCTTTGACCTAAAATTAACCATGCTAATTTCTAATAAATATCAAATCTACTTTATAATATTAGCTATTAATTTGTTAAAATAATTAACCATAAGAAGTGCAACATGAATTTTGACTAATATATTATATTTATTTTGTAGTTTTTATTTTAAATTACTTTGAATATTTGAAATTAAATTGAACTTTACTAATTTTTTTATATAATTGTATGCTAAAAATTTTAATGGTTAACCGAAATATATTAGTTAACCAAATCAAAAAAAATCAAAATCGATATACTAATTAATAAAATGTAATGGACTGATTAATAATTAATGATTTTGAAAAATCAATATTAATGGACTGGTTAATTTTTTTTCTAATAGACCGGTTAACTGATTCATACTCACCCCTAGATAATAAAATATGGGTTCAGTCCTTTTCTATTTTTAGGTATTAGGACACATGTCCTTGACTGATAGAAAATAATTTTATTTCTATAAGAACTTCAAGATAAAATCACAATATCCATTTGATTTTTTTTTTTCATAACATTAAGGTTAAAATCAAAATTCAGAAACCTCATAATTTCGAATGCAATCTCTGTAATAGAGATAAAGTGTTAGTGTGTGATTTTATAATATGTTTAGGGTATTTTTGTTTAAGTTAAGTGTTATTTTGCTTGATTTAAAGTAGGTTTTTCTTATGTTTTTGTATTTGTTTTGATCTATTAACTTTCTTTTGTTAATTTTGTGTTAGTTTTGAGTGACTTAGAAGTATTTTCGTGTTGAGATATACTTGAGGAGGTAGTCGCTTACCAAAGATGGGAAATAAGCTGCAACCAAAGCAAGGTTCAGCTTTGGTAGAGAAAAAAATATGTAACGCCCCAATACCCCTTGGGAGAATATCGAGTTGCTACGCACTCACATATACGCATACATATACATACATACATACGCTATTGTGGAAAGATAAAGAAGATTTTTAAAACCAAACATACTTCTCATATATATATAGCTAAAATATTCATGTTACAAAATATCGCTATCCATATTACATGGCCATATAATTACAATTAACAATTTGACTACCTATACTATAATTCTCTTTACATAACGTGGCAATACTTATTACAAAAGAAACTCTATCATATACAAAATAAACTCCACTCAAGCTCCTAGTGGCCAGCAGATGAAAGACTTTACCAACCGAACCAAACCTGCAACCTACACGGGAAAACACCTGTGCTAAGCAATAACACTTAGTGGGGATAAACAGAACAAAGGACTTCTATCGAAGTCACAAATATCACATGACAATACATATCAATGGTCATGCTCTTTACATATTATATGCAATAACCTATAACCTCTTTCTATAACAATTTTCATATACAATAATCATACTCATACAAACATCAAATACGATAAGTGATAACATTTTACTATCTCTTATATATATTTATATACGTGTACGTGTAATATGTTATTGCTTTCATATAATGGCATGAACGTAGAAAAGCCTCCACTACATCTCATATACCATATTGAACATTTAATAGCCTGAATTCACATCAATGGTGGATACAGGTACTCTGGATACTGGTTAACAGTATCAAACATCTAGAGACCTAACTCAAAGTCATCTTAATACACAAGGTATTCAACATCTAGGCACAAACGGTGCCACACTAGCAGCTGCACTCTAACCCTTTGTAAGCATGTTTATCTATCGACTACAATGACCATTCATGCTTATACATATAAATTCTAAATAATAAACCAAATACTCTTCATGTATTCAAGTATCTATAAAATCACTGAACATTAACTCCATCCAAGTATTAACTAAGCAGACCATGCAAAGTATAAATGAAAATTCATACATAATATCATGAACAAATATTGTTCAAAGCACCAAGAAAGGTCGCGTTTGCGACCTTAGTCACGCCCGTGATAGAGACAAAATGTCCACTGAGTTGTGCTCGTGACAGAGAGCTAGATTACTTCTATCATGCCCGCACTCAAGGTCGCACTCGCCCTCGTGTATGCAGACGAGCCCTCGACAGGAATCAGTACGGTCGAAGTTTGGCTACTGAACTCTCTATTGTGCTCACGACAGAGGACTCTTCGGCAGAAACTCGGATGACCGAGCTCTATCACACTCGCGACAGAGATGAGCTTCCCTAACAAATATCGATCTTCACAACTCTACACAAGCCCACTTTTTACACACAAAACTCTAATCACACGCATGACTTCTAACATCATAGATAAGCTAAAACTAGCCGAAAGAGGTCATCTGTAGACACCGGGTCCCGAGTAGGCTTGATCAGGATTACCCAATAATGAAATTAAATATGCCGATTTATAGGCAAAAAGAATGAAAGTCGGAAGTGATAATTTCCTTGTCGTTTGATTTGTTAGGAATAAATAAAAATGTATTTTAAAAATATTTTAAAAATGTTTTAAAAATTATTTAGGGATAAAAAGTTAGTTTTTAAATTATTGTGTTTTTATTGAAATTTAAAAAAAATATATATTTTTTCGCGCGAGTATCGGGCTGCGGCAGCGCTGGGCACGCAGACGAAGCGCTGCGCGGGCGACGGCTTGCCCGCGCGTCCTGCGCGCGGGAAGCCCGTCGGGCGCCCCTGTCGCCCCTTGGTCGCCCATTTTCCAATTTTTTACCATTTTGGCCTCAAAAATTGATTTTTCTTCAATTTTTTTTTTGTAGAATTAAATGGTAGAACTTTTAAAATTCCAAACTTTTGATTTTCTTCAGTTTTTTGGGTTTTATTGAATTTAATTCAATTTAATTCTTCCATTAAAAATATGATTTTTTGGGAGAAAAATAAAAAGGGGAATTTTGAAGGAAAAAGGGGATTTTCTTTAGAAAATTATTTGGTTTCTTCTTTCTTATCTCAAAAAAAATTCTCTCAATTTCTAAAGAATTTTTTCCAAGAGGATTATCAAGGCAAAAAAAAAAATAATTTTTGTTCTTGGTGACTTTCTTTTTTTCAATTAACAATTTTTTTTTACTTTAATATAAATAAATTAATTGTTTGTTCTTGAGTAAAATTCATCTTTTAATATTTTATTTTTCTAATTATATTCTTCAAATCAAGACAAGAAATTGGATCATCTACCTTCATTTCTTCAAGACAAATTTGAGGGTAATTATTCTTGGCTCAATTTTTTCATTTAATTTTAATTTCATTCTTTTGTTTTTATTTAATTAATTAATTAACATGTAAATTCTTTTAGTTCTATCATTTTATTTTTTTATTCTTTTGATTTTATTTAATTAATCATCATGTAAATTATTTTAGATCTATTATTTAATTGTTCATGTTTTTACTTCTTATTCTTTATCTAATTGTTCATACTATAATTTCTTGTTCTTATTTCTTCTTTAATTGTTGATGTTCATATCATTGTCATCATTTTTGTTCACATATATCATTAGTATTATCATTTAACATGTTTTAGCATAATTGGCTTATTTTTATTTTCATATTGTTCTTCCATATTTAATTGAATTGTTCATCTTCTTTTATTATTATTATTATTATTATTATTATTATTATTATTATTATTATTATTATTATTATTGTTGTTGTTGTTGTTGTTGTTGTTGTTGTTGTTGTTGTATTTGATTGTTCATATTCTTTGTTATTATTGTAGTTATTACCATCATTAGTATTATTATTATTATCCTTATTTTTGTTTAGTTTTATTATTACTATTATTATTTATGTTTTATGCATGCTGATTTTTTTATTATTACTTTGGTTTTTTATGCATGATTGGATGTTATTGTTGTTATTTTGTATTTTTATGAATGTTAAATTCTATCATCATTATTTTATGCTTTTTATGCATGTTAAATTTTATTAACACTATTTTATATTTTTTTAGCATGTTGATTTTATTAATTTGTTAAATTGCATATTTTTATTATGTCATTTTAATTGGCTTGTCATACATGATGCAATTTTGATTGTTTTAATTCAATTATTTTTATGTTATATGTTTAATTAATTTTTTTACTAACTTCACTTTTATTTATTTTTTTTTCTTTTATTTTTAATATTTATTTTTATGTGTGAGTTTTTTCCATACCAAGTGGGAGCCCATGAAGATTTGAAGATCTATTTGGGAGTTGATTTGTTAATTTTTGTTATTTTCATTTCTTTCATTTCATTATTTTATTTCTAATATGTAATTTGTAATAAATTATTTTTATGCACGTTAATTAAAAAAACCATAAAAATATTTCTACTTAATTAATTTATTTTTTTCTAAATAAAATGGGACCAATGTCCTAACTTTTTTCATCCAAAATAAATTATCACTTTAAAATTATTTTCTTTAATTATGCATGAGAGGATCAATGTCCTCATTTTAATAAATTACCCGATTTATGTATGAATTGTATTTTATTTAAAAATGGGAGTTGTATTCCGCTCCTAGTTTTGTTGTAATTTATTTTACTTTCATTTACTTTATTTATCGCTTTTATTATATGATTGATATGCGTTTAATTAAATTGCATTAAAATTGAATGAAAAATGGGATGAAACGCTAAATTCAAAACTTGATTTAACTTTCATAGTCCTAGGCTCCACGAGGCGAGAGTGCCCTCCTAATGTTCTATTAGGATGGGACCTCCAAGACCCCTCTGGCTTGCCCAAAATGGACATAGCAGCGCCGTCTTAGGCTCACTGAGACGAGATAAACTTTTTCAATATTTTATTGGGTGGCGAGTTCATGAAATCTCCTTGTTGCCCAAAATAGACGCACTTGTAAATACCTTACAAGTTTCAATGAACCTGTCCAGATAGCCCTAAAGAGGGCCTTCGGGAAGCCACGGGGTTCGGCGCGCGTCACAGTGGTGACTCCACTGGGGAACACAAAGAGACTTCCCTTTGAAAGTACCTTGGCTAAAATTTATAATTGAGTTTTAATTTAGAAATTTCATCCCTTTTCGAAATTGCATAGCATATCATTAGAGCCTTAGATTATGTTAGTTTGGTCCCTATTTTAACCCCGGTGCATTCTCGAAGCACGACCCTATGTTCACTCAATGTGGGGAAGTGTTAAGGATAATCACCAGCCCAAGCCTCGTACCTTATGGTATATCAAATGGTGACCCAATCGGTCGTTATGCTCGTGATGAGTTAGACCCGTTGGCATAGACCATGCTTGGGTAGCCCTAAAGTATCACTACCTTTGACCAAAGCTCATGTAATGGCAATAGATACTTCCACTAGGTGAAATGTACCGTAATACCGTGCTTGCTACCTGGACCATCATATATTGAACAAAATTAGTTAAATTAAATGGTTTCCATCAAAGGCTTTCATGCCCCGATGGGCCTATCTTAATTAATTGGGGTGTTTAAATACATAATGGCCAAATACTCATACGTGTGTACATTAAATAAGAGCTGTTATGTTGCCGATTTTCCATCATGCACCATACGCATCTAAAGGGTTCCCTGTTAACTCTTGGATAAAGCCCACCTAGGAAAGAGACTATGCTACCTCGTGTCTGGGGGCAATAAGGTTGGAAGGATCTATCTTCTTGTATGTGTTTGTCTATGTTGTATCAGCACGACCATGCATTGCATTTTAATCATGCATCATCCTAACGAGATGTATTTTTTTCAGCCATCATAGATTCGCCCGGGTGGTTTAGGGGTCCCGACGGTCGGTTGAGAAGGAATCCACTCTTGGGATTACCAAAGCTAGTGTCATATCAGAGTTCAAATTCTCTTTCAGAGGGTAGTGAGACTTTCTCTTCAGAATCATCAAGTATGTCTAATCCAGCCAGTGGGTCTGATGCAAATAGGGCAATGATTGCCGAGGAAGTGGGGAGAAAAATGGAAGAGTTTGAGGCTAGAATGATGGCCATGATAGGCAATCTTGCCACTACCATAGCTGGGCAGCAAGTTGCTGCTGCTCCTATTAGGGGGCCAGATGAACAAGGGGCTGTTAGGGAGGATCCCCTTGCTATAGTTGACCCGCCTGCGGTTGAGCAAAGTGCACCAGCACCCGTTGGGCGTAGAGAAGGCCCAAGATCTGAGGTTGACCTCTAGGAAGATAAGCAAAAGGAACAAATGGTGGCAAAAGGAAAGTCGCCCAAGCTAGAGGAAGTAATGTGGAGGAAGATGGAGGAGAAGTTTGAGGCTATGACAAGGATGATGATGGTAGGAAGGGGAATGAACCCGGAGGATCGTGAGTTAGATGGGGATGATATGGTCCCCCAGAACTTCAAGATGCCTGATATTCCCAAATTTGATGGCACCTCTGACCTTGCTGCGCACATCAAGCAGTATTCACTAGTCATGAAGGGGATAACTTTAACAAGGAAGCAGAAGATAGAGTACTTTTGCTTGAGTCTTACAGGAGCTGCTATTGACTGGTACCATGGGCTGGACAGGAGGTCCAAAGAAGATTGAGACTTATTGACTGAAGAGTTCCTAAAGCAATATGATTGCAGTACCCGGATGGAGGTCACAATGAAGGATCTAGAGCTGTTGCAGCAGAAGGCTGGGGAGTCTTTTCATGAATATCTCACTCGGTAGAGGAACCGGGTTATAGAGATGAAGCGCAAACCTGATACACCTGATCAAATCCGGTTATTCATTCGGAATGCTAGCCTATATCTGAGAGATGGACTTAAAATGAAGGGGCTAAAAGATTAGGAGTCCTTGAAAGACATTGCTATAGAGCCAGAAGGAGAATAAATGGCCAGAAGGGCAAGCAGTGAGGCTTATGCCAAGAAGGGCTACAACAATCAAAGTGCAACCAAGTCAGCTAGTTCCAGCAGTGGTAATAGAAGTGGGAAGACAGCTGAGGTGTCGGCAACAGGAATGAATCAGAGGTACTTCTTGAATTTGGGTAGGCCTTTGTCTTGGGTTTTGAAAAGGTTGATGAAGGAGGGGGAGCTACAACCCCCGCCACCTAGGCCAGCTAGGACCCAAGGGGAACCGGGGCATAAAGAGAACGAGTATTGTGCCTTTCACCAACATACGGGGCATCTGACAGACAATTGCTTCCGGCTGAGGCACCAGATTCAGGATCTGATAGATAGTAAGCAGATCACCGATCCTGAAAAGAGGGAGAGCAAGAAGAAGTCTAATTTCAATTATGTGCCACCGCCTGTCTTTATGATTGGGTCGAGCCTACCCAAATGGTATGTATTACAGGATTTGTTTGGAAATGAATACGTTGCTATCACTCGCCCTGAGGCAAGTGAAGAATGGATTCCCGTAGCGGCGATAGACTGTTGATCCACTAGTGAGAGTGAAGACGAAGATGAAGAGGCGAAGATGGAGAGTTCGCGGATCCATGGGATTCGGAGGAGAATGAGAGAGTTGGGGCTGTAACAAGAAGTGGGAGAGCGGTCCCCGAAATTGAGAAGCAGCAGGACTCAGTGCAAGCACCTGTGGAGAAGGAGCCGGAAGAAAATTCCATAATAAAGCAGCTGAAAAAGACCACAGCTTAGATATCTATTTGGGACCTTCTAAGGCAGTCCCCTTCTCATAGACAGAAGTTAGTTGAGGCATTGAGTGAGTCCACCATAGCCACCACAATTTCTCCATCTGAGCTGCTAGATCTCGTCAAGGGGGGATCAGGGGAAAGACTGGTGTTTTCTGAAGCAGATTTGCCAACTAAAGGCCGCAATCACAACCGACCACTATACATTAAGGCTCAAATTAACGGCAAGCACACCGCTTGTGTTATGGTTGATGATGGGTCATCCATAAATATCTGCACTTTGGTGGCACTTCAGGCTTTTGGGCTGGACGAGAGTATATTGAATAAGTCTGATCTGACCATCATAGCCTACGATAATTCTTGGAGACAGGCATCGGGAATATTCAGAGCTCTAGTTAGGACTGGGCCCATTGAGACGGAGGCAGAATTTGTGGTCTTGCCTATCCCAGCAAATTTCTCAGTTCTGCTAGGAAGACCGTGGTTCTATAAATTAGGAGGAGTACCATCCACCCTACATCAAATGGTAAAGATACCTCATAAAGGGGAGGTGGTGACCATTAAAGCAATGAGAGAGAACCAAGTGTCTGCCTTGGGGATCTTTAATCAGCCATTTAGTGGCTTTCACGTATCAGTGATTGGTGAGGAGCAGGGCTTGGCAGGTAACCCTTAGGTGATGAACATGATGAAGAGGATGCACTTCCTCCCAGGGGCCGGATTGGGTAAAAATTTATAGGGGTTGCAAGATTCCATCACAGTACAAGGCCAGAAAGATCGGAAGGGTCTGGGCTACAAAGGAGAGCATGGCAGGAAGAAAGTGTCAGAGAAGATTCCCCACATTTCAGAGAGTTTTGTTCCCTCATTTTCAGTTTATGCTTATACTGGAGAAGAAGAGCCTTAGTGGGTGGATGGAAAGATCATTTCGGGGTTTGAAATTTTCAATGATGTCTTTGACTGGGATGTTGGAGTTATCAAGTTTGCAGAGAACTTCTGGGATGAGGAGATCATGACTCAGTACAGTGTCTGGGACAGGGATGGGCTCGAGGAGATTGTCACTGATAAGCTGTTAGCTACTAGGTTGAAAGGAAAGGAAAAGATGGTAGAGCCAGAGCTGAAGTTTGAAGATTTGGAGATCTCATCGGAGGTAGTTGAAAAGCCTCCACCAAGCCAAGAAGTCAAAGCCCAGTCGGCTGCAGCATCATCATCGACAGAAGATGAAGGCAGTAGTTATTTAGATACTATTTTTATGCTAGAACTTTTTAATGACAATGTTAATGTTTCTTATTACATCAATGAGATGAATAACTTTGCTTACTTGTATGATGTTTCTGATGATTTCATTTCTCATGATCATGATGCATTCATCTTTGACATTAACTCAACTAGCACGACTGCATTTAATCTCAAAACTTTGGAGAATTCAAAGGAAATCTTGATAGCATCTGACATAACTCCTGAGGAGAGGCTAAAATTTGAGAGAATATTAAAAAAATATGAAAAAGTATTTGCCTGGACCTATGATGACATGCCGGGGATTGATCGAGATGTAGCCGAACATGCCATTCCAACTTACCCAGAGAGTAAACCGGTCAAGCAAAAGCTCAGAAGACTTAGGCCAGAATGGGCTCAGAAGGTGAAAGAGGAGATCCATAAGCAGATTGAGGTGAAGTTTCTACTGGAGGTTAAATACCCGACGTGGCTGGCTAATGTAGTTCCTATGGCTAAAAAGGATGGAAAAGTTCGAGTATGTGTGGACTATCGGGACCTGAATAAAGCCTGCCCGAAAGATAATTTTCCTCTGCCTCATATTAATGTGCTGGTAGACAATGCCGCTACTTGCATGATGTACAGTTTCGTGGACGGGTACGCAGGGTACAATCAAATCCTTAACAAGGTAGTGGATCTGATTAAGACAGCCTTCATCATCGAATGGGTTACATTTGCTTACCGGGTTATGCCTTTCGGACTAAAGAATGCAGGAGCGACCTATCAGAGGATGGCCACTAGAGTTCTCAATGATTTGATCCACAAGGAAGTGGAGGTGTATGTTGACGACATGATGATTAAGTCAGCTACCAGAGAAGGTCACTTCGAGGCTTTAGAAAAGTTCTTTCAAAGGATTAATAAGTATGATCTGCGCCTCAATCCCAAGAAGTGCATTTTTGGAGTTACCTCGGGTAAGCTGTTAGGCCATATGGTAAGCCAAAGAGGAATTGAAGTAGATCCCGACAAGGTCAGGGACATCAGAGAGATGCCAGTGCCTCAAAAAGAGAAAGAGTTAGAAGTTTCCTGGGAAAGCTTCAGTACATCAGGCGGTTTATTGCCAAGCTGACTTCAGTATGTGAGCCCATCTTCAAGCTTCTTAGGAAGAATCAGCCGGTGGTGTGGAATAATGATTGTCAATTGGCTTTTGATACTATTAAGGATTATCTCCTGAATCCTCCAGTTTTAAGACCACCACGGCATGCCAAACCATTAATCCTATATCTGGCGATAGAAGACAATTCAGTGGGCGCCATGATGGCCCAGGAGGATGACTTTGGTGGAGTTTGTCGTTTACTACCTTAGCAAGAAATTCTTGACATATGAAGCCAAATATGTGGAAGTGGAAAAGATCTGCTTAGCAGTTATTTGGGCTTCTAAGAAGTTGCGGCACTACTTTCCTTCCTTCAGTGTGCAAGCGGTTGCCAAGCATAACCCGCTCAGGTATCTTCAGGAAGCGTCCTCTCTGCTGGGAAAGATGGGAAGATGGTTATTATTGTTGCAGGAGTTCGATATCGAATACATCACCAGGAAAACCATTAAAGGAAGAGTTGTAGCTGAGTTCTTGTCTGAACATCCTATTGTGGGAGACCAATTCGAATACAATTTCCCAGATGAAAATGTCATGGCCATAGCGGTACAAGGGTGGCAATTGTTCTTTGATGGGGCAGTTAACAGTAAAGGGGCAGGAGCAGGGATCATTCTTACGACCCCGGATGGTGAAAAGCTACCGTTAGCCAAGAAATTGAGGTACAAAGCGACCAATAATGAAGCTGAATATGAAGCTTGCATCTTCGGATTGGAAGCATTGCTGGCTCTGGGGGCAAAGACCGCAGAAGTCTTTAGAGATTCTTCATTAGTAATCCATCAGATCAGAGGGGAATGGTCGGTTAAGGAAGAAAGACTGTTACCTTATGTGAAGCATTTGAGAATGTTGAGTAGCCAGTTCGAGACTTGCACTTTTCACTCACCCCCAGGGACAAAAATCAATTGGCCGATGCTCTCGCGACATTGGTGTCCATGTGGGATAATCCAACAGGGATTACTATGAAACCTGTGCTAATCTCTAAGCCTTATTTTGAAGCTGAGCAGGTGATGGATATTGGGGCCACTGATGGAAACCCTTGGTACTATGACATTCAGAATTATTTGGAATGGTCAGTTTTTCCAGAAGAAGCCACCGAGAAAGACCAAAGGATGATTCAAAAGTTGTCCATTCAGTTCATCAGTGTAAATGTCACTTTGTATAAAAGGCAAGCCGATGGTATCTAGGTAAAGTGTTTGGCGGAGAAAGAAGCTGAAAGGGTTATGGAAGAGGTTCATGCTGGAGTCTATGGAGCTCATATAAATGGCTTAGCCTTAGCGAAGAAGATCATGCGCCAAGGATTCTATTGGCTCACAATGGATACGGATTGTTCAAAATATGTGAAGCAATGCCAGTTATGCCAGCAATAAGCGAATTTAAGGCATATCCCAGTTTCAGAGTTACATAATTTGACATCTCCATGGCCATTTGCAGCTTGGGGAATAGATATCATAGGCGAGATACGTCCTACAGCTTCTAATGGGCACAGGTTCATTATAGTTGCCATTGATTATTTCACTAAGTGGGTTGAGGCTGAATCTTTCAAGAAGATTGATGCTAGGGATATGGCTAAGTTCATCGAGCGAAATTTGATATACAGATATGGCCTCCTACACCATATTGTATCTGATAATGGGGTGCAATTCTTAGCAGAAACTAAACAGATGCTTCAGAAGTATGGAATCCAATATCACAAGTCTTCTCCTTACCGTCCTCAAGCTAACGGTGCGGTTGAAGCAGCGAACAAGAATGTGAAAAGAATACTGGCCAAGATGGTTCAGAGCTATAAAGATTGGGCGGAAAAGCTGCCTTTTGCACTCTGGGGTTATAGAACCACAGTCAGAACCTCTACGGGAGCAACACCATTTTTCCTGGTATACAGAACCGAAGCGGTTCTGCCAGTTGAAATTGTGCTGAAATCTTTAAGGGTAGTCATGGAAACCGAGATTCCAGAGACAGAATGGGCACAATAGCGATTGTTGCAGTTGAACCTGTTGGATGAAGATAGGTTGAGAGCCTATTATCACAATCAGGTTTATCAGAAGAGACTAGCTCGGTCCTTTGGCAAGAAGGTACGAAAGCACCCATTGAAAGAAGTGGATTTGGTCTTTAAGATGATGAGGCCGGGAGTGCCAGACATACGAGGAATATTCAGGCCAACCTGGGAAGGCCCGTTCATTTTGAAAAAGTTGCTAACAAAGGGAGCAGCAATCTTGGCAGACAACGATGGGAATGAGTTTAAAGACCCGGTCAATGTCAATAGACTAAAAAGGTTCCATGGCTAAAGACCAGAAAATGAAAAGAAGAAAATAAATGCCCCACAGGTCGAAAACCGAAAAAAGGCGGCCTTGCTAAAATTGGGCGCCTTGTCAGGGTAAAAATTGAAAAAAGGCATCCTGGGCAAAAATTAAGGGCCAAGAGAGAATGTTCAATCGAGAAAACCCGAGAGGGCTGATTGATAACAGGAGTTTGATGCTTACAAGATCTATTCCGAGATTAGGTGTAGTCTTGTGCTTTTGAATTCTTGTTAAATAAGGATCATGTATGATAAAATCATATAGAAATGTACTCAATTTTGCAATGAATAAAAGAATACAGTTTACATTGTTCTTCTAGTTCTGCCTTAAAAAATATATTACTTATTCACTAATGACTATTGTCTAATCATTTTGTCGGAAGGTGCCTAAGCAGATATGTGCTATTCATTCTTAGTGGTGGTTTTGATAATAGCCTTCTCTTACAGCTCAAAAAAAAATAAAAAAATAAAAAAAAAAAGATAAAAAAAATCTTGAAAAAAAAAAGGCCGTTAGAGATGAAAACCATAACTGGCTTTCTAAGCAAAAGTTAGACCAAAGGGCATGGTGAAAACCTGAAAACAGGCAGTCTGCCCTACAAAAAAATGAAATGAATAAAAGCCGCTGGATTGGGTTGGGTCTATTCCAGGCAAAAGTTAGGCAAAGTGTTATGTGAAAATCCCTAAAGGGACGCATTTCCCACAAAGAAAAGCTAGTGTGAAAATCCACAAGAGGCGCACTACCTTTAAAGCAATGACTTCCGATGCCTGGAGCAATAAGGCGGTATACTTCGGATGATCTTCTTTTCAGCCAGATACGGCATAATTCAGGATATGAGTCAGAATCCTGGGCATATAATCTTTGACCAGGGGGCAAAGATGCACTGGATGTCTCTTTCAGAAAATGTTTTGGGGTCAGAGTCCCTAAAGCCAAAATGTCACTCTATCAAATTCTTGGAAGAGTAACGCAGCAGCCAAGCTATATCCTCGGCAGACCCTTAACTACCTAGGATAGGGTCAATCTATTTTTGCAGACATTTACATACATTTACATCTCATATACACTTAAATTTCGTATATTTTTCTGTGCACATTACTTTGCAGGAATATCTAAATGAAGATCATTGGTTTTCGCACTTTTAATAGTCTGTAGCAGACTCGATGCGGTTATTTGCGGATGACACCCTTGCACTTTTGGTAGTCTTGGTAGTGGCTCGGTGCAGTTCTTTCGTGCACTTTTGGTAGTCTTGGTAGCGACTCGGTGCATTTCTTTCGTGCGCTTTTGGTAGTCTTGGTAGTGGCTAGGCGCATCGTCATCTGCGGATGGCACCTGCACTTTTGGTAGTCCTGTCAGTGGCTCGGTGTAGTTCTTTCGTGCACTTTTGGTAGTCTTGATAGTGACTCGGTGCATCTCTCTTGTGCGTTTTTAGTAGCCTTGTCAGTGGCTCGGCGCATCACCGTCTTAGGATGGAACCCTGTACGCTTAGTAGTCTTGTCAGCGACTCCGTGCAGCGCACTTTTAGTAGCCTTGTCAGCGGCTCGGTGCGATTGTTTGTTCAACGCTTTTAGTAGTCTTGTCAGTGGCTCGGCGCATCGCTATCTGCGAATAGCACCTGTACGTTTAGTAGTCTTGTTAGCGACTCCGTGCAGCGCACTTTTAGTAGCCTTGTCAGCGGTTCGGTGCGATTCATCCCTCGCATTTGGTAGTCTTGTCAGCGACTCGACGCATCACCGTCTGAGGATGGTCCCTAGCACTTCGTAGTCTTGTCAGCGACTCAGTGCAACTCAAGAGGATGAATCACAGCACTGTCCCTGAGGGAGCAACTGGAAGGAGGCAGCCCCAGGTACGCGCTTCTTTCCTTTTCCTGAATTTTGGCTCACCTAGGCACCCACACACTAGCCTCCCCAAAATTGGGGGCAACTGTAGACACCGGATCCCGAGTATCCTTGATCAGGATTACCCAATGATGAAATTAAGTGTGCCGATTTATAGACAAAAAAAATGAAAGTCGGAAGTGATAATTTCCTTGTCGTTTGATTTGTTAGGAATAAATAAAAATGTATTTTAAAAATATTTTAAAAATGTTTTAAAAATTATTTTGGGATAAAAAGTTAGTTTTTAAATTATTGTATTTTTATAGAAATTTAAAATATATATATATATATATTTTCGCGCGAGTGTCGGGCTGCAGCAGCTAGGGGTGAGCAAAAAAACCGATGGACTTGATTAACCGGAAAAAAAATCCGAAACCGAACCGATGGACTGGTTAACCGATTGTAATGGACTGGTTAATGGTTAGTGTTTTGAAAAAACCGATACTAATGGACTGGTTAATGGTTTTTGACTCTTATAACTGGTTAACCGAACCGAAACCGAATTTTTAGTTAATTTATTATTTTTTTAATAATTTTTAACAATTTATATAATAATTTATCCCAATTAAAGGTGATGATATACTTTTTTCATTATACTAATTATTTTAAAGTTTTTAAGTTTTTTAATTGGCTATTAGTAAGTATAATAATTTATCTAATTAAAAGTAATTATGGACCGATTAATATATTTACTTATTAAATATTAATTTTCAAAAACAAATTTGCTTATATTCACTAAAAATTTTTATTTTAACAACAATAATGTTATATTATAGTGAAAAAACTTTAATTTTTAAGTATCTTGAATATTTTAATTTTATTTATGAATATATTTATAATTATAGTGGTTAACCGAAAAATATTGGGTAACCGAACTGAAAATCCGAAACCGATGGACTGGTTAACCGATGGTAATGGACTGGTTAATGGACTGAAATTTCAAAAAACCGACATTAATGGACTGGTTAACGGACTGGGGCTAATGGACCGGTTAACCGACCATGCTCACCCCTAGCAGCAGCGCCCCGGCGCGCTGCGCTGGTGACGGCTTGCCCACACGCCCTGCGCGCGGGAAGCCCGTCGGGCGCCCCTTGGTCGCCCATTTTCCGATTTTTTACCATTTTAGAATTCAATGGTAGAACTTTTAAAATTCCAAACTTTTGATTTTCTTTAGTTTTTTGGGTTTTATTGAATTTAATTCAATTTAATTCTTCCATTAAAAATATGATTTTTTGGGAGAAAAATAAAAAGGGAAATTTTGAAGGAAAAAGGGGATTTCTTTAGAAAATTATTTGGTTTCTTCTTTCTTCTCTCAAAAAAAATTCTCTCAATTTCAAAAGAATTTTTTCCATGAGGATTATCAAGGCAAAAAAAAAATAATAATTTTTGTTCTTAGTGACTTTTTTCTTTTCAATTAACAATATTTTTTACTTTAAGACAAATAAATTAATTGTTTGTTCTTGAGTAAAATTCATCTTTCAATATTTTATTTTTCTAATTATATTCTTCGAATCAAGACAAGTAATTGGATCATCTACATTCATTTCTTCAAGATAAATTTAAGGGTAATTATTCTTGGCTCAATTTGTTCATTTAATTTTAATTTCATTCTTTTGTTTTTATTTAATTAATTAATTAACATGTAAATTCTTTTAGTTCTATCATTTTATTTTTTTTATTCTTTTGATTTTATTTAATTAATCATCATGTAAATTCTTTTAGATCTATTATTTAATTGTTCATGTTTTTACTTCTTATTCTTTATCTAATTGTTCATACTATTATTTCTTGTTCTTATTTCTTCTTTAATTGTTCATGTTCATATTATTGTCATCATTTTTGTTCACATATATCATTAGTATTATCATTTAACATGTTTTAGCATAATTGGCTTATTTTTATTTTCATATTGTTCTTCCATATTTAATTGAATTGTTCATCTTCTTTTATTATTATTATTATTATTATTATTATTATTATTATTATTGTTGTATTTGATTGTTCACATTCTTTGATATTATTGTGTTATTATTATTGTAGTTATTACCATCATTAGTATTATTATTATTATCCTTATTCTTGTTTAATTTTATTATTACTATTACTATTTATGTTTTATGCATGCTGATTTTTTATTATTACTTTTGTTTTTTATGCATGATTGAATGTTATTGTTGTTATTTTGTATTTTTATGAATGTTAAATTCTATCATCATTATTTTATGCTTTTTATGTATGTTAAATTTTATTAACACTATTTTATATTTTTTTAGCATGTTGATTTTATTAATTTGTTAAATTGCATATTTTTATTATGTCATTTTAATTGGCATGTTATACATGATACAATTTTGATTACTTTAATTTAATTGTTTTCATGTTATATGTTTAATTAATTTTTTTACTAACTTCACTTTTATTTGTTTTTTTTCTTTTATTTTTAATATTTATTTTTATGTGTGAGTCTTTTCCATACTAAGTGGGAGCCCATGAAGATTTGAAAATCTATTTGGGAGTTGATTTGTTAATTTTTGTTATTTTCATTTCTTTCATTTCATTATTTTATTTCTAATATGTAATTTGTAATAAATTATTTTTATGCACGTTAATTAAAAAAAATCATAAAAATATTTCTACTTAATTAATTTATTTTTTTCTAAATAAAATGGGACCAATGTCCTAACTTTTTTCATCCAAAATAAATTATCATTTTAAAATTATTTTCTTTAATTATGCATGAGAGAACCAATGTCCTCATTTTAATAAATTACCCGATTTATGTATGAATTGTATTTTATTTACAAATGGGGGTTGTATTCCGCCCCTAGTTTTGTTGTAATTTATTTTGCTTTCATTTACTTTATTTATCGCTTTTATTATATGATTGATATGCGTTTAATTAAATTGCATTAAAATTGAATGAAAAATGGGATGAAACGCTAAATTCAAAACTTGATTATAAACTTAGCCAAGGTATGAATAAATGGGAAGTCCCAAACCTGTCTCTGGTCTTTGGGCTCAACGAGGCGAGAGACCCATTTTAATGGGATCTCCAAGACACCTCTTGTGTCCCGTAAAAAGACTTTAACCTGCATAGTCCTAGGCTCCACGAGGTGAGAGGGCTCTCCTAATTTTCTATTAGGATGAGACCTCCAAGACCCCTCTGGCTTACCCAAAATGGACATAGCAGCGCCGTCTTAGGCTCACTGAGGCAAGACGAACTTTCCCAATATTTTATTGGGTGGCGACTCCATGAAATCTCCTTGTTGCCCAAAATAGACGCACTTGTAAATACCTTACAAGTTTCAATGAACCTCTCCTGATAGCCCTAAAGCGGGCCTTCGGGAAGCCACGGGGTTTGGCGCGCGTCACACCATCAAACAAGTATTCTCATACATGTAATTTAAAGCTCGAAATAGCATGCATATGGTCATCAAAATTCAAAACCACTTCAAATTACTCAACAATAACAAGTCATATTCAATTTAGCAACTAAGAGAGCTGTTGAAATATATCAAAGCTCTCTAATTCCTAACCATTCATCATACATCTAGCAAGCAATTAAGTATAATAATAGCTCAACAACATGCATCTATCAAATCACACACGATCCCAACTTCAAAACACAGCTTGAACCACTTCTCTTTTTCATACCTAATCTTTTCTTTGCCCTTGTCCTTCCTCTTGTCAACAACTTCTTGCGCAAAAATCATCCAAAACAAACACTTAATCCAACACTCAAACTACTTTAAATCAAAAACAGAAATGAAGAAAAAGAAGGTAACACTAATACAATCCACCACGCTTACCTTCTCAAGTCTCCTATTAAACTCTTCAAACCAATCCAAGTTTACAACTCTAAGTAATCAAACGGGAAAGAAGAATAAGAAGAAAAGAGAAGGAAAAGTAGAAATAAAGAACAAAAGATGGAAAAATGCA
Source organism: Excoecaria cochinchinensis (assembly GCA_947683425.1). Classification (NCBI taxonomy): domain Eukaryota; kingdom Viridiplantae; phylum Streptophyta; class Magnoliopsida; order Malpighiales; family Euphorbiaceae; genus Excoecaria; species Excoecaria cochinchinensis. The sequence continues at coordinate 9,682,830 of CANTUQ010000116.1, forward strand.
GAAAATAAAAGTCAAAAGGGAGAAAGAAGGGAAAGAAAACTGGCCAACCAACCCAATTAAGGCCACCAACCATATTTATTCCACTGTTAAAAGCATGCACAGGTCTAGGTGTCACTCCCCCAAACTACCACATGTCCAGCTTTTGTTGAATTTCCCATGGAGTGTTTCATCGCGCTTGCGATAGAATCCAGATTCTACATACTCCCACTAATTCCTCAGGCCACACTCCCTTTTTGTCCCTCAATTAATTTCCTTTCTTTGTACACTTATTTTCTCTTTCAATTACATTCTTATTAACTCACAATTTCATACTTGTACAAATACTTTTGTACCTTTCACTATACAATTAACACTGCAATTCTTTTAGGGTACAATTCGGATCCTTATAAAATAACTGACCAAAGTTGGGACCAAAACAAAACCCAGCTATGGTCGCAGACCTGATGGGTTTTTAACTTCATATTTTGACAAACTTCCTTTTTATTCAGGACTCTTAAAAGAAAAACACGATACATAGAGGACGGTAGCTGCACATTAGAAAAACACATCTCTTAACCTAATTGAGAGGAGAAAAACACATTGATCGTGGGAAAATAAAGAAAACGCATCAAACAAAGGAAGCAAAAGGCTATTTATTGTAGCCAACTTCAGATCCCGTTCTTCTTCCTCTTCCTCTGTTTTATCTCTGATCATGTTCTTCTTTTCTCTATTTTATTTTTTTTATATTATGATGAATTTGATGGATTTCAGTTTTGATTTGGGTTTTAATTTTATTATGAACTAATGCCATAATTAGGGCTATGGTGGATCTTAGCTTTGAGATTATGTAATTTATTTTGTGTTTTATACACATAATTGATGTTCTTATTTGACATTATGCTTTTATTGAAATTAATGGTTATTGAATTGATCAAATCAACACGAGTTTAATCAATTAATTTATTTGATCAATTGAATTAATTGGTGGATCAAATGTTAACATAACCTGGATTAAAAATATGAATGATCAAACTTATTTTTATCCTTATGGTTTTTTATTTTTAATCAAGGTTTTTCCATGGAATTTAATGCTTTTTAATTTCAGTTCTTTTACTTGATCAATTGAAAGAATTAAATTGAGATTAGGGTTAAAATACCGTGATAATTGGATTTTGATTAATTTAGGGAAAAATCACCATGTCATGTGTATTATCATTCTTTTACATAAAAATCTGAAAAATTGCATAGTTAAGAAGTTAAGTGAAACCTAAGTCCTAACAATCATTATAATTGTTATTTCTTTTAAAATTAGTGTTTGATTATTTAGTCATTCATTAGCATAATTTAACTTAAGTTCATATTTAAAAATTGGCTGTCTAAATAACATAAAAATTTAAAAATTTTAGTACTTGTTGGGTTGTTGCCTGAGGATGATATCTGAACTCACTGTCATTTACTACTTGCACGACAGAGTACACTTACTCTTAGATTTAGTTTATTTTTTCCGTGTCAAGTTTTTGGCACCGTTGCCGTAGAACAATATTTCTGGCAATATTAGAATTTAGAATTCTAGTTACTTTAGACTTTTCATTCTGTTGATTTCTTTTATTATTTTTTTTATTTGAAATGAGTCTATTTTTGTATGATCACTAGGACTAAGCATTCTGATTCTTTACTTTTTGATCCTGAAATTAAAAAGACTGCGTGCAAGATAAAGAAGAAAACTAAAGAGACTAAAGATGTTGCTGCCATAGAAGCTTGGGCAACCGAATTAACTTCAGCAACCATAGATTCTGAAGAAGAACAGCCTACCTTAGAGATGAAAGAGATGGCAAATCCATAGGAAGATCCTACAAGGCCTGTCATCGACTACACTACTCCTTCTTTGAGCGGTGTGGACTCGTGCATTGTACATCTACTAGTTACAGCTAATAATTTTGAGATCAGACATGAAATGATTCAGCTCATTTAATCTAGAGTTCAATTTGGCGAAGTAGCAAATGAGGATCCCAACAGACACATAGCCAAGTTTCTAGCATTGTGCGACATGTTTAAATTTAATGGTATATTTGATGATGCTATTAGACTGAGGCTATTTTCCTTTTCACTACGAGAAAAGGCAGCTAATTGGATAGATTCATTGGAACTTGGATCTATTACGACCTAGGAAATATTAGCAAAAAAGTTCCTTACTAAACTCTAAATAAAGAAGCAATTCCATATTTGTTTCATCAAAACGATCATTGAACTGCTGAAGTTGCATGTCCACAACAATATAAAGTAAATCAATTCGATAACGATGCAAATTGGTAATCTCTTAAACTCTAGGTCTTGATTGCCCATTGGATAGAAATATCCCATCCATGTTTGGCACATCAATATCATGAGCTTTGCAAAACAAAGATCCTTCAAGCAATAGAGTTTTCCATCCACTACCTCTTAAATTTTGTAGTTGTTGCTTTGAATTACTAACTAATTTCATGGCATTAATGATATCTTAATCCTTCCTTTACACTGCTTGTGACAGTTCATTAGTGATTGCCAATATATTTTTTCATTAAATGCAAAGTGAACACAAATTCAAATGTATGCATTGTGTCTAACAAACCATTAGCTTTAACTCTTTGATCTGGACTTAATCCTTTTTCTCTAATAATCTCAAGTACATCAATTATTGGTAGAAATTAAAGGATTAAATTTATCAAAGTGCCATAATGTGACCACAGTGAGTATCGACACTTCTTTTAAGACCAATTGCTTGATTCAAGCCAGGAATTTCTCCATTTTTAAGTACTTCTTTAACTTTAGCAACTTGTTTTTCATGAAGCATGTCATATCACTTACATGATCCTCTAACAACATTCAATAAAATAGTAACTAAGTTGAAAAGAGTAGCAACTTGGATATGATTCTTGGAAATGGCAACAAGTGTGAGTTGTAATTGATGAGCAAAGCAATGAATCTAAAAGGCGAATGGATTTCTTTTAATATCAAACTCTTAAGACCATTAAATGCGCCCTGCATATTACTGGCACCATCATATCCTTGCCCACGAATTCTTGATATACTCAAACCATACTTGTAAAATAATAGTTCAATTGACTTTTTCAATGATAAAGAGGTAATATCACTAACATGTATTATACCAAGAAAACGCTCAACAATACATCCTAACTTATTAACATAACGCAAAGCAACAACCATTTCTTCTTTGTTGGATACATCACGTGACTCATCAACAATAATAGCAAAACATTCATCCCGGAGATCATTTATTGTAACATTAGTTGTCTCAATTACAACAGCATTAACAATATTTTTCTTAATGTCAGGAGCAGTTAATTGATTATTCTTAAGAGCATTTTGCAAAATTACATTTTTTTAAACCTTCATTGTGATTAGCAAGAAATTTGAGAGGTTCAAGAAAGTTACCTTGATTAGATGAACTTTCTGACTCATCATGTAACACCACCATATACCCTAAGAGGAACTAGGAGTGCTACACTGGAAGTACAGTTACTTATTATATGCCTTTTTATTTGAATCTTAACTTACAAATTTAAACTATTCATATGTCAATTTATTCTACTTAATTACCTGTACAAGTCAAATTATGCTTCAATATTCACTTATATTATTTTGCATACTGTTCTTATATTATTATGAAAGATCCAAGTTCTATTATTAATGCTAAATCTCATCTAGCATTGTCTATCTTTCACTTGTTCACAATATTCAATATTTAAATAGCTTAACATATAATTTTATATTCATTATAAGATATTAAATCTTATTTTAAGGTTCAAGGCTTTATTAATAATGCTCTCTAAAACTTTGGTGTACCTATCAGTCCACTATGATTTGGTTCAGATTTGGAATAATATTCCAAGCTTCTTATGTATCCCAAAATTTGGGAATCAGAACTATGTAGTTCTACGTACATTCTTACACAGTGTAAAATCATATACATATAGTTAGTTTTATGCATAGAATAGTTTCAATATCATATAACTACAATTCAAGCACACTTCACTTATGTTTAACCCAAACAAAAACTCATAATTTATATTGCTGAAACATTGACAAAATTTTGAGTTTACTGTAATTAAGGAATTCCACTAAGCAAATGATATTTTTGGGCAAAAATGTCTCATGGACAATTATTACACTATGTCTTAAGTTTATTTTGGCATAAAAATTATCCAATTTAGACATCAAACCTAAGAGTTGTGCTTATTAGAATACAAACTGCTCCAGTAGTATAGCCGGGCAATTTTAGACACTAGGCAGAATCTCAAGTTCGAATTGTCCAAAGGTTTTCACTAAAGCAAAAGTCATTTCTGGGCAGAAGTCCCTAATTTTTTTTAAAAAAAAAATTAATTTAAACTTTAAAAATGAAAAGTATTTTATTTTATTATTATTTTTCGAGGAAACCATCACTTCCATTTGTCTTTTTCCTGTGAACAGGCATCATTCTTATCATTGGGTAACTTCGGTCTGGGCCGCCCCAGGACCCGGTGTCCACACCATGGCAAATATTTCTCATTCAGGTAGTGTGGGTAAGGAAAATACTCTTTCTACAATTTCTAGGAAAAATATAAGGATTATTGATACAGGTGCATCTGATCATATTATTGGAGATTCTAGCCAATTACAGTCTATCGGTCCATCACCTCAATCCATCATTTCTACAGCTAATGGTAGTGTGTGTTCTATTGTTGGGCAAGGATCTATTACCTTGTCTAATAACCTTACACTTTGTCTTAGTTGTACCATCCCTTGACTACAATCTCTTGTTTATTGGACAGATTACTTCATCCCTTAAATGTACGATAACTTTTTGACCTTATTTTTGTGTTTTTCAGGATATTCTGACCCGGAAGACTCTTGGTTATGGTATTAAACGTGGCAAATTATATTATTTGGAATTAACAGAGAATGGAGGACAAAAAATTTAGCCATGCATATCTGACTAATAGTCAAGAACAAGCTCGAGCAAATGTCTGGTTATGGCATCGATGGTTGGGTCATCTTTCTTTTGGATACCTTAGGAAATTACAGCCACATTTTTTTTTCAAACTTAAATGATTCAATTTTCCATTGTGAAATTTGTGAACTTGCAAAAAACCATCGTGTTCCTTATTTGCCTAGTTTCAATAAAAGTACTGAACCTTTTGCAGTTATACACTCTGATGTGGGGGGCCTTCAAAAACTCCTTCACTGTCTAATGCTAAATATTTTGTTACATTTATTGATGAATGTACTTGTATGACTTGGATATCATTGCTCCATAAAAAAAGTGATGTTTGTACAGTGTTTCAAGATTTTTGCAACATGGTGAGTACTCAATATCATAAACCAATTCTAGTTTGGTAGACTGATAATGCCATGGAATTTATGGATGCCACCCTTGGAAATTTTTTGAATCAGCATGGGATTCGACATTAAACTTCCTGCACTTATACTCCGCAACAGAATGGCTTAGTGGAAAGGAGGAATAGACAAATATTAAAAGTGGTCCGTGCTTCTCTATTTGGGATGAACATGCCACGGGTTTATTGGGGAGAGGCAGTAAAATCTGCAGTGTATCTTATTAATCAAACACCATCCCGTGTGATAGATTTTCAAACTCCTCAACAAAAAATTCGATCTTTTTTTTCAATTCCTCACCTCCCAAACCTTGAACCTAGAATCTTTGGTTGTACCGTATATGTTCATATCCCTAAGATCTTGTGCACTAAACTTGACCCTTGTGCCAAGAAATGTGTGTTTGTTTGCTATTCCGATTTTCAAAAGGGGTATCGCTATTATGACCGTCACTCAAAAAAATACATATCACTTTGGATGTTTCATTTCGGGAGTTAGATCCATATTATTCAAGGGGAGTTTCAACATCTTCCCTTTCGGGGGAGAGTGATGGTAAAGGGAAAATGTTGCATGACACAAAAATAAATGCAGATGAGTACTCAAAACTGGATGATGAACTGGAAGTGGTCAATGTTCCAAGTAATACAGATGGGTGCTTGGACCTGGACAAAGTTGATAACAATGACAGCCATGAAGAACAATCTAGTAATACAGATTTGTATACTTTAACACCATCAACTGAAGAGTCGATCTAGAATATCCAAAATGACAGTCCTCAGGTAATCTCAAGTCCAATATCTGATAACTTTAGAAATGAGTCAATTTTTCCTCTTTCTAAATACCCACAAAGATCGAACAAAGGTGTGCCAAAGAAACATTATGAACCCGATATTAAATCAACTGTCAAATACCCCATCAACAATTATATTTCTACTCAAAAATTGTCATAATCATATGCACTTGTTCTTAATCAATTATCCAGTATTTCTATTCCTAGTAATGTGCAGGAAGCCTTGAAAGATCTAAAGTGGACTACAACAATGAATGAAGAAATGGGCTACCCTGCCTCCCTTTTCCGTTATTTTTCGGATTTGGTTGGACCCCGTAATTGCTCAATCATATCCTAACAAATCTTTCTATAATTATCTAGTCAACAACTTCTATATTTACAACTTATATACTGCTTACTTCCACACACACACACATATATATGCATTTAATAATTTTAAAATTTCAGATACCTGAAAATGTGTTTTGCCTTATATATATATATATATATATATATATATATATATATATATATATGTGTGTGTGTGTGTGTGTGTGTGTGTGTGTGTGTGTGAGTGTACATACAAAAATAAATACATGTATATGTATTTAAACATATACATACACGTGTGTCTATATATATATGTGTGTGTGATTTTATATTATAAAATTTTGTTTTATTTATTTTTTTACCAGTACTATATATATATATATATATATATATATATATATATATATATATATATATATATATATATAAAAGGTTCACTTATTAATTTATAGAAAATCATAAATCAGTAATAAGACTTTACTGAATGTGTAATATAAATAAAAAACAATGAAAATTTGGCAATGACAACTATAAATGCTATCTACATTTTTTTCTTTTACAAATGTTTGTGTACCTTCTAAGAGATAGTTAATAATCAAATATACATTTTTCTTCTTTTGTACTTTAGGTTTTAATTCTAATAATGCTTGATTAAGGGTTAATTTAATTTAAAAACATTTTTTTTTATAGATGCCTGTCTACTTTATAAAACTTGATTAATAATTAAATATATATTTCTCTTCCCGTGTAAAGGTTTTTTTTATTTTAAATGTGCTTTTGTATTTTTTTCTAATAATAAAATAATAAATGATTAATTTAGTTCAAATGTGTCCGTTGATCCTTGATATTATATAATTAATAATTAATTTTAATTTATCAGTACTTGAAAAATGAAAAAAAAAACTATTATGTTAATTAGGTTACAAACATTAATACATAATTGCTTTTAAGAGAATAGGTATAAACTATAAATTAACATTTTTTTTATTCCGTTTTTCCTTTTTGTGAGTATCAATAAATAAAAATATTTAAATATACTATGAGTACCTTCCTGTTGCCTCTATCCCTTTGCCCAGACCTTAAAAAGTTGATGAATGCCTTCTGGTGGGGTTCTAAGTCAGCGAAAAATAGGTGTATTCATTGGAAAAGGTGGGAGTTTCTTTGTGCGAGGAAAGCTACAGGAGGTTTGGGCTTTAGAACCTTTCATGAATTCAATCTCTCGATGCTTGGCAAGCAGAGCTGGCGTCTGCTCACTAAACCATACTCTTTGGTGGCTTGCATCTTCAGGGTTAGGTATTTCCCTTCTTATTCCTTTCTTGAAGCCAAGTTAGGGGCCAATCCAAGTTTTGTTTGGCGTAGTATTTGGGCGACACAGGATCTGTAGAAGAAGGGGAGCAGGTGGCGAGTGGGTGATGGCAAATAAATCCTGGTTTGGCAATCTCCATGGCTATCGAATGGATTAAACCCTTTTATTTCATCTGTACCCACTTCGGCTGAAAATTTTGAAAGATTGTGCGTTTGTGATTTAATGGAGGCTGGCAGTAATTCGTGGAAGATGGAGGTTCTTGAGGATCTTTTCAATGATAGGGATAAGGAGCTGATAAAGCAAATCCCGTTGAGTTTGAGGTGCCCTCAGTATTCGTGGTGGTGGCATGCTGACCCTAAAGGTATTTTCTCTGTGAAAAGTGCATATTTACTACTTCAAGATGATAGACATATTAATGAAGTGCAGAGCTATCCATGGAGGAAATTCTGGAGGGTTGATGTCCCTCCAAAGGTTCTTAATCTTGTTTGGCATGCATGTACAGATTGTTAGCCTACTAATACACTTTTGCGTTCAAAGGGTGTAGAGATTGAGCCTGTTTGTCGCATTTGTGGCCTAGCTGATGAGACTATTACTCATGCGCTTTTAGATTGTTCTCTTGCCTCTGAATGTTGGAGTTGCTCTCCTTATGCTGGGTTTAGAGGTAGCATTGCAGGGTTTGCGAAATGGATAGCGATCTTGCTAGATTCTCAAATGCCTGATATGTGTGCTCAAGTAATGATGATCTGTTGGGAGATTTGGAAGAACAGAAACGAGTGGGTTTGGAATGGTAGATGTAAGCACTCAATAGGGATTAGGGGTGAGTATGGTCGGTTAACAGGTCCATGAGTCCCAGTCCATTAATATCGATTTTTTGAAATTCTAGTCCATTAACCAGTCCATTACCATCTGTTAACCAGTCCATCGATTTCGGATTTTCGGATCGGTTACCCAATATTTTTGGGTTAACCACTATAATTATAAAAATATTTATAAATAAAATTAAAATATTCAAGATACTTAAAAATTAAACTTTTTTCACTATAATATAACATTGTTGTTGTTAAAATAAAAATATTTGGTGGATATAAGCAAATTTGTTTTTAAAAATTAATATTTAATAAGTAAATATATTAACCGGTCCATAATCACTTTTAATTAGATAAATTGTTATACTTACTACTATCCAATTAAAAAAACTTAAAAACTTTAAAATAATTAGTATAATGAAAAAAAAAGTACATGATTACCTTTAATTAGGATAAATTGTTATATAAATTGTTATAAATTATTAAAAAATTAATAAATTAACGAGAAATTCGGTTTCGGTTCTGTTAACCAGTCACATGAGTCAAAAACCATTAACCAGTCCATTAATATCGGTTTTTTCAAAACACTAACCATTAACCAGTCCATTACAATCGGTTAACCAGTCCATCAGTTCGGTTTCAAATTTTTTTTTTCGGTTAATCAAGTCCATCGGTTTTTTTGCTCACCCCTAATAGGGATGGTTCATGAATCCAGATGCTTGCTCCAAGACTTCAAGATGGCAAAGATGAAACCTATGTGTCAGTCTCTTAACTCTTCCTTTTTTCAGGTAACAGTAACGGAACCTGCTTAAAACCCCCTTCAAATTGGTTTAAGGTTAATGTTGATGCAGCGCTGTTTGAGGGGGAGAGGAAGACGGGGTATGGCTTTGTTCTCAGAAATGATGCTGGATGGTTTGTGGCAGCTGGTTTAGGGCCATTGAGCTTCACTTCTTTAGCTAGTTTAGCAGAGGGTATGGCCATCCGAGAGGTTTTAAGTTGGATTAAGTCTCAATATTTGGAACATGTTATTGTGGAATCAGATTCTCAAGTTGTTATCCAGATGCTTGACTCGAAGATTCATTATGGCTCTGATTTAGGACTTATTATTGAGGATTGTCTTAGTCTTAGTTCATCATTTTCAAATTTGAGTTTTGGTTTTGTCAAAAGATCAGCGAATTCAGTGGCTCACGGCCTAGCTAGAGTCTTGATTTCCTTGTCTAGTCTTCGTATCTGGCTGGATTCCCCACCAGATTTTTTATCTTCCTTGTTAGAAGCTGATTCTTTCTAATGAGATTGAGTTTATTTTCAAAAAAAAAATATTTAAATTTTAAATGATAAATAAATAAATATTAACTAGACATTTTGAATGTTAGATGTAGTTGGAATTCTAATTAGAATTTTCTAGTTCTTAATGAATAAATTAATCTTTATTAATTAAATAAATTATTGCAATTAAATTGTAGAATGGAGGTCATTTTCAAATTGAATTTAATGAATATATAATTAGCCATGTATTTAAAATTCTTAAGGAATTATACATAAATTAAAAAAAAAAAAAAAACTCTTATAGAACTATAAAGAAATTTGTAGTTCCAAACATAATATTGTTCCAATACATTCGAACGAGTTTTACAGCTCAGATATCTCTTTGAAAATTTATAAAGTGACGTAGTGACTAATTGTGTTCTCTTTCTTATTAAATGATCGCCAAATTAGTAGGCTTAGATAAAATGCAAAATGTCTAAATATTTTATGTAATTAGGCTATTTTTTGGAATTAAATCTTTTCAATTTTTTTATAATTATATTTTTTCGATAAAGAGAATATAATTTAAATTCCCCCAACTCTTAATTATTTATTTAAATTAGATTTTTATTCGGAATGCAATTAACTTTTTCACCTTATAAATTGTTATATATATAATTATGATAAATTACATATTGAAGAAGCAACTACACAATAGGTTGAGTTGTCTTTTTCTAAAAACCATTGACTACAATTGTATTACATATGTAATCAATTGATTTGCACAAAGAAGCAACTATATGTATAATTTTTCAAAACATAATGATCATCATATATTGATCAAAATCAAATAACTATAATTAATTTTAGAATAATATAGTCTTAATTGGTATAATTTCTCCGTAGAATTTCACATTCTAGTTGGTTGACTAAGCCCTAGACAAAACGATTCTTAAACAAATTTTAGTTAAGATAATAGTAATAGTCTAGACCTGATAAATTTTGATCCGATTCGAATTCACTCGAAAAAAGTAATTTAAATTTGAAAAAAACTCGAATGACCTGATAAATTTAGGGTCAAATTCAATCCGAATCTAAAATTTAAAAAATTTGTATCGAATACCTAAAATTCGATCCTATCCAACCTCAACTCGTGATCGTATTTTTTTCAATTAAATTTATTTTGTCATATTTATCTATAAATCATAGTTTAATATTATATATATAGTTTCAAAATAAATATTTTATACATACATAAATTTATTAACACTATATTATTTTATTAATATTTTTATTTCAATTTTTATATGAATATTAAATTTAATTGGAAAAATAAATATTTAATTATTTAAATTTTGAATAGTAAATAAAATATAAAAGAAAATGAAAAAAATTAATAAAAAATTAGATCGAAAGTTAATACGATATGATTTTGATTAGCGAATTTCAACATGACTTGATTTTGGTTAGTCTGAATATATATAATTGAAATAAAATAATAAAATTTGAAGCAATTTTGGGCAATGGCCTCTTTAGAGCTACAAACGAGGAAAAATAAAAGGTTCCCAAGCGCTTCAATACCAGCAGAAAAATAGGTTCATAAACCTAGAGAGAGAAAAAGAGAAAGAGGGTCACGGCACGTGCTATCTAGTTCTAATTTTTATGCATATTACATCTTGGTATTGCTAACGGTCACGTGACGCTCAAATCCATTTCCGTTTTAACCAATGTGCTTCAACATTGAAAAATAAAAATATACCAACTTGTTCATGGAAATCAAAAAATCTAAATTATGGTTTAGAATAGTAGTTTGATGTGTGTACAATCATACTCTCATCTCACTAAATTGTTATTTTTTAAAAAAAATTATCTTATTAAATTGTCACTTTAAAAAATTTAAAATAATATTTAATGTAGACTTTCAAACTTTATTCTTTATATAATGTTAATAAAATATTCAATAACTTAATTAATATTTTTCTTTTTTATACTCTTTGCAATGATGATTTAAATTAAAAGGCATATTTTAGTCTGTTTAATATAATTTTTCATAAACATTTGTAAAACTGACTATTATTTTAATATTAATAGTTTATAAATGTAAATTTAATGAGACGGAAGAGATATCAGATGCGTAGATATCACATATACGCACAGTATCACGCTTCAAATTCTTATTATTATTTACACATCTAATATCCATAATATTATGGAATAAGAAAGACTCCCTTATTTAATATATATATTTTATAAACGAGCAATTAGGAGTCAAATTTTAATTGTTAAATCGAAATAATGTTACATAACATTAGAAAATAGAAATTCCTTAATCAAAATATTAGGAGCTCAAATAATTTAATATTAATGAAGAAAAAAATAATTTGATATTATAAGATTTCAACTTAACCTCGTTCTTAGCAAACTTATAGATCTATCATTTGCAACCCACCAATCATTTGATTTTAACCTATTTTTCTTTCTTTCTTTCTTTCTTTTTTTTTTTTTTTTTTTTTTTGTATAAAGATGGATTTAAACTTTAGAAATTAAGTTGAACCATTTCGAAATCTTACAGTTATAATACAGTATGCGGACGCATGGTGTACATGCACATCTATAATTTTCAATTTGATAGTATAGACACATACGTATCAAACTTTTCCTCTAAATTTTATACTCTATTGATTGAATTTGTTATTCTTTATGTTCAATAATTTTTATCCATTTTTTTCAATTTGTTTCAAAAAATTGTGTACTTTATTATACCCTCATTCAATGTTATCTTATTAATTGTAATTTAAATTTTATATATCATGTTATTAATTAACATGATGTTTATAGTTTCAATAATATTTAATTATTTATCCTATATTTAGAATGAGTATAATATGAAAATCAGAAAAAAAAAAATTGTCTACCAATCATAATAATCAGGCAAAACTCATTTTCAAGTTCCTAAATTTATAAAGTTTTTTACATTGGCTTCCTTTATAAAAACTTTTTTGATTAGGTCTCTACACTTTAAACGAGATATCACATACTTTTCCATTAACAAAATTAACGTGCATATATTTCATTCGCCATTAAAAATATATATTTTTTAAAGAAATTTAATATGAAAAATTGTAAAAATTTAAAGATTCAATATGAAAAATTTTAGAAACTCAAGAACCTAATCGGAAATAAATTTTGCCAGCATGGTGCTCCATTAACGGTTATTGAAATATATACACTAACATGATATTTATGATGGATAGCGTGTTACCTCATATTAAAATATAGAGATCTAATTGATTTTTTTTGGATAAAAAGATTCAGTATAAAAATTTAACAAATTTACGGACTTGAAAATGAATTTTGTTTAATAATTATAATTTTTAATATGTGTGACAAATGAAAATGGATTTTGCTTAATAACTACAAGTTCTTATTTTTATTATTTTATAGGGTTGACATTTGACCGAGATTAATGGACATAGCCGCCAATAATTGTGGAACTTGTGATTTTTTTTTTTTAATAATAACAGTAAAAATATTTATGACAATATAATCCAACTCTTTAATCGGTGGATTAGCTTGTTATGAAAGCATAGTTTTGTCTAATCTTCTCATATATTCCTTTTTCAGTTTTAAAACGATGGATTTTTTTTTAAAAGGTATATTCTATATTTTAATAAGTTTAATAAAGCCTTGCCTTATTTTATTTTTTATTTCATTGTAGCATGTCTCAATATAATTATTTTTTAAAAAAAATTTCTGAAAGGAAAAGAGAAAAAAATAAAAAACCATTTTCATACAATAATTAAATATTTAAATCTAAAAATTCCCAATGAAAAACCAGTTTTTTTTTTTTTTTTGGTATGATCAGAGGATGCATGATTTGAAATTATTGATTAGATAATTTTATGCATCCATAATTTCACAAAATTACCTATTAATTCAGCCCCCCATCTCATTTGCGAAATTATTTTTTTTTTCTGGAAAAAGAGACACTTTATTTTTTCAGTTGTAGTATAGAAATTAATATAAAATATTCTTTAGTATGTGATGGCATTGAATTTAATTTGTTAAAAAACACCATAAAAGTATTTATAGTTACATTCACAAGTAATTTATCTTTTTAATTTTATATGTTATCTGAAAAGAAAATATATAAAAAAGAGATTAAATTTGTCCATTAATTTATAGCTAAATATTCTATTCGTTCTATAATATCTGTCATTTTTTAGTAAAATTTAAATTTTATTTATCTGTTACTTTTACAGTTTCAATGCAATTTAATCTTATTTTTCAATGAAAATTAATCAATTAAATTTAAATTTGTGTATTGAATTATTTAATTTTATCTTAAATTTAATTTTAATTAATATTTTTTAATTTTAGTGAAAACAACAAAAATAACATATATTATAGAAAGCAAAGAGTAATAAATATACAAATTACAAATCCAACACATTATTCATATTAAGTCAACTTATAACAAACTAATTTCTCAAAAAGTTAAAAATTTAAATTAAATATGTATCTAAAATTTTATTAAAAAATTAAATTTATACCATGTATTTTAGTAAAGTAATAATTCAGTACACACAAACATATAAATCATCAAACTACATAAATTTATTTAATCGGTTCAGATATACATGCATCTCTCCTCGTTTTAGTAATATTAGAGTTATTTTAAAATAATTTATCCCATTCTTCATTAAAGAAAATATCCATTTTATTTTCTAGAAATGCATGAGCTAAGAGAATGTTTGGTAATATCAATTAGCAGAAGGAAACCTCAACACGCAACCGAAAGACGCGTGAGAGTTACACGCGTGATTTTTTTTTTTAATATTAGAAATATAGAACACAGGTATGGACTGTACAGAGCACATCAGCGCACCATTGAAAAAAGAGAGAGGAAGCAAAGAAAGCCAGCCAAGAATGAATTAACACCTCTTCAATTTGCTCTTTACACGCAATTCCACTGCTAAGCTTAATATTATTCTTTCATTTTTCAAAAGCACCAAACTTTCTCTCCATCCAAACACACTCTTCTCCTTCATTACCATAAAAGCTTGCTTCTTTTCTCTCTGTCAAAAGCTGATAACCAAAACTTTCCTTTGTCACTTGGTTCTGTCTTAACGTAAACGTCTATTTTTTTTTTCCACTTTCCGTACTGGGTTTCTTTCATAACCAGCAGAACCCCAAGCTCTTTGTTTTTTTTTTTTTTACTTTTTTCTGTTTAAAGTTGAGATTTTTATTGTGTGTTTAAGAACTGGAAAATGGTGCACTACCATCGCTACCATCAGTGGAGAAAAGGTGAATATCATCACCATTCTGAAGAAGATGAGGCTCTTGCTTTGGTTTGTGCTAATTCTAGCTATTACAAGAGGAAAAGGCCCAAGCTTTTTTGTCTTCTTCTTCTTTCTCTTCTCTCATTCTGCCTTATTTTGTCTCCACATTTCTTTTGCTCTTCCTCCTCTGCTTTCTCTCTCTTGTGTAAGTTCATGTCTCTACTGAATTTTCCTTATTATTTGTTTACTTAATCGTATTTTTGTCTTGATGATTATTTATTGTCTCTGCAGGTTCATTTGTTGTAGAAAATGATGAGGTTGTTTCTGATATGGATGCAAATGCTTCCTTGTGTTCTTCAGTCTCTAATGGTTAGTATTCTCTTTATGTATATATTTTTTTTCCTTATATTTTTCATTCTCACTTTTTTTTTTTAAATGAATTTTCATTCTCACTTAAAACTTCAATTTGTTTTAATTGAGCAGTGTTATTAATAGACTTTTTAAAGCTGCTGCATGGTGACTTTTAAAAGTTTCCTAGGTTCATTACTTACCCAAAAAAAAAAAAAAAGTTACTAGCTTCATAGGTAAATGAGAAAAGGCAGATTAAAGAAAAGGGAAGAAACTGGTGCAACTTATTTCTGGGAATCTTGAATGATTGTATTTAGTGGAAGACATGTGATTGTTTTATTCCCCAGCTTTTTAATACAATTTTGGTTTTGCTCTTTTCTGATGGTGAATTCAGGAATCATGTGCTGTGATAGGAGAAGTATTCGTTCAGACATTTGCATAATGAAAGGAGATGTAAGAACTCATTCTGCATCTTCTTCAATCTTCCTTTACACATCAAGGAATACAAGTTTTTCAGTTAAAGAAGATGAGGAAATCCAGCATGAGAAGATCAGACCCTACACAAGAAAATGGGAATCAAGTGTTATGGACACAATTGATCAATTAGACCTCATCACAATGCCAGAGAAATCTGCTATTAACGATCAATGTAATGTTAATCACGATGTACCAGCTGTGTTCTTTTCAACTGGAGGATATACTGGTAATGTCTATCATGAATTCAATGATGGGATTTTGCCTTTGTATATTACATCCCAGCATTTGAAAAAGAAAGTTGTGTTTGTCATTTTGGAGTATCATGATTGGTGGATGATGAAATATGGAGACATTCTTAAGCATCTTTCGGATTATCCTGCCATTGATTTTAGTGGAGATAACAGAATTCATTGCTTTCCTGAAGCCATTGTTGGTCTTAGAATTCATGATGAACTCACTGTGGATCCTTCTTTGATGCAAGGGAATAAGAGCATCGTTGATTTCCATAACCTTTTGGACAAAGCTTATATGCCTCGAATTAAGGGTTTGATTTGGAAAGAGGAACGCGAAGCTGAAGAGAAACTAAAACAGAAACTACTTTCTTTATCCCCATCGGCAGAAAACTTGTTAGAGTTCGAACAAGATGTCAAAGAAGCGGAACTGAAGGGACCTAAATTGGTTCTTTTATCTCGGAACACATCAAGAGCTATAACAAATGAGGATTTGCTGGTGAAAATGGCTGAAGAAATTGGATTTCGAGTTCAAGTCTTGAGGCCTGATAGGACAACAGAATTAGCCAAGATTTATTGGGCACTTAATTCAAGTGAAGTCATGGTTGGTGTTCATGGTGCAGCCATGACACATTTTCTGTTTATGAAGCCTGGTTCTGTATTTATCCAAGTGATTCCTCTTGGAACAGAATGGGCTGCAGATAGTTATTATGGAGAGCCTGCCAGGAAGCTTGGTTTGAAGTATGTAGGCTACCAAATTTTGCCTAGAGAGAGCTCATTATATGAAAAATATGATAGAAATGATCCTGTTCTTCAAGACCCTCAAAGCATAGCCCAAAAAGGATGGCAGTACACGAAGACAATCTATCTTGACAACCAAAATGTGACGTTAAACCTCAGAAGGTTTCGCAAACGGTTAGTTCGTGCTTATCGGTACTCTATCAGAAGAATGAATCACAGTTTTAGTCACCAATCACATTAATATTCTAAGCTCTTGGAGATATGCTTATTCCTTTGGATTGATTGTCAATAGATTGGTTTGTACATTCAAAAGCACAATAAATGGGACAGCTTTTTATTTTCAATTTTTATTTGTAGAGAAAGTATACTTGCACATGTTCTGTAAATGTATACAGCATAAAAGAAGCTTCTCTTCTCTGAATTATTCTTAATTCTTTGATTAATTTGAAATAATCAAATTGTGTCGCTTTAGCGTGCAATATCAGTAGCTGTAGAAAGAAATTTTCTGCTGTAACAATTTTTTTTTTCATTTTAAAATTCTTGGTTGCAACTTCAAGAGAAAATAATAATAATAATAATAATAATAAAAAGTTCTCGGTTGCTTGATATTGTTGTATATCGTTACTTATTTGTTTATAGTATGCAGATGGACCAAAATAACCTCGGTTATGACAACAACTTTGATGTTGCTAAGCCTAATTCATTAGTTTTATATTACAACTTTTGACATGAATGATAATATATATATTGGATTAATATGGTTCATTGGTTCAAAACAATCTGCTCTTTTGATATGTTATGATAGTAACTGCACGTTTATCACCTCTAGTTTGGATCTCCTGCTCTAAGCTTCCCTTCATTAAACTGAAACATTAGTTGATCTGCTCAGAAAATTGTATAATTGCCATGAGTAGACATTGGAACATAATCTAGACACATCTTTCAGGAAGAATTTGATTTAGACAGCCAAATTATGATGTATTAAGCTTTCTTTTATTGCTGATGGTAAATGGAAAATTTCAAATGAAATCTGCTACAATTACAGAACAAGAAAAACCATGAGTAATTATGTCAAAAACCTAGCATTTTCATAGTCTCTTCCATCTGAAATTCTCTTCTGTACACGAATGCCAGCTTTTCCTAACTCAAAATGTCAGCTTGCTGATGCTTTGAGTTGAAGCACCATCAGTGTGTCTTTTTTTTTTCTCAACTTTGTTTAGTGAAAACCTTTACTTTGTTTTCGTCCTCATTTAGTGAATGAAATGGAAGTATAGATATGCTTCAAGTCAAAGCACCGTTATTCTGTTCATAGATTTTGATTTAAAGCCATCGCTTTGTTGTGTTCATTGAGACATGGACTGGAGGAGGTGTCCTGGCGTTCCTTCGAGGATCACCTGCATTGGGAAAATAGATAATAAACAAACGGAAATAAATGGAGTTCTTTTATTTTATTTTCTGGGATCCTAGGACTATGCAAACACAGTGAAGGTAATGAACAATGCAGTCAGTTATACTTGCCAGAGTCTGACTTCCCTCCAAGAGAAGATCGGCGGGACCCATCAGATCCCGATGCTTGAACTCCAGTAATTGATTGTCTTCTTCCTTTCCTACTGTTAGCTGTAATTGTTAAGTTTACATCTACATTATTGCATGTGCTCTTGATGGTTGAATCCACTTCCTTCAAATGCTGCTGATTCCTGTAATTCGAAGACTTTCAGATGTCCACATCATGCATTTATGGTGAAATGATTCAAAAAAAAAAAAAAAAGAAGGAAAAAGTACGGCTGAATTGATTATGAAAATATGAATCAAAATGCTGCGTTGGTGAATACAGGCAAGCTTCATGAAAATGTAACATGCACAAAAACTAATGTAAAATGGCCTTACCTCTTCTCTGAGCCGTTAATCAGTTTTCCAATGTTCCGCAGGGATTTCCTTATTTGAGATCCTTTTCCATTTGCACTGCTAATGAAATTATTTGTTTCAGAATCTGTAGGAAGAGGATCATTTTGCATTATGGTATGACCCTTGTTTCTTGTAAAAATTTGTGGATCAGGTGTCACTGGTAGCTCTAGCAGTGGAATCTGTGTCTTAATGTCTGCTTCGATTATTCGCTTTTGGTGGCAAAAACTAGTAGGACTTTTAGGTGCATTAAGACGATACAACTCCATAGTAGAACTGCTAATAGCAGAATGCCCATACAACTTTGAGGATGCTTCTGGATCTTTAGAATGACTGTACTTCTGCTCTGTTACTTCCTGTAAGCTGTCCTTCTTACTGTATCTTGGACCTTCCAAACTTAGTCTCCGAGAACGAGTTGTTGTAGAAGGCGTCTTATGTCCCTTCCGGTCTATAGGATTTGCTGTTTGAGGCTTCATATTGCTGCCGTTCTCAATGCTCAATCTCCGAAGACGTGGAGGCGTTTGTTCAGTCAATGCTTTTGGTTTCTCATATGGAGATCTTGGTTCCTTAGTTTTGTTTAACTGTGTGTCCAAAGCTTCCTTGCTTGGCAGCGGCTTCACAATTTGAGACTTTGTGTTGCTGCTATTCTCAATGCTCAATCTCCGCAGTCGTGGTGGAGTCTGCATGTTCTGAGTTTCCTTGCTTGCCAATGCCTTCTTGAGGTTCTCAACCTGCATAAAAAGTGCCAAAACTTGTGAAGGTAATTTCACACCATATTCTTGAGTAGTACTCTTTTCTTTTTGATTAGTACTATGAACAGCAAAGCAAAGCTGTATACAATTTTTTTTTTTCCATCATGTTGGTCCTTGCATAAAGCTGTATGGATTTTATGCAAACCTTCAACACTCAAATCTTGACATTTGAGAGAAAAGAACAAAAAAAAAAAAAAGGCTAGTGAGCTGTAGAAAATAAAAAATGCAGAAGAATTTTATTTTATTTTTATTTTGATGTATCATATCCCAGTAACAAGGAAACTTATAACATTATTCACCAAGAGAAGATAGAATAATAATGAATCTCTCAGGGCCTAAAGTTTTTGAAACCCTATCAAGGATGAAAACTACTCACAGAATTTAACCAGAAAGCACAAAAAGTTAAAATTTGAACTTCTACGATATGTTTTACCTGTTCCTTGAGTTTCATAATCTCACTGCTCTCTTTGTTTGCACGAGCAGCTCCAAGTTCAACTGTAGATACTCTCTGGGCAAACTTCAAAGTACTGATTGTTTCCCCAAAAGAGTCTGCTTCTGGGCTAACATGAGCAAACATCAATGTTTTTGCATGTCCACCTAAAGTGCAAATTTCAGAAATAAAGTTAGCACTGAGTTGATGATACCAAATCAGTAAGAACAACAGAGGGAAGCAGGATCTCAGAAGGAATCAGTTGCCTATTCGCATATTACAAGTTTACCTAAGGAGTCCTGCAGGAGAAGTGTGAGTTTGCTGTTTCTGTAAGGGATGTGAGAATTCCTTTGAGCCAAGGCTGCGATAACATCTCCCAGACAGGATAGAGACTTGTTGATATATTGTGCCTCCTTGAGCCTATCTCCTGTAACTTCTGATTTATCTACTCTTTCACTCCCTGCAAGGTCTACCAGATGCAGACAACTATGGAGGGTGCTTCCAGATGTATCTTTACCATGTACATGAACGGTCAGGATACTGCAGATGCATTTTAAATCATCCAATCAAATGATACGAAAAGTAGTAACTTCAACTGTTTAGAGAAAAAAATATATTAACTATTTTTCATCAAGTAGAGTTAGACATTCATGATACAGTGAAGTATATAATGTCATTGTCATTTTCAACAAAGGGAGGATACTTCAACTTGTCAGACAAATTGGCTCATTTGAAAACGTTCTAATGAATCAGCCCCAGAAAACTGACCTATGTGATCGACTACTTCGGTTATTCATTGCAGTGGAACTGACAACACGATTCACATCACCAATTTTCATCAGGTTCAGAACATCAGCAGTGGACTTTACTGGGTGCATTTTAGCATCTGGAACACTCAAGCCGTTGTCACCATTGCAGCTTCGAATCTCTAACTTGTGCATGGTTAAGAATAACTACCATTACAGAGGAAATTAAACACACTTCATGAACAGATATATGTGCTCATTTGAAGAGGTATATATTTTTTGTTACGACTTGAAAAGGATATTTGGCTGATGGATCTCCTGCAAGAAGGTCTCGTACTTGTTCATTGTATATTTCCACCATTTGGACTTGAATATCATAATTTATGATGTCCTTCCTCTTCCTAGACATTTGAAAGAGGTCATTCAGAGCAAGATAATTAATCCCCATATCTTTAATTGATCCACCTGATGGACCAATCTGTCAACATACGATTAATATCAGATCAGAAACCGTATCAGAATGCCTGAAAGCTAAAACTCTATATAGTCCATAAATTGCACCAAATGCAATCTAATAAAGTTGACTCAAATAAACATCCTACCATGGTATATGTTTTCCCGGATCCAGTCTGGCCATAAGCAAAGATGCAGACATTGTAACCATCCATCACTGACCTAATTAAGGGCTGGGTATCCTTGTATACCTGATCTGAAAACAAAGAAATAAGATGCTATCAGATTTCAAAAGCTATGACATAAATAGTAGATTATTATGTAATAATACCTTGGGTGGCAGCTGGACCAAACACTTGGTTAAACTGAAACATTTTCCTTCCTTCTTTTTTGGGTTTTAATGGATCCAAGATCACTAGTGAACCATCTTCTCCAACATAATCTATTATATTACTTTGTCTACCAGAAATGGCTGGCCTAATTCTGCAGTAAACTCGAATATTTCCTGAGAAAGATCTTAATCAGGTTTGGCTTAATAAATTTAACATCTTTTCAACCTAAATTAAACTCTTCAAGGAAAAAAACAGATTATAATTATCTGAATTAGTGAAGGATTTTCAACATTAAGATTGAGCTAACCTTTCAAATCCTGAACCATGTTGTGCAAGTTCCTGTTTTCTTGCAATACCCTGTGATATCCAAGTGCAGCAGCAGACATGTCTTGTACCTGATATCCTGAAATCACGTCAAAAGGCAAGCATATTAAGCTTTCAAAAGCTTTTTTTTTTTGCACAGAAAAGTTCCTAAGGGTAAAAATAATTTACAAAAGTTTTAAAATAGACACCTGCATTCTCTCATTCTCATAGGTTCTAAGTCTAGAAAACAAGAAAATGGAACTGCTATCGGTATCTCAAGAAGATATAGGTAATTGTACACAGACTGCAAATAGCTATAAGAACATCTGGCAACAACATTGCCTAGGAAAATATACAGGAAACTAGGCTGATATCAAACATCCAAGATCTCATCAACTTTAATGAAGAGTCAAATACTCCACAAGAAACATTAAGAGATGATGAATGAGAATAATTTTTACCAAGCTCGCTCAAATCTTTATGGATTTGGGACTGCAATTCTTCAAACTCAGTCCTTGTATTTGTCAATAGAGCCTTCAGATCCTGGAAGATGAATAAAATCAAGCAGGTATAAGAACAGTCATCCTCGTCGTGGAAAATCCATCATGAACAAGACTTATCCCTGCCCATGCCACTTGCAGTTTTTCGTTTCTTGATTGTTTTCTAACCTTTTTTTTTCTTAAAATAATTTCATATTATGTTAATTCATTTTTTTGGGGTACATTAACTATTTCTAATGAAGTCAATGTAATATAAATATGAAAATAGTCAAATAATGCAATGAAAATTGAACTGAAAAATTGGGGATGACAGTATAAAAAAATTGTTTAGAATTTCATTTAAAATATAGCCAAGGGTTGCAGGTTTTTTCGTGGTTATCCCTACATTTTCTTAATAAGAATGATCAACACCTTTCTAGCAATTTTTTACTCTATTTGAATTCCTTAAAAGCCAATAGAGCAAACTAGACTATGCTATTAGCTGCAGAAATTATAATTGGAGGGAGGAAAACACTTACTACTAGTTCTTTTTGTTGCATTTTAAATAAATGCCTGTGTTTACATTTGCCTTTTCTTAAGCAAGCCCGACAGCTCTGCAAAATACATACACAGCAGAATGTTTCTTTGGAGGTTATTGATGAAACACCCAAAGGAGCATATAATTCATGGCAATGTGCTTGATAGCATGGGCGTAAGGGAAAAGAACAAATCACAACATTCTATTTTGATAGTGAACATTTCACGTTCATTTTTGAGTGAAGTAGAACTAAGGTCTATATGTCCATAAGAAAATTTGCAGCACTCATGCATAACTTCCATCTTGCTTATAAAAAACATTTCATAGGAAAAGATTTGCACTTATTTTCAAACAAATGTACTTCAATATAAATAAATACATCTTGGTTTCACATAAATACTTGAATATAAGTGCTCTAAAACTAGTAAATTGTTGGGAAAAGAGCATATGCTTTGCATTTATATCAATTTGACCACATCAAGATTAAACATTCACAAGATCAGATTTCAACACTTGTATAATTTTATGGACAATAATATGACTTCCATTGGACATCAGAGCTTTATACATTGAGGAAGTGAAAGCCAAAATGTCAGGACTAGAAAGATTTCAGACAAATGCGAGGATCTTAATTTATGTTTAATAACTGCTCTTATGCACTATAAGCATTTATAAGGTGCAGATGCAACTTAAAGAAACATACCTTGTAATCTACAGTTTCAGATGAAACTTCAAGAGGTGTTGAGGCTGAATGATTGGGTGAGCTACTTCTCACCATTAGAAAATCATTGACCAGAGATTTCAACTTTTTCTGGGAAAAGATTTACAATTTCATAACAAATTCTTGTCATGTAAATAATTTTCAGAAAGAGAAATGATCAGATACATATAAAACCTCTTCAAACTAAAAGAGTGCCAAACACCTGTAGATTTTACAAAAAAAAACAAGAAGCAGAGAAGTAGACTTATTTATGATGACATATTCTCAGTATTATTTTGGCTACTTCGACAAGGGAGACTGTTTGATATTGCAAAATTAGCATTATGCCTCAAAATAAAATTACTCTAGAGATTGCAGGCAAACATATGGACATATTAGATTTTTTTTTTGAAAAAAAAAATATAAATGTAATCAGGATATCTGCTTAAATATATCATGCAGTAATGCTTTCTACTGAGGTAAAGCAAACTCACATCAGGAAAATTATTCTGACGTTTATCCTCCAAGCAACTTGACATGATCCTGCTTAATAACTTCTTTAGATCCTGTAATGCATAAGAAGCACATGTGTTAAAGTGTATCATAGATTCCTTTGGTTTCTGCTCTTTGACAGTGTAATTATCCTTTGAATCAAAGCAAATTTAAGAGCTGAGCATTACCATATTCCCAGTGCAGAAGGACATGAAAAGGTTGTCATTGATATTTTCCTTTGTATCATCTATATGTTCAGCTAGGAGCTTGATAATTAAATCTACAAAATACATTGTTTGCTTGAAATTAATGGGAAACATGTACCAAGAGGAAAAGGAAAATGGTATTCACACTCGAGTAAAGTACATGCCAAGTATTGGAAAAGCCTTTTGGTTCCCTTAATGACCACAGTAAATTATTAGTTCACCATGATGCAATGAGTTGCTTCAATTATGACAATAACAAGAAAAGAAAAAAAATACTTCACACTACAATAGTTAATTGCTACTTGCACTCAGAAACATTGCAGACTAGGTCCTAATTCGACATTAAACATCTAAGATTATTTGATATATTAAGTATATTCTATATTTAGTTTTTCAGGCAAGTCCCTCGGAAGTAAAAAATACATGAAAATCTTCATTGATTATCCAAGCCAAATTCAAACTCTCTGTTATCGGCCATATTCTAACAGGGAAAGGTACTCATAACAGGAAACCAGATGGATAAATATGCATAAATTACCGGATATACCAGCAAGTTTCTGCATGTCAATATCTGCAGGTGGTTGTTTCTCAGATGCTGCTGACATGTCCAGGCGTCTACAAGAATCTGATGACATGGCTTTGGAATTGTTCATACTGGCAGGATGCATAATCAGAGGAGATCTGACATGTTTATAGAACCCATTTCTGCCATTCATCTGCTTGCACTCGTGGTAGGATTTAAGAGCTAAAATGCAGTCAACCACCTTGGCTGCAGACCCTGCTTCCAATGTGTCCTATGCAAACCCGCTCAGTCACATGTTAGTATATGGTTACATAATCTAGCATATATACATGTCCGAGCATTTTATATAGAATAGAGGATTTATTTTACCCTTTCAAGATCAGAAGCTTCAAAGGCAGGCAACTTCAATTCTTCAACAGCCACCAGAAAGTTCTTTACATTCTCAAAATATTGGTAAGCTGTTAATGGTTGCGATTCTCTATTTAGTGATTGTAGAGGTGTATAATTCTCCACTACCTTAAAAACAAATCCCAAAATCAGACAATTAGAACACAAAGAACTACATAATCAACTAACCCTTTTCATCAAATAACAAATCTGAAATTGATTTAGTGACTACAATGTGTTCATTTGTAAAACTTCAATTTATGGTAATATTATGAATTAGTTACCTTAGGCACTGCTCCTGGATGAACCTTGTTGATTGCATTGCACAAAATCAAGCCGTTTCTCAAGCAAGAAACAAACTCTTTTTCCGATGGATCACTGGACATGCCTAATGGACCCACAAGGCTTTCAAGCCAGTCAGCGGCTTGGAATCGTCTCCATGCTGCATACAAAAAATAAAGATTACGACGGCCCAATATGCAAAATCAGCAATTATATATGTAAAGCAACTAACTTTGAAATACAAAAAAGGAAAAAAAAATAAAATTTCAACGAGGGAAATTCTATACAATGTTTACGATGCAAGAAAAAAACCCACATACCCTTTAGATTAAAAAAAATATATGAAAATAATAAATAAAGATTTTGAATACAGAAACAACTAAATCAACAGGTATCGGTGGTTTACTGAATCTTGGAACATCTTATGATTTTCTTAGTAATCAAATAAGGAGCAAGTAAATACAAACATGAAAAATGAAATGCGCACCTGCTTCTTCAGCTTTTCTTGAAGCCAGTTTATCATGTAACTCAGTTCTTGCACAATTCTCCATCAAACCCAACACTGAGAATGAAAATCAGAAACCAGATACTGAGAATTCAAAAGTTAAAAATACGAACCCAAGAGAAACCCATTTTGAATTCTTAAACAATGGATATAAAGACGACTTTTTATTTTTTTTTTTTCTTCCAGAGAACAGAGGATAACAGTAACCAATGCAACAGATAAAAGATTCAAAGCAACGTACTTGAGTCCTTTGAGGTTCTGTTTCTCGTAAGATCAGTAACCTAAAAACCCAAAATTAAAAAAGAAGAACTTCCCAGAAAGCAAAGCGAGAACAATTCCTGGTTCAGTTGTTTTGGGACTGTGTATCACCTGAATAAAGCAGGGAATTTTGCTTGTTTTTAAATTTTTGGTTCGGATCCGAACCTCAGGCTAGCGAATCGTAACGTTAACTAGGTTTTTTGAATTCAAATCTGCAGGGTCCGCAAGGGATAATCCAGACCGTTAAATATTCCACATCGGCATCGCAATCTGATGGTTTAAGTTAGAACGTGATGAACTCTGATAAACATGCGGGTGGGGGGTTTTGTGGGTTTGTGCACCAAAAGCTTAGGGATACGCAGCATTCATTAATCGATAATATTTGAAGGACAAAATCCAGCTTTTTATTTTTTTTTTTTAAAAATTAGGTCTTTTACAATTTTTTTTATTAGATTTATATATTTTAATATGACATAACATGTAATCCTTCATAAATGGTTCATTAGCGCGCACATTTCATTGCAGTTAATGGTACATCATACTGGCAAAATTTATTTTTTGATTGGATCTCTGAACTTCTAAATTTTTTATATTAAATTTATAAATGTTTATAATTTTTCACATTTGGTTAATTTACAAAAAAAAATGACACATTTTTTAACAACAAATAAAATACATACATGTCAATTCTGTTAATAAACGATTGCGTGTTATCTTATATTAAAATATAAATATCTAATTAAGAATCTTTTTTGAAAAAAGATCAATATAAAATATTTTAAAAATTTAAAGATCTGAAAATAAATTTTGCCAATTAGAAGGCATAAGATATGGGAAATTATTATTTTGCCCCTTATTCGCTCCAAATAGAAACATGATTATTGGCTGAATTTAGACACAAAAAATAAGCCAAAAGTGCAAAAATACCTCTAAAATTAGGCAAAATGTGTAATTTTATTTCTAATGTTTACTTTGGGCCAATGTTGTCTACGATATTTCAAAATTGGAGCAATTTTGCTTTTAGTTAAAGATTTCGTTAATTTTGACTAACTCAATTTGCTAACATGTCAGTTGAATCTACTTATCCCCAATCATTCATCGCCATGTATCAGTAGATGATTGGTTGAAAATAGAATCTACTGCCACGTTATCACAATGAGAGAGTAGTGAGTAAGAGAGTAACATGTGGCAAATTTTGATTGCTAAATTTTGCTTATTAGAAGGCATAAGATATGGGGAATTATCATTTTGCCCCTTATTCGCTCCAAATAGAAACCTGATTATTGGCTGAATTTAGACACAAAAAATAAGCCAAAAGTGCAAGAATACCTCTAAAATTAGGCAAAATGTGTAATTTTATTTCTAATGTTTACTTTGGGCCAATGTTGTCTACGATATTTCAAAATTAGAGCAATTTTGCCTTTGGTTAAAGATTTCGTTAATTTTGACTAACTCAATTTGCTAACATGGTAGCTGAATCTACTTATCCCCAATCATTCATCGCCATGTATCAGTAGATAATTGGTTGAAAATAGAATCTACTGCCACGTTATCACAATGAGAGAGTAGTGAGTAAGAGAGTAACATGTGGCAAATTTTGATTGCTAAATTTTGCCTATTAGAAGGCATAAGATATGGGGAATTATCATTTTGCCCCTTATTCGCTCCAAATAGAAACCTGATTATTGGCTGAATTTAGACACAAAAAATAAGTCAAAAGTGCAAAAATACCTCTAAAATTAGGCAAAATGTGTAATTTTATTTCTAATGTTTACTTTGGGCCAATGTTGTCTACGATATTTCAAAATTGGAGCAATTTTGCTTTTAGTTAAAGATTTTGTTAATTTTGACCAACTCAATTTGCTAACTTGACAGTTGAATCTACTTATCCCCAATCATTCATCGCCATGTATCAGTAGATGATTGGTTGAAAATAGAATCTACTGCCACGTTATCACAATGAGAGAGTAGTGAGTAAGAGAGTAACACGTGGCAAATTTTGATTGCTAAATTTTGCCTATTAAAAGGCATAAGATATGGGGAATTATCATTTTGCCCCTTATTCGCTCCAAATAAAAACTTGATTATTGGCTGAATTTAGACACAAAAAATAAGCCAAAAGTGCAAAAATACCTCTAAAATTAGGCAAAATGTGTAATTTTATTTCTAATGTTTACTTTGGGGCAATGTTGTCTAAGATATTTCAAAATTGGAGCAATTTTGCCTTTGATTAAAGATTTCGTTAATTTTGACTAACTCAATTTGCTAACATGGCAATTGAATCTACTTATCCCCAATCATTCATCGCCATGTATCAGTAGATGATTGGTTGAAAATAGAATCTATTACCACGTTATCACAATGAGAGAGTAGTGAGTAAGAGAGTAACACGTGGAAAATTTTGATTGCTAAATTTTGCTTATTAGAAGGCATAAGATATGGGGAATTATCATTTTGCCCCTTATTTGCTCCAAATCGAATCCTGATTATTGGTTGAATTTAGACACAAAAAGTAAGCCAAAAGTGCAAAAATACCTCTAAAATTAGGCAAAATGTGTAATTTTATTTCTAATGTTTACTTTGGGGCAATATTGTCTATGATATTTCAAAATTGGAGCAATTTTGCCTTTGGTTAAAGATTTCGTTAATTTTGACTAACTCAATTTGCTAACATGGCAGTTGAATCTACTTATCCCCAATCATTCATTGCCATGTATCAGTAGATGATTGGTTGAAAATAGAATCTACTGGCACGTTATCACAATGAGAGAGTAGTGAGTAAGAGAGTAACACGTCGCAAATTTTGATTGCTAAGAGAGTGACACGTGGCAAATTTTAATTGATTGTTAACAAGTCTCATTGTCGTATTAGCAGAGGGAAGAATTAGAGGTGACATATGGCATGAATGATTGAGTATAAGTGGATCTCACTGCCAGATCAACTGTCAGGTCAGCAAACGGAGCTAGTCAAAATTAATGAGATTTTTGACCAAAAATAAAATTGCTCCAATTTTGAAATAATGAGAACAATATTGTCTCAAAATAAATATTAGTAATAAAATTGTACATTTTATTAAATTTTAAGAGCATTTTTTATTCGCGTAAAAATATTTAAAACATTACGTAACCCCAAAAACATCCGGCCATAAATAGTTCCAGCTACCAATCTAATATTAATTCTAATTGACCAAAAAAAAAGTCTGTTAATAATGCTAGCGTCATTTGCTGGGATGTTGCTCCGAGTTTTATTTTATCAGTTTTATGTTCTGATTTTCGTTAATAGAATTTTTTTTTTCTAAAAAAATGTAAAATTTTTTAGATTTAAAAAAAGTCACTATAGACTAAAATGAAATCAGTGGGACTAAAATGTGCCTTAAACGAAATATCAAAGAACTAATAGCAATTTCTTATAAAAAGAAAAACTAAATGCATGTAAAGTGTATTTTGATAATACCTATACATGAAGTGGAGTGGAATTTTTTTTTTATTAAATTAAATATTTATTATTTTACTATTTTATGATTAAGCACTTTTATAAATCCTAATTGGCTTGCGTGGTTCTAGTTTCTATATGAAAATAAATATTGGCTGTAACACCCTGACACCCCCTTCAGAAGGATATCGGAACGCCACGGACACAGGACACAACACACATGCGAAAACGAAGGCAAATAATAAACATAACTGAATAAACTTAATTACACAAATCGAAAATATGCATTTATTTCAAAGCTACAAAAGGATCATTATCCAAAACATATAAACATAACTATTATACAAAAATAATAATATCTATATAAAAGCATATACAAAAATACAGGAGCCAAAATACAAAAGAAATCCATTCTAACTCCTAGTGGTTGACCTGCAGATGCTCCACATCGAACGAACCTGCCACCTACATGACAAAAACACCCGTTCTAAGCGATAACGTTTAGTAAGGAGGAACAGAAGCAAACATACACATAACAACAATCACTCAAGAATATGCATAAATAGAGTATGCGAAGTTCATATGCATAAACATACTATAAACACTCCAGTAATAAAGCAAGTAACATTATAAACATATTCAATAAATCAAAAGATTAGCAGAGCATATGACAAAGGCCAATCATTGCTGCAAGCAATACTCATACATATGTATACAACTCTAAACGCAAATCCCAGTACAGTCTCAATACACTAGCCTGAATTTACATGGGTGGTGGATACGGGTACACTGAATACTACGAATAGTATCGAACACTAGAAACCGAAGTTTCAAAACATTTTAAGAAAACTTTTGGATGCCAAGGGTATCAAACACTAGACCCAAACGGAGTCGAACACTAGCAGCTGCGATCACTAGCCCTTTATAAGCATGTTTATCTATCCACAACGATAACTATTCAGGCTTACGCAATTACACTCAATCATAACACTCAACTTTACAATAACCAAAAATCATACCAATAAACATAATTAAATAATAAGGCGAGCATATTAAAGTCCAAAACACTGGCTTGAACAATTAAAGTCATAACCCATACAAGAGTGAGAAACCATGCAAAGTACAATAAATAAAATATTTTTGAAGCACAAGGGAGGGTAGCGACCGCAACAAAGGCGAAACTCGCCCAAAGTCACGCCCGCGACAAGCTTTACGCTAGTAAAAATGAACAAAAGCAGGCCTCTATTGCGCTTGTGACCGGAGTAGCGCTCGCGACAGAGAGCGGCAGGTCGCCCTCGCACTCGTGCACATAGGCGCGCTCGCGAGGAAGCCCGGCCAGGCAGGAGTTCAGCTACCGAGCTCTCTATCGCGCTCGCGACCGAAGGTGTTATGGCAGGAGTTCGGATGGCTGAGCTTTATCGTGCTCGCGACAGAGATGAACACTTCACCCCTGCTGCCGATCTACTTTCCTCTCCCTCAAACCACAACCATCAAAACTCAAAACTTCAAGCATATGACTCTAATCCAACATCAAACCCACTTTAAAATATACTTATAATCATATTCATAACAATTTACACTTACTAGAAACAACTAAATTGGCAAGAAATCACAGCCAAGACAACAAACCTAGAATTTAATTCAAAACTCATACAAATCCTCAATTCAACTTTTACATGTTAAAATACATCTAACAAGTCATACATATAACAAAACCCAACTAAACACATGCATTTAAAACACATTAGACAACTCAAATTTCCAGAAATTCAAAATAGAAACCAAACACGTCAAAACACTTAAACTCCCAAACCTCTCAAGATGCTTCAAAACCAAACTTCTTCAAGCTCAAACCTTCTCTTTTCCTTTCTCTTTTCTCTTGTCGGCAGCTTGCAAAACCAAATCAAATAAAGCACATTCAAACCAAATCCAACTCACACCCAAACCAAAACAAGAAAAGGAGAAGAGAACAAGGAACTAACTTCACTCCCCTTACCTTTGCAAAACTTAAACCTTTAAACCTCCACTTCAAATCCAAAACAAACCACCCAAGAAGGGAGAACCAGCAGCAAGAAATGAAGAGGACGAAGGAGGAGGAGAAGAGGGAGAACGGGAGGCGTGACCAAGAAGGAACAAAAATCTAATTTTCTTGCTTTCCCTCTCTCCTTCTTTCATTTCTTCATTTAATGCCTCTAACCACCCAATCTTAGGTGGCAAACTCTCATTGGTCCAATTAATCCAATCATTGGTTTATTACTCTTAAGTCCTTGGCAAATACCTTTCACCCACTTAATTAATTCCTTTCTTTAAAAATTTAATTACTCTTTCAATTTAGTTCTTCTTAAATTTAATCTTATACTTATCCAATTACCATAATACCCTTAATTATCCAATTAATCTTGCAAATCCTACTAGGCCCCTTTTTGGGTTGTTACTTTGGCACTAGCAAAATATGATATTGATACCTAATTTGTAGCCTCCTGATGGGATTTTGTGACACACATAATTATTATAAATAAGGAAAAACCCATACTTTTGTTCTTATATTTTGATAGTTTTACACATTAGATCCTTATACTTTCAAAATTACACATTGAGCTCTCGAATTTTTCGAGGAGAACACATTAAGTCCAAAATGAACAGCACAAATAATAGTGTAATACATTAAGTCCAAAATGGACAATACAAACGACAGTGTAATACAAGCACAGTTAAAGTTGCGTGTATTTTAAAGGAACACTGTTGTTTTTATTGTCTGTTTGGACTTAATATGTTCTAGTAGATAAGTTCAGGATTTAATGTGTAGTTTTAAAAGTATAGAGACTTAATGTATAAATAACTTAAAAGTTAAAGACCAAATGTTTTTAAAGTATAGAGACCCAATGTGTAAAAATATTAAAGTTTAGGGACTAGTTTTTCCTATAAATAAATACAACATTGACTTTCTAGCTAATTTTATATATTTAGAATTAAAATATAAATAATTCGTATTTTTGTTAGAAATATAATTCTATTTCTAACTTTTTTTATTATATTGATGAAAACTTTTCTTGGACCAAATATTTTATTTTTCATAATTTTTTTTAAAAAAAATAGATTTATAAGGATTAAGAAAAACTTTTAATATTCATAGTAGTAATTTTTGTATGGTAAAATTGAAATACAAGCTATAAAAACTTACAGATCCAAATTTAAGACATTGATACATAGATATGGATCGGAACTTAGACACGGGTACGCAGATATGTTATGTTATGTAAATAAAATAAAATAAAATAAAACTATAGAAGATGTAAATTATGTAATAAGAAGTCTAGATAAACTTTCAATATCCAAAATATAATCAGATCCAACAAAGATAAATCAACAACTAATATCCAAAATACAACCACATCAAACATAGATAAATCAATAACTATTATGTAGACAGTTCCATCTCCAAGTCTGCCTCTGCATCAAAGATCACTGTCTCTAAATCTAGATCATCAATAAATAATTTAGCAACATCAAACGAATCATTTCCTTCCATTGAAAAGTTATCCCCACCCATATCCCAATGTTTTGAAGTGCCTTTGGTATAGTCCTCCTTTTTTTCTGGGAAGCAAACGAAGGTTACAGTGGATATCTACTAGATCTTTAGACCTTTGAGCTGTTAATTTATTCCATTTGACACTTTGAATAAATAAATAAGTGCTCCAGTTCCTTTCACAACTTGAAGATGATGCTGGTTGTGATAATAACTTGCATGCTAGAGATTAGAGTAAAGGAGTAGATGCATCATAATTAGCCCACTAAGAAATTGGATCTTCATATACTCTTGCAGCCATCATATGTGGTTGGTTGAAATAATCTGATGAACTACAAAATGTTCCATACTCTTTTAGCACTTTCCAAAAAACATCATCATTAGAACAAAGTCTTATGAAGCATTTCTCTCTATTCAAAGATACCTCTTCATCCTCATTTGGTGATTGTCGTGAGGCACCATTATTCCTAACTTAAAGCCAATTTTCAGTATAGTACTTAGGCACTAATGAGTGTGCCATACAATGGAGAGGTGTAATGCTTTTATTCTAACGACTCTCTAAAATTTCATAGATGGCATCAAAAAAGTCAGATTGCCCTATTAGCATGTCTTTCCCTTCATGTGCAAAGATGATAGCCTTCATACTCTCAATCGTTGTATCCCACATATCATAGATCAAATGTAACATTGGAGTATCATGTGCAAAGATGATAGCCTTCACACTCTCAATCATTGTATCCCACATATCATAGATCAAATGTAACACTGGAGCATCTTTATCAACAACCCTCAACTTATCAACAATGGGTTTGGTTAAGATTAAAAAATAATCTATTTTGTCCCACCATCGATCACTTACAATGCATTCTTTCACATCCATTGTCTTGATATCAATAGGAGACTTTCCATTGACTCTTAAAGTCGTCCAATCTGGATCCATCACCATTTGTTCAAGTGTTGTTTTCACTTCTTTTAATCTTTTGGCCATCACAACTAAGGTAGCAAATCTTGTTTTAGCAACTTTCAACAACTTCAATTTGGAATTTCTATTGAATATTATAGAAAAAGGAAAAGCAAATTAGGAATAGTAGACAGTAAAAAAAATAAAAGAAGCTTTTTATGGTAAAGGAAAAACTAGATAAAAATGTAAAATTTTTACTTGCAAAAAATGGGAAAATGTACTATTTTGCCCCTGAACTTATTTAAAAGGAGCTTATATGCTGCTGTCATTTTTTTTAGAGAAAAAATGCCTTTCAACTTACAAAACTCGGACAAATTTGCCCCTTTATTAAGCTCCAGTTAACTCTGGTGTAACGGCACTAACGTGGCATTGACACGTGGCAAAATATGCCACGTTAGCGCCACGTGTATTTTAATCCAAAATAGATAAAGGTACTAAAATGCCCCTTAAGTTGTCTCCAGGGTACTAAAATGCCCTCTATAGCTAATTTTGGAACAAAAATGCCCCTAATTTTAATAAAAACGATACTAAAATACCCCTGAATATTTATATTTAATTTTATTTATATATATTTTTTTGCAAACATAAATATTTATTAATTAGTAATAATATACAAATTATCATTTCTTTTTTGGGCCAAAGTTAAGCTCAGCCTAAGACCCAACAACAAGCATGGGCTGAGAGTCTTAGAAGCACAATGCCTCTAAGGCCTGACTCGTGAACGCACGGATCCACGTAAGAACCAAGGAGACGAGGCCAATGGGCTGTTTGATTGGATTGATAGGTCACTTCCTCCAGCAGTCCACTGATACATTCTACCTGCCTACCTACTCTGACATCGGAGTAGAACACCCAAGTGGACTTTCCGTCCATATAAATACCAAGTCATTTTACACCCAAATAACACAATATGAGACCTTCTCTCACTACTCTCTCTCTAGAAAGCTTCTAACTTAAGATTCAGAGTGTTCACGCCCGATCCGACCGAGCACACTCTTTTACAGGTACAGAGCATAAGCCCATCCGATCGGCCAAAGTTCAACTGTCATAGACAGCCCCGTCTCTTACTAAATCTCATGATCTATCAATTAGAATATTTTACCTAAGTAATAGTATTTAATTTAGTTTAAATATCTAATAAATATAAATTTAACATATTATCTAACATTACAATAGTATGGGTATTTTAGTATCTTTTTATTAACATCAGGGACATTTTTTTTCCAAAATTAACTATAGGGGGCATTTTAGTACCCTGGAGATAACTTAAGGGGCATTTTAGTACCCTTAAGACAACTTCAGGGGTATTTTAGTACCTTTAATTATTTTGAATTAAAATACACGTGGCATTTGTAACACCCCGAAATGTACCCAAGAAGGATTTGTGGATTTCTGAGGATTTCGACGATTGAAATCGTGTGATGTGATGGTCGAAGTGATTAAGTAGTAGGAAAAGATATGATTAGAATCAAGAAAAAGAGAGCCAAGGGTATTTCGGTAATTTCATATATATATCGATTTAACTGAGTGAAATAAATAAATAAAAGGGCTGAATTTTGAGAATGGATCATTTATATGTCGTATGTATGTGAGTTGTGGCATTAGGTGTGTCAAAAGGACGAATTCGGTATTAACGTAAAAGTTTCGGCAACTGCGGCCAACTCCGAAAATTTAAAAGGTATTAATTTAGGACTTAATTGAAGGGAGTAAGATTTAATTATGGGCCAATGTAAAGTTATATTTATGTATTATGTGAATGAAGGATTACAAAGGAGTTAAGGGACCAAAAGGGAGAATTGTCATAAAAATCTTTGGAAGGCCAATAGGAAGTAGACATGTGGCATATGGGATAAGTTTGAGTTATTTTAGGAAAGGGATATCAGATTTCTGCACTTCCCCTCTCCTCCCTCACGTGAATTACCTTTGGTCTTCTTCTCTCCCTCTTCTTCTTCATCTCACGCCAACCCTCCATCTCTTCCCTTGCAAGCTCAAGCTATGAGTATTAGAAAGTGCAGCTCAAGTGTTTGAAGGAGAGATTTGAGTTAGAAGGGTAAGTAGGGATCCTCATCTCTAGAATTCCATCTTGGTTTCATTAAAAATATGGAGTGATATTCTATGTTTTTATGAGGAAATTGGAGAGACAAAACTGAAGAGGGAGTACGAAAGCAAGAAGTGCCACCATTGAAGCTATTGGAGCAAAGGAGTTAAGGTTTGGAAACAAACCTTAAACGTGTAAATTATGTAAATTGTGTTTATTGATTTGTTTGATCATGGTGTGTAATTGATGCATGGATATTTTGATTGAGTATAAATATTCATATAAGTGTGTATTGAAACTATAGTTTGAATTGGGAGATTTGATTTGGCCAAGTTGGCTATTTTCAAGCTTTACAAGCTTGATTGTGTAAATCTGTTTTTGGAAGTTTATACTGACCCCCGAGACTTGTTTATATTATAAGTTGAGTTTTACAACTCCAAAAAGGGTGAGACCAATTGGGTTAGAACCATAAGATCCGCGTCTTTAAATGTTGTAGAAATAGCTCTGTTGATTTGAGGACTCTAAGGTCATAAAAATTGGCCATAACCGTAGTGTCTCTGTTTGGGTCGGGTTACCTGAACAATATAAGTTATTTAGCTCATATCTGAAGGTATAGATGTCTAATTGACCTGAAACTTGTTCCATTTGAAAGATAAGACATAGGGGAATAAATGTTAAGAAGGGACCTTTTCCTAAAATTGGGTGTAAGACATCGTTTTGGGCTGTACAAAATTGTAGTGAGTTTTGCCCAGTATCACCACCTCAGGTGGTGAAATAATCTGTCACACCCTTAGATGGTGAAATAATCTGTCACACCCTCACGTGGTGATTTCTGCCCAGTGTCACCACCTCAGGTGGTGAAATAGTCTGTCACTCAAAATATCACAGCCTTAGGTGGTGAAACATTCTGGTTGCTTTCTTTCAGCATTTAACACTCTTTTTGGATCTCTAAAACTTCCAATGGATATTTATTTTAACTCCTAACTCATTAATCATTGAAGATTAATAAAAATAATCCATAAAACCTATTAGCAAAAGTAACAATACATATAATTATGTGAAGAATAGTAATGGAATGATAAATATATGTGTTTGAGCTCGATGTTAAACTCAAGTGATGTGTATATGCCTATGACGTGGTGATTCTTGAACTTAACTAAGTATGTAATTAATGACCATGAACACATAAATTTGAGAAGGGTAATGTGTACGTAAGTGAAGTAAATAGTTGATGTGTTAAGTGCATGTGTAAAAGAGAATGTGATCATGGATGGTATATGTGTTATGAAAATTGATCAATGTGAAATGGATAACATAATTAAATAACTTAAGCCTGCGAGTCAAGTAGTGGATAGATAGGCATGCCTATAGGGTCAAAGTGCTGCAGCCCAATACGTTTAATGTATCTGATTCCTTGGGAATCACAATGCGATTACAATGCGTATAATTCTTGCTGGATTTTATTATATGTGGAATGATATTACTGTACCTGAGGGTACCAATGCGTAAATATGATTTTAATGTGATCATAGTACCTCGGTGGTACTAATGTGAAACCCATTATCCACGTCTTTGAATTGCAGGCAATTTAATGATAAAATGGAAATAATAATAATACAACCACTATATATGTTATATTCTGGAATTATGAGATGGGTTGATTAATGCTCTATGTGTATGAGAATGCTAAATAAATCATAACATGCCTAAAATGGTACTTAATGTGATATGGTCATTTAAGTATGATCTCTTGTGTATTATGTATGATGTTCTATTTGTGTGATGTATTACTTGTTATGTGCATGTGTTCCCCACTAAGCGTTATCGCTTAGCACGGGTTTACCTTAATCCATGTAAGTACGGAAGTGAGGTGATCGAAGGACTCTCCCACATAATAACGGTCAACATTAGGAGTGCTACCAGTGTAGGTTTTGGGGTTTGTGATATGGAAATTTTGTATAACTATGTATAAGTTTGGTGTAGCTAATGTGTATACGAGTATGTAAAGGCATGTAATAATATGATGACTAAGTATACTAACTTATGGATTATATATGCATGCTTAGTAAGTGTATGCTTATAGAGAATGATCTATAAGTAATTGGCATGAAATGCATGATAATGTGAATACGAAGTGAGAAATTTTATTATACAGGTTTCAATAAGAGTTTGATGATAAGAAAGTGCATGTGTTCTGTGTGTGTAACGGTCATTCTTGACTAGATTAGCTCAGCTAGTTTAACTGTTGGGAATGGGTGTCACAGCGCTGACATGGCATATTTTACCACGTGTCAATGCCACGTCAGCGCTGTTACACTAGAGTTAACTGGAGCTTAATAGAGGGGCATATTTGTCCAGATTTTATAAGTTGAAAGGCATTTTTGCTCTAAAAAAAACAACAGGGGCATATAATCTCATTTCAAACAAGTTTAGGGACAAAATAGTACATTTTCCCACAAAAAATTGACAATGTCATGCTATGATTCATGATGAAATTCCTTGTCCCTTGGATGTCACTCAATAATTCTTTAATCCATTTGCAATGCGAATAATACAATGACTTTTCAGTTGGTTCACACATGCTTTTCAAAGCCAAATTCAATCTATGCACTACACATGGAGTCCAAAATATATGAGGATATTTTGTTTCAATTATAAGACAGGCAGCTTTGAAATTTGTAGCATTGTCGATCACAATCTGCACCACATTTTCTTTATCAATTTGCTCTACCGCTTCCATAAATATCTTTGCCACATATTCAACATCTTTGATGTTGCCACTAGTATCAATTGCTTTTATAAACATTAGCCCCAAATGAGATGCCACCGTAATGTTAATTAATGGATGTTTCTGTCGATCTCTCCATCCATCAGAACATAAAGAAGTCTCTTTCTTTTTCCAAGAATCTCTAATAGGTTGAAGTAATAAATCTATATGAGTTTTGTAACACCCCCGATGCCCCCGTTGGAAGGACGCCGGTGTGCTACCACACGCTCACTCAGAGACACGCATACATATCAGCAGAAGCGTACAACAACAATACCAATTAAAGCAAAACTCAGTCTTAACATTAAGCCAAAATAAGTAATACATAATATACATACATCATTCAGAATTACAAAGGATCCTTAATAAAAACTACATATGCCACAATCCAAAATAATACATATACAAAAAGAATACAGGAGGAGTACAAAATAAATATAGACTCTACTCCTAGTGGCCAACCCTATAGATGCGCGATGAACCGGACAAAACCTGCCACCTACACGGGACAACAGCCCGTGCTAAGCAATAACGCTTAGTGGGGAGGAACAAAGACAACAGAACACTATACAATAATATAATGCAATAACCCTTAAATATAAATATATGCATAAGCATACAGAAATCTCTAAGTAACCAAATAGAGATACAAGGATCATAATCACTATAAGAATGCTTAATTTAATAACAGCACGCACAAAGCAAAATACACTAATTGGATTCACATAATTTTCATAACACTTCACTATAAAAAAGCCGAACACTACTAACCATAGCCTAAATTTCACTGGTGATGGATACGGGAACCTTACACTAGAGACCGAAACCTCAAAACGTTTTTATACCCGAAGGTAGCACGGGAGACCAAAGT
Organism: Excoecaria cochinchinensis; assembly: GCA_947683425.1. Lineage (NCBI taxonomy): Eukaryota > Viridiplantae > Streptophyta > Magnoliopsida > Malpighiales > Euphorbiaceae > Excoecaria > Excoecaria cochinchinensis. The sequence goes on from CANTUQ010000116.1 coordinate 9,722,593, forward strand.
CTCAAAATATTTTCACTAAACCATAACGGACGTCAACCGAAATCACTAGACCCGAAACGAGGTCAACACTAGCAGCTGCACTCACTATCCCTTTATAAGTATGCTTATCTATCCACTAATATGACACTTCAGGCTTAACTCATACACACGAAACCCAACATTGGACAAATAAGCAAAAACTAAGTCAAATACTAGAGGAGCAATAATGACTCATCAAAGCATGCCAGAATCAAAATCAAACACTAATATAGCATAGGCATTACACAATTTCAGGGCACTAATATTAACAATGAAAAGCAAAACTTGACCCATCCAAGAGTGAGAAACGATGCAAAGGATTTTTAAGATGAATTTTAGGAAAAACATGGCTTTTAAGGTAGTATGCAAATCCCCCAAAATCAAACACCATTTTAAAAACCGAATTTCAAAAACAGGAGAGGGTTACACGGCGGTATGGGGATACCTTACCGCCGTGTAAGATATCCCACACGGTGGTATAGAGAGAGCCCTAACAACCTTGTAGAAGGATAAACAAATAAGAAAAACAGAGGCAAGTTACACGGCGGTATGCACTCTCCTTACCGCCGTGTAACATGTTACACGGCGGTATGGAACTCTCTTACCGCCGTGTAAAAAGATGGCAAGCTAAAAACACAAGGACAGAATAGGATTACACGATAGTATGCCCTACCTTACCGCCGTGTAAATCGCCCAGAACCCAAATTTTTGCAGAAAAACACACTTGTTTACATGCAAACTTACACCCAACTCAAAATCACTTTAACCCATCATGCTTACACTCTTCAAATTACTAAACACATTCAGTCTAACATGCTCAAAATCATTTATAGACATAATTTACACCATTAAACTTAACTCAATTCCATGCAAAAATGCCAAGCTCAAATCACTTCAATATCACATACTTACTATCACTATGACACTAACATCTCACATCATCATCTATACTCAAACAAATACATGGATATACTGAAACACAACACTCAAAACTTTCAGAAATAACAACACAAATACACAAACATAATTCAAATGAAAATAAGGCACACAAATTCCCAAACAGCACACATTCAAGACAGAGCTCCCAAACCTCAAAAGTGAAGCTTCAATCTTCCTTCAAAGTCCCACTTTCTCTTTCCCTTTGCTCTTTCTACGCTCCTCCGATTCTTGCACAAACCCAGCCAAAACACACTTAAATCAAATCATCCAAACACTTAACCAATACCAGAAAATAAAAAGGAGCAGAAGAAGGAGAAGAAGATCCCAAAGCAAACCCAATCACTTACCTTTCAAAACCAGCTCCACAACTCAGCAAAAACCCACTCAAATCTTAAAGAACACCAAGAGAAAAGGAAAAAGAAAAGCAATGAAATGAGAAAGAGAGAGCAAGAGAACGGGAGAGCAAGAAGGAGGGGAGGAGATAGCTTCCACGGGAAGCAAGAAACCACTCCCTTTCTCTCTTTCAATCCCATTAATTGCTCTCACCAACCTCAAGCCACATGCTTAAATCCTATTGAGCTAAAGGTACCTCCTTGACTTTCATGCCCAAGGCACCATACACTCCACACACTAGATAATTCCTTAAATACACTTTACATTCTTGGTACCACGCACCACATACACACTAGATAATTGCTTCACTAACTTCTTAAATTTAAATTTTGCAATTAAATCCTTAATATCCCAATTTCCTCATACACAAATTACTAAAATACCTTTAATTTTTCGACTTAGCTCGCAAATTCCAACTAGACCCTTTTTGGGTCGTTATAAGTTCTCTCTTGGGCAAGTAAAGTGGTTCGAAGTCTATTGTATGTAGGAGGAACATAATCACTCAAGTTGCCATTGCCTAATATTTGACTATATTTTATAAAATGAGGATTTTTGCAAAATTGAATGGTATCCCCCTAGTGTAAAATATCCTAACTACTTCGTTGTCAGCCTCATCTCTTTCTATAACATTAAAAGCCTTCCACTACAAGAAAATTGCGAAATAGCAACGGAATTTTTTCCGTTGCTAAATCATTTTCGTTGCTATTTAGCAACGAAAAAATAATTCCGTTGCTATTTTCGGTTAAGTTTCACACATATAACAACGGAATTTTTTTTTGATATTTTCGGTCGCTAAAAGAGGAGGGAAAGTTTGGCGCGCAAATTTAGCAACGGTTATTAGCAACGGAATGCAAGTACCGTTGCTAAATATCGAGCGAACAAAATGCGGGAGATATTTGGGGCAAAAAATAGCAGCGAAAAATTGTTTCCATTGCTAATTTAGCAACGGATACTAATTCCGTTGCTAAATAGAGAAAAGTAGCAACCGACACTAATTCGGTTGGTAAAATTGAAACAATTAGAAACGGAATCCCATTTCGGTTGCTATATTTTTATAATTAAGAATAATTTGCAACGGATATTAAAAACCGTTGCTAAATGGGCATAAAATAGCAACCGAAACTCAATTTGGTTGCTAATGTCGATACATTTAGCAACGGACCACGATTCCGTTGCTAAATGTTCCAAAAATAGCAACCGGAAATTTTTCGGTTGCTAATTTTTAAAGAAATAGCAACCAAATCTCCTTTCGGTTGCTAATATTGGACCATTTAGCAACGGAAAATAATTCGGTTGCTATTTATTTTATAGTTAATAAAACTTTGCAATGGAATTTTAAAACGGTTGCTAAATTATCCGAAAATAGCAACCGAATTGATATTCGGTTGCTAATATCGAAAATATAGCAACCGAAATAAATTCGGTTGCTATTTGTAATATTGATTACTATTTGTAATATTGACTATAATTTGCAACGGATTCAATAAACTGTTGGTAAATGATTTTAAAATAGCAATCGAATATATTTTCGGTTGCTATATTTTTGTAGTTGGCACTATATTGCAATGGAATTTAAAACCGTTGGTAAATCTAAAAATAGCAACCGAAATAAAATCGGTTGCTATTGTCTAAAAAATTTGTCTAGATATCTTGCAAATAGCAACCGAAATTTATTGGTTGCAAAATTTTTTAGGTTAAAAATACCAACCGAATTTTTTTCGGTTGGTAATAAGTCAACGATAGCATCCGAATTCTTTTCGGTTGCTAAATGTTAGGGTTAATTCTAGATTTTAATATCCTGTTTTGCTTCATTTCTTTTTCACCCTATCCCTTGCACCGACTCCTCTCCCCCACCGACTTGTGCAATCCCTTAGGATCTGCAACGCCGCCTCTGCTTCCCCGATCTCGGACGCTGCCTCTACTCCCCCGATCTCTGACACTGCCTCTGCTCCCTCGATCCCTTGAGTCAACTCCTCTCCCCCACCGCCTTGCCCTCTGCTCCCCCGATCTCAGACGCCGCCTCTGCTCCCCCGATCCCTTGCACCGACTCCTCTCCCCCACCGTCTTGCCCTCTGCTCCACCGATCTCGGACGTCGCCTCTGCTCCCTCGATCCCTTGCGCCGACTCCTCTCCCCCATCGCCTTACCCTCTGCTCCCCCGATCTCGGACGCTGCCTCTGCTCCCCCGATATCCGACGCCGCCGTTGCTCCACCGATCTCCAACGCAGCCATTACCCCACACAGACGCATCAGAGCTGCCCACCGCTGCTCCCCCACTACCTCACCCCCCCCCCCACTGATTATGGGTAAGTCTTTTTTACAGACATCAATGCATTCGTGTTTCAAATTTTAACTTTTCTTTTTAATAAAAATTTGATGTCTCTCGCGTTCTTTTTATTGTTTGAGATTTTTCATTTCACTGTTGTTTTTTATTTGATCTCCAGTGATTATCTGGGTAACTTGTCTCTTATTATGTTTTATTCGTCAGAGACTTGAGTCATGGGTATTGTCTATGTTTTTTTCGTTTTCTTTTAAAGGTCAGATTTGTTTGTGATTGGATTGATCGACTGATTTGTGCAATAGGTTGAAATTTAGAACGAGATTACCTTTCTATCTTGGGCTGAGAAAAATTTGGTCAAAATACAGAAATGGGGTTGTTTTATTTTCATTGTTTTTGTCTCATTAATTGGATGGTTTCTTTATTAGACAATGTATGCTGTAAAATTAAGGTTGTATTTTGCACAATACATGTTTAAATTTTCGGTTTTGTTGCTTTATGGAAAATTTAAAATGGGTTTTGTTTTCTTTTTATTTCTTTTGTCATGATTTCTTCTGAATATGCATTAACTTTTTGCTATTTTTATGCATTAAAATGGGTTTTTTACATGGAAATTGCTTTCCACTATTTATTTGCGTGAAAAGGTTACACTTTTCTGATGTATGTTGGTAAATGCTGCCATAGATTTCTAGTTACCAAACAACAATAGCAATACAGCAATAATAATCCTAATTCAAATTGGACATCAGAAATTTCAACGAGGGGGCAAATGTAGAGTTGGTTGGAGAAATGAGATTGGTAAGATTTCTGTCTTACCTTTTTTTGTGTCTTAACTATTCGTAGCTCCCTGTTTACTTTCTATTGGAATTATTTATTTATACTTTTAATATTCTTAATATCTATATTATCCATATATTTTTATAGGTCTTGAACAAATGTTTAATGCTTTGGTTTCTACTGGACAGGTAATGTTTTCATTTATAAATTATTGACGTTTTGGAAATAAACTTTAATTTTGATTTAACTATATAACTTTTAATTCTGATTATCATAAATACTTTTACAATTCTATTATAACTCTCCTTTATTAAAGAGAAGTAGTTGCGAAATGAACAACCCTAGAGAAGTAGTTGTGAAATGAACAACCCAACTCCCTTAACAACCCCATTGATATATACTTAAAGGAATATTTATCTTGATTTTGCAATTAATTTTTAGATGCTTCCATGGTAGGGCATATTCAAGTTCCAACTCAATAAATAGATGCTAAAATTTGTTCATCTAAGATTTAAAGGGGGCAGCTAATGTCCCTTTCATGCATAGAAAATTTGGATGATTGCCAAAAATATTCTTATATCCCATTAAAGCAATTTGATGGAGATAATTGAATTAGACTTACATAACCTCTAATGAGTAGAAATTAAACTTATTTGAAAAATTGAAGTTCACTATTTTCAGAAGACACAGTTTTGCAAATCTATCCATTAAAATTCCAATACGAAGTTAATTAATATTTTTTTTCTATCTCTACAAATATCTTCCTCCATATCCTACACTTCTAAATAATGCTTGCTTTATATCTTCTGAACTTATCAGTTTTCTCTGCTCCAATTCCTGTTATAATCAAAAGAACACAAGAAGATGAGATTTTTTTTAGGCCTTTATAATGGAATTGTATAAAACAAAAATGGATGGAAATGATAGTACAAAGTTTCCTTTACTTGAAATTGGGTCCTCAAGTAACAAAAGGGTAATAATATTTTCGAAATTTAAAGCTATGTATTGTTGAGGTGAATTAATTATTGTATATGGAAATCATGTTATTCGCAATTAGGGTAAGGTGGGTCAAGCTCTTCTATAACCAATCTATGTCATTGCCCACTCTTCTCCACCTTTATATTACACTACTATATTATATACAGTTGACAAAAAAAAAACAAAATATCACTACTATATATTGTATCTAATTATATGTCTTATGAATAGTAAATTAGTACAAACTGTCCGATCACACATATCGATTAGATCGAACAATCCTTATAACGTGATCCATTTTAATTAGTACATGGATATATTTGACCATTTGTCTATTTCAAATGTGCATGATAGGTACAAAACATTCATTAATAGTTCATGTGTATCAATTTAATTTTCTTAGTGTGTATGAAAGTAACAGTAAACTAATTTCTATTTGAGTATTATATAAGATTTTAGTGACCGTTAAATAAATATAACGATTTTAGTTTGTATTAATTATGTCATAATATAAAAACAAAATAAATTTCTTATCATTTAGATATATACAATTTTTTTTTTAAGTTGCGGGGGAATCAATTATAGAAGAGGGCATGCACAGTATGCACAATCATGAAATTAGGTGAGGCATATAAATCTACTTCGAAAAATGTATAATGTGGTTATGTAATTTGGGTGCTAATTTTGCAATTATGACAAATTATTGGCATAATTAATAATAAAAAGAAGAGCACTTAATTTTCTTCTCAACTGCCCTGATGAAAAGGGTTTGATTAGTTTGACAAATTAAATAATCGCATGGTACTTGAATTAGAAGCTACCCTGTTAGGTAGTAAGCCGAAAGCCTCTTCAATTTGTTTGATGAATTTTATGTTTTAGAGAAACTAATTTTACTATCTAACTAATTTTATCGTGAAAGGATTTTTGGTTTAGGGTCAATTACAAACACTTGCCATTCAAAGTCCTCTGCATCATCCATTCCTGCATGTAGTAAGCGGTGTGAGTCTTCTCAGAAAATTGTTCAGTTAGAGACCACAGTCGCTATGTTGACGGATTCTTTAACGCAGTTAAAGAATCGGGTTACAGATTTGGAAACACATTGTGCTCCGCAGCCAGATCGGCCTCCTTCACCTCCACCTATGTAGCATTTGTAATATGTCGTTATTTGTATTGAATTTATATTGTGTTTGTGACAGTTTCACCAGTTTTTACTTTACAGTAATGTTATACTGAATTTACTTTTATGATGTTTTTCCGGATTTTTATTTTATAATATTATAATATATTTTCAGGATTTTAATTATTATGTATTGCAATTTTTATATGAGATTATATTATCGATAAGTATACATTATTAATATATACAGGATTTGAATTATATTAATTTAAAAAATAATTTTTTTCACTGTTGTAAATAGGAACTGAATTATTATTCCGTTGCTAGTTGTATTATATTTATTTAAAAATATAATTCTTGTACTGTTGAAAATAGCAACGGAAAACCAGTTCCGTTGCTAATAATAGCAACGGAACTACTTTTCTGTTACTACGTGAATTATAATTATTTTAATAAAATACGAAAAATAGCAACGGAACAGTTTTTCGTTGCTTAAAATAGCAACGGAAAATATTCCGTTGCTATTTCGGTTGCTATATTTAGCAACCGAAACCATTTCCGTTGCTAAATTTAGCAATGGAAGTCAATTCCGTTGCTAAATTTAGCATCGGTCAAAATTGCAACGGATTTTTCCGTTGCTAATTTTGATTAGCAATGGAACAATAGCAAATTTGGTTGCTATTTTCCGTTGCTATTTCCTAATTTTCTTGTAGTGTTCTCCAATGGGCCCTTTTTTTTTGTGTTGTAACAAATTTGAACCAGGTGGAAGTGAATCATATTTTATTTTTCTCCTACTATCAAACACTTATCTTTCTTTTTACAACTCAACATATTCATTCTCTTTTTTTTTTTATATATAGTTTGTAAAATATATCAGAAATTACCTTGCAAACCTCAACACCTCGATTTGGAATTTTAAGCAAATGAGCCTTCACTTTTGTGAACGAACCTGTAACCTTCTTCTTCCAGTAGTTGCATATCCACACTCTGTTTCCTACACCACCCACTAAAATTGATAAAATAGTCACATGATTCCATAATGGCTTATCATCAAAACTAGCATTTTGGCTTCTTGTTCTAGAGATTACTTTTCCTCTGTTACTGGATTGGGACAAATCCATTGCACCTCTACCTTTTTCTTTTTTTTTTTTTTTTTTTTTTGTGTCTGTGTATTGCTAGAATGAAATATCATTATATATTCTCAATTTCAAAGTTGCCCAGTCATTTCCCTTGGGCCTATTCAACTTTTCATATTACAAGTCAAATTACATTAAGTTGGGCCCATAACTATTTAATTGACTTTATTTAACACTAAACACAAACCTATTTTTTGGATAATGACATTTATTTCTCTTCTCTCTCTTCAAAGTTGCTAATTCATTTCCCTCTACACTGCCATTCGCCATTCTCTTGCTGCGGTTCGCTTGCATCACCGGTTGTTCTTCTAGTTAGTAATTTTTTTTCTGCATTTCTCTCTTCTTAGCAATCTCAGTTTTTAGCACTCTCTACTTCTCTCTAATCTGGCTTTTGGTGGTGTCGATGCTATGGGAGCTGCCGTGTCCAACTTCATGAATTTATGTCGAACGCGTATCCTGTGTCGTGTCGACACGGGTACGACATGCCAAAATAACGAGTCTGAGTATCAGAGCTAACACTTCATGGGCGTTTCGATCGTATTGACAAAACCATACGCTCTTAAGCCCACTAACATACATCATTTACCTTATTGTTTTGGTATATCCACTCTTAGCACTTGACTTTCTAAAACCATACATTGTTAAGCCCACTAACATATATCATTTACCTTACTGTTTTGGTATATCCACTCTTAGCACTTGAGTATACCCACTCTTAGCACTTGAGTGTTTACAGATAGATCTTTAATATATACTATAAATAGCTCAAACATGTATGAGCTAAGTATTGATTCTTGAGACCCTATTTCTAAATTTTCTCTCTAAAAGTTTTACTAACTTAAGTTTTAGAATGCTTACGCCTAATCTGATTATACCCCTCTTATTTGCAGGTTCAGTTCATCTTGATGATCTGATAGGAATCTTCCACCAAATCTCATTCTTTTATGATCTTTTAGAAATTATCAAATACTCTTGCATAAAGCTAGTATTAGGTGGACTTTTGACATATAGGATAAATTATTTAGACAAGCCAACCCAATTTAAGTTATGAAATGTAATTAAAATACCAATTATATTAGTTGATTCAAGTGATTTAACGCATATTCCTCTTAAATAAGATTTCAGATTTAAATTTTGTGAATGGAAAAAAATATTTCAATATTCAAGTGATCTTTTCAGTTTTGAAGCCTTTTTCATCTAACTCTTTTATTTATTTATTTATTGAGTCTTGATGAAATTGATAAAATATTGTATCAATCACATTTATATTACAAGGATCAACTTTCATCCTATGCAGTTTAAGTTATGTGACAAGTATATATGGAATAAGTCTCTTTTATCTTTTTATTTTTTTTCTCGCAATATTGTGATTGAGTTTATGTTATTTTAGATGCATGGATTAATGTATTACTCTAAAAGTTTCAAAACTTTTAGAAGAGTGTGTTTGAGAGCACTAAGATTTAAATTTTTATGTAATTATGGAATATGTTTTTTCAATAATCTGATGTTAGTGGCACATTTCTTGTTATTTTGTTAAGCAAAAATATAATTTTTATAGAAATTGTTGAACCAAACATATTTTCAATTGATACTAATTATTTAATGAGAAAATATTCATTATTTAGGACTACCAATTATCATATTCTTTTAATAAAAATATAAAACAATTTTAACTTTATCCTAATCCTAATTAAGGATAAACAAATAAAATTTGGTAAAATCAATTAAATGATAATTAATAATTAATTATTTAAATGAAATTAATTAAATGGCAAATTAATGAAAAAAGAAAAAAATATTTATGCATCTTTATTTATTATAAATTATGAACTACATCAAACAAAATATATATATACTTTTACAAATTATAACATTTACAAACAATATATAGAAAACACTAAAAAAGTTATTATTTAAATGAATTTTTTTATTCCAGGTATTATATTTTATAATTATATTTATAGTAATAATATAATTCTACAATGTACCAGTGGAATTTTTTTTTGAAAGAAAGTAACACTATAAAATTTAGTTTCATTTTACAAATATATATATAGTTATATGTATTTGTTTTTTTTGGGTATATTCTACAAAACACGACGTAATCGGCTAGTTAGTAGAATAAAACGAAGGAGAAATTATGTTGTTGATATATATTATGGTGTGGAACTGGAATGTATGTAGACTTATCCAAGTCACTAAAAAGATATCTCCTAATGGAATCTTGTGGTTAATTTAGAATCCTATGCCTAAACCATTCAACAGTAAGATATTTAAATTTTATTTTCTTTCTATTACTTTTTTTTTTATTCGATAAGGTTTCTTGAAGTTCATGAAATTAATTCAGAGTTAGATATATTTATAATTAATAACGATCCTCCCAATATCATAATTCCATGCATGAGACAAAAATTAAATATGAAATCTCGAACTTTTACCACTCACACCATTTATAAATTGTAAAAAAATTATTAACTATAAATAGAATAACTAACAAACTAAAAAGAAGAATATTCAATTTGAAATAGAGGTGTTAAAATTAACTCAAACCCAACAACTCACCCAAAGCCAACCAAAAAAATTGACCCAAACCCAACCCAACTAAAAAATTGACCCATTTAAACCCATCCAAAATCTACCCACATAAAATACAACCCATTTGGGTCATTCTTTCTTGACCCAATGGATGTTTTTTTTTTCATTATTTCTTTAATATTAAAAACTTTTGTTTTAATGAACAAGATTTTTTGCTTAAACTGTCCCGCTGTATTATTATTGTGCAATGTGTATGCATATTTTGTTGGTTAGATTTGTAATGGCCGAGTTATCGGGTTAGTCGTGAATAGTATTTTTCAATGAAAAATAGTGCACTGGGGACAAAAATTATACCCAGAAGTAAAAAATATTTTATTTGAACATCGGAAAATACTAGTCACAAGGAGTCCGAGAGTAGAATGTGGAGAAAAAATGAACTCAAATAGATCTCCAAAAGTCAAAAATAAAAAAAAAAAAGTCCGGCTCATTTTAAAAGTTACCTGATTTGACCAAAATTTGACTGGATCTCTAAAAATAGCAAATGACATCTAAAAATTATTTTAATGATATATATAGACTTAGATTAATATTTAGAAATTTTTAACAGCAAAAAATTAATTTTTTGGTAACACTGAAAAATTGTCAAAACTGACTGATTTAAATGTACCAGATCTAGAAACGGACTCTATTTGAGCTGAAATTTTGCAGGAAAATTAATTTATATATTTTAAGAATTATAAAATTAATTTTGGGAGAAATTGAGCTTAGAAAGTGAGTGAAATAATTTAGGATTACATAATTGACTTAAAAATGGAAAAATGGCCACTTGGTTTATGAATTATTATATTGTTGTACCTCTGTGTGTGACTATGGATTGTTTGAATTGCAGGAAGGGTATGTTATATATATAGCCATTATACTGCCAAAATTTTTACCAAATGAATAGTAAATTGGACAGTTATAAGTCAACCGATATCCCAATCCGTTTGGATCTCAACCGACTCATTTGGGCCAATATTTTTATAATAATTTTCTTAGTATTCTGTTATTATATTGATAATTATTTTTCATTAAAAAAAATCAAATGGGTCGACCCAAACCCACCCAACCCATTTGGATATTGACTCATTTATGACCCATATATTTTTGACTCATTTATGACCCACCCATTTACGACCCAATCCATTTATGATCCAACCCAAACCCGCCCAACCCACCCATTTGCCACCTCTAATTTGAAACGTATACGAATAGAGTATAAAACAAACATGGAAAGTGTATAAAGATTTACTTCCCATATTAATCCGACATGAAGAGAAGAAGATCTAGACAATTATCTTAAATTGGGATTAAGCTATTAATTATTTCCACATATTACTCTTGAGTAGCTATGAGCAAAAAAATTGTTGGACTTGGTTAACCGATAAACCGAATCAAAACTGATCCGAAAAATAGGTTAACTGAACCGATTTTAATAGTTAAAGGTTAGTATTTTAAAAAAAAATGATATTAATGGACTGATTTATTTTTTTTGCTCATGAACCGGTTAACCGAATCGGTAACCGATACATAAATACTCATACAATATATATATATATATATATACATTACAATTTTTTATTTCATTATTTTCATATTTAATTATTATTATTCCTTTAAGTTTCATTACTTTAAAATATATTTCAAATTTATTTTATTTTTTTAAAAAAAATATTTTAGTTAATTTATTAATTGTTCAACATGTCCATATTTAGTATTTATTAGGAGTGTGTAAATGGTCGGTTCGGTTCGATTTTGGACCGAACCGAACAGATCGAAAATCGAAATTTTGATATTTTTAGAATCGAATCATAGACTGAAATTTTAAAGACCGAAACCAAATAGACCAAAATAATTTTGGTCGATTCATTTTGGTCCAATCGGTTTTTCCTCTTAAAACGTGGTTTCCTTTAACTTTTAATACTTATCTCTCCCTCTCTCCCCTTTCACTCTCTCTCTCTTCGCCGATGTGCCTCTCTGCCGCGGGTGGGGATGATCGGAGGACATGGTGTCCTTTGTCTCAGCATTAAGAAGGTCTTGATATATAGTAGCCATGCCATCAGATTCTATTGGGGTTGGCTGAAAAATCCATCAAAAGATTTCGGTAGAAGACTCTAATTTTTCAGCTTTTTTTGAATAATTTTTTTATGGGTTCTTCTCCTTTTTTATTTTACTGTAATGTTTGTTACAAAATAATTTTTTTGAATAATTTGTTTCACCTTTGGTTAGTTTTAGATGGAAAATTAAAGATTTTATTTGGATTATTTTTTATTTTATTTCATGTAGAATCCTCTGTTTGGTTGCTGAGAAAAACAGAGGAAAGTGAAATGGATAAAAATTGTCTTAAAATCTTCAATTATTTTCGTAAGATAAATTTGCAAGTGTTCCAAAATGGTGGGTTTCAATCTATCCAAAACAGTGGGTGAGTTTCAAGGGTTTCAAAATTTCTAGCAAATGTATATATATATATATATATATATATATATATATATATATGTAAAAGCAAAACTCACCGTTTTTTATAGTTCGGTCAGTTTGGTTCTTTCAATTTTATAATTTTAAGAATTAAACCGAACTGAATTACTCAGAATTTTAATTCGATTTAGAATAAAAAAACCGAACCAAATATACCAAAATCCATTCGATTCGGTTCAATTTTTGGTTTCAGTTTTGTTTTGCACAGTCCTAGTATTTATTATTATTTCTTGATTTATCAATTTTTCATTAATGAAAATCAAAATATATTCGAAAAATTATATAACATTAATATATTAATTAAAATTTTCAATAATTTAAAAAAATATATAATTTTGAATATATTTGAAAATAATATGTGTCAAGTCAAAAAAAAAAGAGTTGTTTGTTACATTTTTTTCATTATCCTAATTATTTTGAAAATTTCAAGTGTTTTTTTAAATTGGAGATTAGTAAGTGTAATCGTTCATTTAATTAGGGTGATCATGGACCGGTTAAATCTTAATTTTTAAAAATAAAGTTGCTTATGTTCACCAAAAAATTTTATTTTAACAACAATAATGTTATATTATAGTGGAAAAAATTTAATTTTTAAGTATTTTAAACATTTTAATTTTATTTATGAATGCATTTTATAATTATAATTGTTAACCGAAAAATATTGATTAACCGATTCAAAAAACCGAAACCGATAAACTGATTAACTGATTGTAACGGTCTGATTAATTGTTAGTATTTTAAAAAAACCGATATTAATGAAATGTTTTTTTTTTTTGGCTCACCCTACTCTTGAGCAATTATCTTTTCATGTTTGTTAATCAAGGTCAAGTTTGGAATCAATTTTCTTTTCCTTTATATATTAAGATTTTTTTTGGATTTTCTTACTTGAAAAAAGAGGAATATAATTTTAATTTTAAAAAACCTTAAAATGGAAAGTTTTACCTAATAAATAATAGGGAAATTAACTCACCAACATTTATCATTTTTATCATTTTGCTCCATGTATTCATTTATCAAATATTTTACTGGTATTTTATATTTTTTAACCAAACTAACCTTAGGACTAGGGGTGTTCATGGACCGGTTACCGGTCCATGACCGGTTACCGGTCCATGAGCCCAAAAAAAAATCAGTCCATTAAATTCGATTTTTTGAAAACACTAACTATTAACCAGTCCATTACTATCGGTTAATCAGTTCATCGGTTTCGGATTTTCGGATTGGTTAACCAATATTTTTCGGTTTACCATTATAATTATAAAATACATTCATAAAAAAATTAAAATATTCAAGTTACTTAAAAATTAAAATTAGAAAACAAATATAATTCAATATATTAATTAAATATAATGTTCAAACTACAATTATAAACTAAAAATGTTCAAAATATTTGAAAATTAAAATTACAAACCAAAAATATAATGATCCAACTAGTTAAACAAAAATATTTTACACACACACATATATATAAAATTTAACATAGGGTTTTATTTTATTTTTTTTTAAAAAATTATATATTTATAAAAAAAATATATAAAACCTATCGGTTAATCGAAAATCGAAACCGAACCAAAACCGAAAATACATGTGAAAAATAGTATAAAACCGATTGGTTAACCGAAACCGAAATATATATAATTATACAAAATCGGTCGGTTAACCGAAACCAACGGTTTTTTGAAACTAAAAACCGAAACTGAAAATTCATAAAAACCGTTAACCATAAAAATCGGTTCGGTTAATTTATTTTTCGGATCGATTTCGGCTCGATTTGTCGGTTAACCAAGTCCATCAATTTTTTTGAACACCCCTACTTAGGACAACGCAGTGCCCGTATAATATAAATATGAAAAATTAAAAAAATAATATAGATATGAAGAGATAATATATAGATAAAAATTAAATAAATATAAATAAAAAATAAAAATATACCATAATTTTTTTTTTATAGTTGATCAATTCGCACATAAATAAAAAAAATAAGTAAAAAAATGAAAGCAAGAATTAATGACAAAAAAAAATGGGGAGAAATATGATTTACATACAAATTCCAAACCTTTGTTATATAATTTGAAAGTATTCGTTGCGATTCAAGGTAAATTAGATAATCAAAATAAATATAAAATTATAGTTCATCAATTTGCCATAATTAAAAAAATTAGTTAAAAGAATGAAAAAAAGAAAAGAAAATGGAAGTTATAATAACTTACAAAAAAAATGATACAACTATCTAAGAAGTGAAAATAATAGAAAAAAATGATACTTTTATATAAGACTTTCTGTTGCAAACTATTTTAACCATGGTTATTAAAACCGGACCGGATCGACCGGTTCAACTGCGAACCGATTGCCTAACCGGTTGGTTCAACTGCATAAAACCGGATTGAAAAAATCGGAAAGAACCGGGTTGAACCGGTCAAAACCGAGTTGAACCGGCGAAAACCGGGTCTAGTTTAAAATAATTAATAAAATAAGTATTTTTTCACAAAAATAAAAAATAAATAATCTAATAAATTTTATTTAAAAAATAATTAATTTTTTTTACTATTTAATCACATTTGAACTTAATGAAAACAATATAATTATTTAATAATTCAATAAAATACAATTGAATAAAAATTGAATAAATTATTAAAATTGGTGAATTTAAAGATAATTTTCTATCCTTTTTTTTTAATTTCACCTACAGTTATTGAATTATTTAATTTTTAAATTAAAACTCATAAAATAAAATATTTTAACAGAAAATACCTAATCAAGTAATAATTTTAAAAAAATAAAAGGTGAAAAAATATTATTACTAGCATATTTAAGGTATATGTTAAATGTTTTGATTGATTTTTTTTTTGAGTCGTAGTATTTATAAAAATTATACTAATTAATAATATTTTAAAAAATAGAAAAAAATCCGGTTGAACTCGATCGAACCACGAACTCTCAGTCTTGCCGGTTCTTTATCCGGTCCGGTTTCAATAACATTGATTTTAACACAAAAATGTATGAACTTTCCGACTATTTATAAGGTATAATATGGTGGAATTCCTTTAGAAGTTTATAATTAGTGCTATAGTTTATATTCCATTTATTTTATAATTATCTTTAAATATTTATTAATGTGGTGGAATTATTTTAGAATTTTACAATTACTAAATCACTACAGTTTTATTCCATTTATTTTATAATTATTTTTATTTATTAAAATAATTTGTAAAAATATTTTTAATTGCCAATTAATAAGAAAAAAGATAGATATTTTTTTTCAAAAATAGAGATTCCTAAAACCATCCCAAAAGCTTCCGTTTTACTCTCTCTATATATATAAAAGCGACCATTTTTGAATAAAAAAGGTAGAAGGCATTTTGGGTCACTGAATTTACACCTATTTGATAGTTAAACTTTTATTTTTATCACATTAAGTGTAGAATTACCAAATTTGAATGAATAATATATAGACATGTTTTCCTTTTTCATTTATCCCAAATTATAGCCCACTTTCTTTTTATACTATAATTAATTGCTCAATTATCTAATTTATCCTTATTTAATATTCATTGTTATCAATAAATATTAAATATCATCTCTCATATATACTTCTCACATATATATTTAATAAATATAAAGATAAATTAGTAAAATTACAAACAAATTATATTATTGCAAGAACATTAATTGCATTTTTTAATTCTTGTAAAATATAAAGTGTGCCTATTTATATGATCAGACGGAGGGAGTAGTATAATTTTGGTATATATTGAGTCCTCAAATTCTCATTTTTATTTTATTAAATCCTTATTTGAATTTAATGTGTATTAAAATAAAAATTTAAGAACATAATAGCAAGACAATGTATAAGTTTAAGTACTCAAGGATGCATTTTTTTCAATAAAGAAAAGAAACCGAATTATTATAAATAATAAGAGGTTATTTTTGTTTTTGTCTGCTAAAATCCTAACAAAAAATAGCGTAAATTTATTTTTAAGAAAAATTATAATTACCATGAAACACTATGTTATCAAAAGTTCCATAAGAGGCAAAAACCTGCTCTACAAGTAATACAAAAACTACTGAATTTGGATAATTGCTAGAAATAGTATCCAATCTGTGACCTAATTTCCATAACATATCCTAATTTTAGTCATACTTTCCTTCCTTAGACCCACAAAATCCATTTCAATTTAAGATAAATATAGCTATTTTATATAAAATTGTACTCACTGTTTTTATCCTTCTTCTACATATTTATAAATAATATAATATATTTTTTTAATTTCTTTTTCTTCTACCTCAGCAGTATTTTTCTTTTAAAGATTTAAGAAAAATGACAGAAGAGATGAAAAAAATGGGTAGAGGAAAAATCGAAATAAAAAAAATAGAGAATTTAAATAGCAGACAAGTCACCTTCTCCAAACGCCGTAATGGTTTACTGAAAAAAGCCAAAGAATTATCAGTTCTTTGTGATGCAGAGGTTGCTGTTATCGTGTTCTGTACTACAGGGAAGCTTTATGAATTCTCCAGCACTAGGTATTTATATATATATTTTTCTAAATTTTATTAATTCATTCTATATATTAGGGTTCCAACCCAGATCATTGCAGTTCAGAATATAATTATATATTTAAACTGGACATTTTTGTTTGTGTATAAACTATATACAGAACTTGCAATCCAAGTTACTAAATAAGTGGAATGAAAGTAAAATTAAAATTTGATATTTAAATTTTTAATTATAACATGAGAATTGAGATTTTTCATTTTCAGTAAAAAAAGAAATTAATTTTTGCCCCCAAGTCTTGATAATTAAGGGAGTTGTTAAGATGCTAAAATAGAGATTTCTATATAAAAGTATTTACTTTTAAATAAAGTGGAATATTTAAATTTTTCAAATTTGGAAAAAAAAAAAAACTATTTTTAGGAACTTCAATAACTTTTTTATATAGTATTCCATTGAGTCTTTAAATTTTATTTTAGCATCTGATAAATTGAATAAAATGATATTATTATTATTATTATTATTATTATTATATATTATTATTATTTTATGACAACAATAGCCATATTGTGTTTTAGTCTTTCTTATGCAATATTAGATTATTAGTTATCAAGTAGAAGGAGAAAATAATACAAAAGTTTAACTGGAATCTAATTCAAATTTTTTCTGGCCATATATAGGATTGGATCAAATATGAATTTTTACGAGTTTGGATATAGATCATAAAATCGCATTTACAGGTCGGGTCAAAATTTAACATATCTATTTATAATACATATTTAGAAACTCAATAAATATGACACAACAAAAAAATATTGGTAATTAACGATAAAATTTAGCAACAATTATGGCGACACTTTTTAATTTTGTTGTGGTAATTGAAGCATGGAACACACACTCTCAAGATACAGTAAAGGCTTGGATTTAGAATGTCTCCAACACCCTCCTAATTATAGTCTCACTGATCAGGTGAGCATTTGTTCCTTCAACGTTAGAATTTTGATTTCAAAAATCAAAATGAATCGTAATTAATTAGAAAGTTTAATTAATAACGCAAAAATTTGGATTTTTGTAATTTTATTGAACAATTTAATCCAATAGAATGTCAAAAAAAATGATAATTGTTGTGTGAATAAAATTTGTCAAACAGCATTTCCAATCGCAATCGGCATCCGCAGATATAAATACACTGAAAGATGAAGTATTAAAGCTAAGGTTGACGTGCTTGTAAGTCCCTTTTTCTTAATTCCTTCCTTATTTTAGTCATAATAAATAAAGAGGTTAATTTTTAAGCGTGCACGCATGCATCTAAACCGTCCTAAACCGTTAGATTGCACGATCCAGCTATTAGACGGTTTACGCACTCAACTAATATTCTAAATTTTTTATGGGAAATAATAAAATGTAACATTTAAGATTATGGTATATAATATGCAGTCAGATGATGGGTAAACAGTTGGATGGATTGAGCTTTAAAGAATTGCAGGACTTGGAGCATCAACTAAGCCAAGGGATATTATCTGTTAAGGATAAGAAGGTAAATCAATTACTCCTTGCTGTAACTTTGGTTCGGTGAGGAAAATGAAGTTGGGGTTAACTCAATTTCAGGACTGTGAGATAAACTCTTCATTTTAATTTGGGGTGGTAAATTTTTTATTGATCACCGAGTCAAGGGATACAATGATATCAAAATCACTAGTCTTTAATATTAGGTCACTTGCAAATATTCAGTCTAACAAATTTTACGTTTTAAAAATAACATATTAAGTATCACAACGGCTAGTTATAAAAATATAACACTTATAAATGTTTTAGCAATCTTCGTGAAGTTAGTTTTAGGATTTAATTAGACTCAAATCCCATTTTGTTCACACTTTCAACAAATCTTCAAAACCAAATTGTGTTCAATTATTAAATATAAAATAAATTTGAGGGAAATTCCTGCAATTTCTGAAGTAAATTTCAGATTTTTAAATGCAGGAACAAGTACTAATGGAGCACCTTAAGAAATCTAGATTTCTGGTATGCATTTTTAATCAAACGGACTAATTGATTAAGAAATTTTTTTAATCGATTCTGTTATTACTTTATAAATTTTTTGGTTTAAATCTTTGAAATTCTTTGTCAGGAACACAAAGCCATTCAAGAGAGTGAAACACTGCGAAGGCAGGTAAAAAAAAAACTACAACTTGGTTTATCAATTTCAATCAATCATTAAATTGAATAGCAATTCAGTAAGTGTTTGTTGTAATGCGCGCATATAAACCATCGGATTATATATTTATATTCGATTCATTTAACTTAAATATATGTGTATAAGCACTGTATGCGCATATAAACCATCGGATTATCGGATTATATATTTATATTCGATTCATTTAACTTAAATATATGTGTATAAGCACTGTATACGCATATAAACCATCGAATTATATATTTATATTCGATTCATTTAATTTAAATGTCTGAGCACTGTATGCGCGCAACGTATCTTATTTAATTAAAATGTTATATATAATTTTTTTTTTTTATTCAATCAAAATTAGGTTGAGGAGCTGCAACGAAGCTCACAGTCGAAGTCAACATCCTTAGAATTTAATGTTATGGAAAAGAGGTTTTCTATCGGTGATGATTGCTATCATAAACCAGTAGCCATATGAATTTTATTCTTTATTAGCATGATAAATTTACAACAGATAATTAAAGTCGACATATTTGTTTATTTAAATATCTTTTTAAATTTCAAAAAACTTTATAAATAATTATCAATTATATTACTTTTAATGACCATGCATAAATTAGCTTTAATGAGCTCGGTCCAACACATATATATACTTATCAAAATTGATCCAAACTCTATAATTCACTCAAATACACCCAAAAAAAATTGACCAAAATTCAACCCAAATAAAAAATTAACCTAGTTAAACCCATCTAAAATTTACTCACATAAAATACAATTCATTTGGATCATTCTTCTTAGATCCGATGGATGTTTGTTGGTTTTCTTTTCTTTTCTTTTATTATTTCTTGAATATTAAAAACTTTTGTTTTAATGCACAAGATATTTTGCTTGGGTTGTCTCGCTGTGTTATTATTGTGTAAATTGTATACGTATTTTGTTATTTAGATTTGTAATGGCCGAGTTACCGGATTAATCGTGAATAGTATTTTCCAATGGTAAATAATGCACTCGAGATAAAAATTACACCCAGAAGTAAAAAATATTTTATTTGACCATAAAAAATATTAGTTACGAGGAGTCCGAGAGCAAAATTTGGAGAAAAAATGAGTTCAAATAGATTGCTAAAAGTAAAAAAAAAAAAAAAATTCAACCTGTTTTAAAGGGTATGCAGTTTGACTAAAGTTTGATCAGACCTCTAAAAATAGCAAATGACATTTGTAAAAATAGCAAATGACCTCTAAAAATTATTTTAATGGTATATATAGATTTACATTAATATTTAGAAATTTTTAACAGTAAAAAATTAATTTTTCGGTAACAATGAAAATTATCAAAACGGATTGATTTAAAATATACCAAATCGAGAAACGGACTCTGTTTGAGCTGAAATTTTGCAGGAAAACTAATTTATATATTTTAAGAATTATAAAATTAATTTTATGAAAAATTGAGATTAGAAAGTGAGTAAAATAATTTAGGATTATATAATAGGCTTAAAAATGAAAAATGGTCACTTGATTTATGAATTATTGTGTTGTTGTGCCCTTGTGTGAACTGTGTATTGTTTGAATTGCAGGAAAGGTAAGTTATATATATAGCCGTTATACTGCCAAAATTTTTGCCAAATGAATAGTAAATTTGACAGTTATAAGTCAACCGACATTCTGATCCGCTTGAATCTCCGCCGACCCATTTAAACCACCTAACCCATTTGCGCCAATATTTTTATAGTAATTTTTTTAATATCCCATTATTATATCGATAATTATTTTTCATTAAAAAAAAATGGTTAAATGGGTCGACCAAAATCCACCCAACCCATTTAGGTATTGACCCATTTATAACCCATATATTTTTGATCCATTTATGACCCAACCCATTTATAATTCAACCCAAACCCGCCCAATCCAGCCATTTGCCACCTCAGTATAAGATATGAGATTAAGAGCAGTGCAAAATACTAGATTTGATCGTGGGCTTTGGTATCCACCCGATCCGCAAAATTTTCGGATCCTGGCCTAAGAAAAGCTCACTTTTTTTAGGGCTGAGCTTGGACTTTTCATATAAATTGTGAACTTATATCTGTCCAGTCCGACCATATATTTTATTTATATTTTTATTAAATATATAATTTAAAACATGTAAAAATTGACATAAAAAAAATTCTTGATAAATATCAAATTTTATACATTTATTACTTTTTCCGTTCCATAATATCTGTCACTTTTAAGTAAATCCAAATTTTATTTATCTGTCACTTTTAAACTTTCAGTGCAATTTAATTTCTTATTTCAATTTAATTTTATTTTCCAATAAAAGTTAACCAATTAAATTTAAGTTTGTATATTGAATTACTCAATTTTATCTTAAATTTAAGTCTAATTAATACTCGTTAATCCTACTGAAAATAACAAAAGTGACAGATATTATGGAACGGATGGAGTAACATATTATATCTTTTTATAGTGTATTTTTATAATTTTATATAACATAATATAATAATTTAAATATTAAAATTAATTTTTTATTTAAACATTTTTAGCGGGTTAGTCCTGCTAGGTCCGAGCCAAGCCTGCATTTCACTTATGTGGGCTTGGGCCAACCTTGGATGAGGGCAAAAATGCCAAGCCCGATCAGATGCAGCTCTTCCCCGATCCAAACTCGAAGATGAACAAATCTACTAAATACCTCATCCATTTTATTTTCTCACTCATCAGACGATATGTGTTAAAATGTATTAAAATATTTTAATCACATGTTATAAAAGAATTAAACTTTGCACACATGTTATAAAAAAAGTGGAGAAAGTAAAAAAGAAATAATAATAATAATAATAATAACTGTTATAAATAAAAGTAAAATAAAAGCGGAAAATAGAGAGAGAATGAATGAGAATAATATATTCTCTGATCATCTTATTGTGTATCTTGCAGTAGCTCACAATTAGCCTATTTATAGGCATAAAATTCTAGTAGTAGAATTTGATTAGGAATATAATACTAATAGACTTAGAGTCTAATTAGGAATTAAGATGGTCATCCAAAATAGGAATATTCTAATATTCCACAACACTTCCCCTTGGATGACTATACACTATGAACATGCCTCGTTAAAACCTTGCTAAGAAAAACCCAGTGGGACAAAAACTTAGCGAAGGAAAAAGAGTACAATATTCATATGTATTTCCCCTAAAAAATGAATGAATCACACTAAATCTTTCAATTGACGCATTCCAATATTGTGCACATGCTTCTTAAAAACTGAACTTAGTAAGGTCTTTGTGAACAAATCTGCTGGATCGTCACTTGAACAAACTTTGCAAACATCAATTTGTCCTTCCTTCATAAGTTCATGAGTGTAAAAGAACTTTGGTGAAATATACTTGATTCTATCTCATTTGATATAGCCACTTTTGAGTTGTGAAATATATGCTGCATTATCTTCGTGCAATTTTGTTGGCTTGTTCTCTACCACTAACCCACTTGCTCCTTTAATGTGTTGGGTCATGAATCTCAACCACACATATTCACGACTTACTTCATGAATGGCTAATATTTCTGAATGATTTGAGGAAATAGCTGTGATTGTTTGCTTCATAGATCGCCAAAAAATAGCAGTGTCACCATGTATGAACACATAACCTATTTGTGACCGAGCTTTATGAGGATCTGATAGATATCTAGTATCAGCATAACCTGCCAATTCTGACTTTACTTCTTTTGGAAAAAATAAACCCATGTCAGAAGTGCCACGAAGATAACGTAAAACATGTTTTACACCATTCCAATGTCTTCAAGTTGGTGCAGAACTAAATCTTGCTAGCAAATTAACTGCAAAAGCGATATCTGATCTAGTGCTATTTGCAAGATATAAAAGTGCACATATTGCACTAAGATATGGTACTTCAGGACCAAAAATATCTTCGTTATCTTCTTGTGGTCGAAAAGGATCTTTCTTGACATCAAGAGAACGGACAACTATTGGAATACTTAATAAATAGGACTTATCCATATATAATTGTTTCAAGATTGTCTCAACATAGGCTTTTTGATGCACAAGAATTCCTTTAATCAAATATTCTGTCGTAGTAGAAATCTCTTCTGGAGTCTCCACTATATTTAATTCATAAGCATAAACTGCAACTATAACAAATTTAGAGTTTATCTTCTTGATAAAAACTTATGGACAAATGGAATTATTCCCATATCCACTTTTCACTAAAAGATCTGTCACGCTTCTGGCGGACGTTAAATTCGTGGACAATATTGTAAAATATCTTGCATGGACAATGGTTGTTTTCCTTTTAATAAGCCATGCTATCAATTTTAAGGGGTAACGGACATTCATAATCATGGGATTCATAGTTCGTACTTCCCTTTGAATGTCCATTAATACGTAATGTACCTTATTAAAACCTACTAGGAAAAAAAACCCTGTGGGATAAAAACCTAGTAAAGGTAAAAAGAGTACACATCATAAGTTGCCTCATTAAAAACCTTAACAGGAAAACCCAATGGGAAAAACCTTAATTAAGGAAAAAAGAGTACAACGTATATTTTTCTTCCCCTTATAACAATATCAGTACACAATTTTAAACTTGTGTAAATGAAATCCTGATATGTCATATCATAAGATTTTTTGTCTAAAAATGAGGCACATATCTTCCAGATATGTTAGCCATATATCTTCTGGATATAGTATTCATGAACTGAAAAATAACAACTAAAACTTATTTTTCAAAATTACATGTTGTATCTTTACAAGCATGTACAAGTTCATCTCCACATCTTTCATTTATTTAAGATGGAGAATTTATAAAACTTAATGATATGATAATACGTACAATAGGCACGTGATAAATATACTTTCATATCATATAATGGATAAGTTATCCATTCTCAAATGATTTTCTTAACCATTCTTATTTTTCTCTTAATTATCAGCCACTTCTGGTGGTGAAAATTAGTAATATAATAATAATACTTATCATTTCTTGAAAATACCATTTCTATGGCTATAATTTTATATTGCTTCATTCTCTTCAGGGAATGAAACAAATGCAGTAAAATAATTTTCATGACACGTATACAACATAATCATATGATAACTATTATAAAAGAATGCATTTAGTAATTTAATTCAAATATTTCTAAAACAATACTTAAAAATAAATGAAAATAATAGGAGTTTTTTTTTTTTTAGATAAAATGATTATACAGAAAACTATAATCTTTAAAACAATATGTAATTTTAAGTAACAATTTGACAATTACCTTATAATGCATGATTACATAATACATCAATAGCAATAATATATGATCAAAAAAATATGTTGTCTCTAGTGACTTTACAACCATTGGGGTATTCAATGGAAAATCATTTTTAAACATGTAATTATTTTATCAAAAATTATATTTTCAATCAAATAGTATTCGATCTTCAGGTCGGTACAAAATTTTAATTTTCAATATCTGTTAAAATATTTTAAACTCTTCAAGAGCCAATAACAATCAAAATCATAAATAAATTATGATAATATGCAACATTATAATACTTCAAAATCATACACATAAAATTTAATACATATTTGTATTAAACAAAATTTTTCAAAAATATCTATATATGCTTCAGGCATGATAAATCCTTCAGGGATTTTTATGTAATAATTTCATTATCAAACAGGCAAATAGTATCAATTATTTACATATTAACATATTGCCAGATTGATAAATACTTTAAAATTATTGCATATTTATTATAAGAAAATATATCTTTTCATCATAAATGACAATTTATTGTAATAAATGTCATAAAATAAGTTATTATTTATGACTTCATTGTACATTGCATGAATATGTATGCAATTGGCATAATATTTTCCAATATTTGAACTACAGGTCCAAAAATGTATATTATAGAATTGAATGTAATAACCATCTGTATTTTTCAACATATTTAATTTCAAGATTCTCACTATGTTGAAAACATCAACATCAGAATATTGTCGACAACTTTATCTTTTTCAGTTCCTTTCAATGACATAACATATTGAGATCTCTTATTTAATTTCAAGTCCTTGAACCACTTCCGGGGTCTTGAAATTAGTTATGTCATATGTCTCTTCAGGAGCACATGCCTCCATAATATGACCATATTGATTTATTTGCTCCTTGTTATTCAAATATTTTAATTTTATTTGGAACCAAATAATTTACCTTACAAGGTAAATTGTCCTACTGGGACATTACTTTGAATTGGAGCATTTGCAGCCGATACACATGAGATTCAATAGATCTTTACATACTAACAAATACATTAGTATCATAATTTGAACTTCAGGTTCATGATATGAGGATCTAAATTATACGTAATGTATTTATTAATTTATTTTTCAGCTGCTTACTTCCCCCTGATATTATGAAAACTATTTAATCAAAATGCAATTTTTAACTAAAAATTGCAATAGAGGAATTTAATAATCTTTATTGGCATAATGCATATAAGTATTGCTTCAAGCAATAATATCCCTATATAAAAATAGGAGTATTGTTGTTCTCTTAAAAATATCTAGCAATTGATCAGAGGCATGTAATAAATAATTTTGCTAGACATTTGAGTATAAATATGTATATCGGGCTTATAACAATCATTTACCCGCAATATATGATCACTAGTATTATCAAGAAAAATGTCTTGATCGCATAATCTGGAAGTTGTGCACTTAATTTGAATAATCTCACAAACTACAGGTTGTGAGTTGATAATAAACACACATGTTACCATTTTATCGATGCATCTCTCAAAAATCATAAAAGATTTGAGTGGTTAACATGGTGGATAGTGGGCCCACATATATTATCTTTATTCATTCCAGAATGAAGGGAATGCAATCCCTTTATTAGCTAGTGATATTTTAATAATATTTTTTGAGAACAAGTATCTTATGAGAATTTTCTTAAATTGAATTAAAAAAACTTCTGGTTCTCTAATATATATGAATTCTCAATAATTTATGCATTATAATTGATCCGGTATGGTCAAACCGGTCATGCCAAGTAATCAATTGTCATTCAATTAGTAAACTTCAGGTTCACTATTTTTATTATATCAAATATTTATGTCAATTGATAGACAACAATTTTCTTAATGTTAATATCAATCAGTTAGCAAACTTCGAGTTTACTAATATTTGTATTTATCAATAAACTTCAAGTTTACTGATATTAGTATCAATTAATTAGTAAACTTCAGGTTACTAATATTTGTATAACAATTAGTAAACTTCAGGTTACTAATATTTTTATTTGTTAGTGAGATCAAATAATTTTCAAAAATATTTTTCGATACAAATATTGTCATATATATATATTTCAATATTCTAATATCAATCTCAAAGTGATATTCATTTCAGCGAATATCTTTTACAAATCAATAAATTTCTTTGAGAAATATTGAAAAATAATATATTTCATAACAAATTATATGTTAGTAATGGCATTACAGCTCTTCAGGAGTTTTCAAATAATTGTATTAATCATAACAATTATACAGTTCATTATGCCATAACTCAATCTATAATCAATTTCATTGATTCACGAAAATTCAAAATTTACAGATTAAATTTACTTACCGTCTCATTCTTGAAAATTAAAATCTTGATTCCTTCGAGCCGGGTTGTCGTAAACCACCGACTTCCAATAATCAATTGAGACTATCGTGCTGATAACGTGTTATAAATAAAAGTAAAATAAAAGCGGAGAGAATGAATGAGAATAATATATTCTCTGATCATCTTATTGTGTATCTTGCAGTAGCTCACAATTAGCCTATTTATAGGCATAAAATTCTAGTAGTAGAATTTGATTAGGAATATAATACTAATAGACTTAGAGTCTAATTAGGAATTAAGATGGTCATCCAAAATAGGAATATTCTAATATTCCACAACAATAACAATATAATAATAAGTATTTAGCATTTCTCGGTAGACAAATTGTGTTGTTCGTTAGCTTTCATGGTCTACTTCAACTTGAGAGTGTGATTGATCCATTTCTTTGGTAAAGTGGGCCAAATATGGGCTTCATAAAAGTGACCTAACTCATTTTAAAGATCAAGCCCACTTTCTCAAATTGTATTGGTGTGTTAAAATTATATTTATATTAATACCATGTCAATAAAAGGTGTTAAAAAATTAATAAAATTGATAAATTATATTTATATTAAGTTTTTGCAAATAATTAAGTTGGAACCATGCCAATTTTATATAGGTGTCTACATATATATAATATATTTTTTTAATTCTACATTTTTATTGTTATTATTTATTTTTCTAAGTACAGGTTGTCTTGTGATGGTGATCGGAAGAAGAAATCAGCCAAGATTGAACCAGCCTCCAACGATTCCGGGAGTCAAGTGGCCTCAGAGTGATTGATATAAAATCCTTTTTTTAGTAACTTAGTTCATTCTAATATGCATCCTCAATTAGAAAAATTAGACCGTTTAGTTCAATTTCGTTCATTAAGGCTACAAAAATAAACATTTTCTGTTCATCAACTTTCATATTTGAATCTTTTCAAGGAGATATTCTAACAATAAAATTAATTGCGATATAGGTTGAATTTAAGGTTTGAACCTCCATTATCCTTTCCTTTCCCGTAAAAGAAAAAAAAAATTCATATTTGATTTAATATTATATAACTCCGTACAGCTTTTTATTTGAGTGAAGTTTAAAATTCTAAGATAACTAATATGTTTCTTTAATTAATTTAATTACTAATTTGTGTAAGAAATGGAAATGTGCCCATTATTGGGAGATGCAGAGTGTGTATAATGATAAATTGGTTATTTTTATTTTATTTCTAGATTCGGAAAAAAAAAATATTGATAAATATAACTTGACAATAACATTTTAATTAATTAACAATGTGCAGAATAGACCAATTAATTAATTTATTTGTCAATTCGACATTAATTGGCACTTCCTTTTATTCATATATGAAGCATGTGTATTAATTTGAAAAATATATTTGATGTGATAATATGCCAATGGTAAGGAAAGCATACATCAAATTGTTGGACCGACAGACATAAATATTATTATTATTTAAGAACTTAATTAAAAATAATTTGAACCCGTAAATTATCTCAATTATAGTAGTTGGGTTCATCACAATGCTGAGTTCAAAGTCAATGAAATTTTTAACGATATTATTGATGATTAAATTTAATTATATGTGATATTATTGATGATTAAACAATTGCAGATGACATAGGGTGCATGGGAATGAAAAAGAAATAAATGTCTGCTAGTGGTGTTAGTATTTGCCACGTGGCACCACTTTGTCCCCAATCTTGCATTGGCTGTTAAGTTTGGTCACCAATGAGAGAATTGTATATTATATATTGTGTATGAATGTGACAGGGAGAGAGGGAGAGAGAGAGAATGCATAGAGTTTGGAACCGTCCAAAATGCTTAATGATTTTACAGAATAAAAATGAGAAGTGTTGGTTTATATACGTAAATCAGAAGAGCAATGTTCATTATAGTTATTTTTAGAAAAATATGTATCATCAAATTTTTGAAGTTTTCGAGTTTTTGTTATTAAATTTTTATATTTTTACTTTGTAATATTGAATTTTTTTTTTTTACACATTAAATTTTCAATATACAGAAAACGTGAAATTAGACTATACTTTTTATTTGACACACTTTTAGTATATCTGCATTTAAATCTTAATTTGATGTGACCCTATATTCTTTTTATCAATTTTAAGTTAATCAATATTCTCAATTGGTTTCAACCTGAAATTGACAATAATATTAACTAACGGCTTAATGAGTAAAAAAAAAAAAAGTTAAAGAGTTTAATATTGCAAAATAAAAGTATAGGGATTTAATAGCAAAAATTTAAAAAGTTCAGAGATTTAGTGATACATTTTGCCTTTTTTTAATGCAAATTAAATTTTCACTAATAATAAAAAAAAGTATACATGTAAAATACAAATAAAATTTTAAAATATACAAGATGCATGAAACAAATGAATTAAATTGCTGGAGTATATATTTAAATTTTTTTGATCAAAACAGTGGATAATGGTAATATTGCCGCGGATAATTTGAATTTAATTAAAAACTCAATTTATCTGTTATCTATAAAAAAAATTATTAAATTATCTTCCATACAAGAAAGACACCATCCATGCAAGAAGTCCAAAAAACTTTCATTTAGGAAGACAATAACTTCCAAATCGTAAAGACAAAATTTTTATAGCAAAAATTTAAATTGCATTCATTTTTAATATTTTTTGTTAATTATTTAATAAATAGTATAGTGTAACACGTTTTTGGATGATTGTATAAAAATTAAAGTAATATTTAATTCTGATTAGATATTATAAGTCTACATATCAATTTATGTGCACACTAAATTGATAATTTTCTTTCTTTGTTTTTTTTTTTTAAAAAAAAATTTTGTTAAAAGAAATGAACAATAATATTTAATTACAATTTTAAATATAGAAATCAAAATCAAAATCTACTGCATTTTTAAATTTATAGAGTTTACTTAGCTTTCAAAATAGATAGGGCAAGGTGGACTCTCACGACCGTAGCGGTGTGTAGTGTGCATTGACCTTCATCATCGTGCGCCTCATGTCTCTCTCTTTTTTTCTCCAGCCTTCATATTCTCTCTCCATATGTCGTTGATATCCTAATTCGTATTATTTTCACAATTTGCTACTTGACTTTTTGTATTCATACATAATGAGTTGATAGGTGAAGGGAAAAATATACGCATATAATTTTTATTGAGGTAACATTAAATAATAGTATCTACCCCTTTTAGCGCAGAAACGTTGCGGAAGCGTCTACAAGGATCTCGTTTGTTTTTTGTTACTGGCCTGTCATTTATCTACATGCGAGATAACAACAGTTATTTCACAATCTAAAAACTCCTGAAATATTAAGACAAAAAACTGTGAGTGGGAACGAGCAGCTTTACTACGTATACGTTTTCTCGTTACTAAATTCCAAGATTTCTCATCTATTTATAAAGATCCTAAAAGTTAGAGACCTACCTGTAGTTTAACTCAGTCTCTTTCTGAGAGAGGATTTGGTAATTTTATCCAGATTGAATTACTCAATTCTATCTGGATATGGAACTTTATCCATATTAGAGTCATTAACGTATCCAAACTCTATCATCACCCACTCGCACATGACGAAACGAATTCCAGTATTAATCTTCAGTTATACTTGTAGATACATTATGTGACCAACATATCTTGAGAGCACTAGTGTTATACACCTATTAGGGATATATAGCATCTCGAAAAATAAGATCCTCCTTTTTCATGTATGCCTAACCCTATATTTTCTTTCCACATTCATTGTTTTAACTTATGATCTCATAAAACAATTTTCATGTTCACTATTATGTTTTTTTCTCATAGAAACTATAATAGGCTAGCCAGTGAACCACGAAACCTTATGAAAGTGATCAAAAATCTATCTTCCCCTCTTACCGTATGCCATCCATCATGATTCAACTCGCTTTTCTAATTAGATCTGCCAGACCTAAATTTTTTCGGACCTCTTGGAGACTAACTAAGCTAGTCACATTGAACCATACTTCAGGGATAAGTTAAAGGTTCTAAGAGTCAAAATATAAATAGGGTCTCACAATAGAAAAAGTTGAGATCAATAATATTATTAAATTTTCATCCCTTTGGTCACTTAAACACACACGGTATAAAATATATGTTATGGTGTTCTTTCATTCCCGTAAAGGAGCGCATGTCTCACATTTCAAAAATATGTATATAAAATACCATACGGAAGCGTAAGATTGCAATGCACCGAAGCACTGAACTTTAGTCCGCTTACTTAAGGACTACTTCTGGCTTTTTAGACATAACATAATAGTTGCATATAACTTACCATCAAATTCCATACAATCATTATTTGGATCTCAATTCAAAGCATGCAGCTTTATGTATGTTTTTATCTCGCACCTTAATAAGACTAATATTGCAATTTCTGCAAGACGACACTTTTATTTTGAACAGGCTCTCGAGCATTCTCATATGTTCAAAAATTGCCTCATCTTACTATTTGCCAACTCATTGACAAAACTAAAGTAAATACCCTTGTGAGTGGGGTACTTCTTTGTCCGATATGCTCAATCTCATACAAATAACAGTAAATGTTTACACATAAACATTCATACTCATGTATTGCCAATAATGAACTTGGTTATTATTCATAAATAATAACTTTAAAGGAATATTAAAATATAACAGTACCAATTAAACTCTACGCAAACCTCGAGATCTAATGTGTCTCTCAAAACACATCTCCCGTTATAGGTTTACTCAATATATCTGTATGCATAAAAATGTACTGTAAGTTTACTTCTCCTCGTGCAATAATATTTCTCGTATATTGATACTTAATGTCGATATGTTTAGCTCTACTATAAGTTATCAACGATTGACTGTCACTGGTACCTCTGAGGCAGTTACTCTTTAAATGGCTCACAAACCAGTTTAGCCAAACTGTCTCTTATACTGCATTTAAGGATGCATCAAATTTATCTTCCATTATTGATAGGGCTACACAAGTTTATTTCTTGTTATTCCATGAGATGGCAAACTTGCCAAGCAAGAATATGAAACCTGAAGTGAATTTTCTGTCATCCACATCTCCTGCCCAATCAACATTTCTGTATTCTCTTAATACAGATCATTTTCTTGATAATAGAGAGAATAATCTGTTATACTTTTAAGGTATCTAAGTATCTTTTTAATTGCTTCCAATGTGCTTTGCCTGGGTAAGATTGATATCTATTTACCAAGCCCACTGCATAGCATATCATGTCTTATATACAACATCACGTACATAAGACTACCCATGGCACTAGCATATAGAACGTTCCTCATACGTTCATTTTTTCTGACGTCTTAGGACACACAACTTTGCTAAGAAACTGATTCTTAGCAATGGGGTTATCTATGAGTTTGTAATTTTGCATATTAAATCGTTCAAGGTCTTTGTTGATATATTTCTCATAAGAAAAAGACAATAACCTTTTCAAACAACCTCTTAAAATCTTAACTTTAAGAATATAATATGCTTAATCTATATCATTTATCTCAAAGTTAGACGATAACCATTCTTTGATTTCATTTACGAACCATTTATCATTTTCAGCTTTAAGTATGTCGTCTACATACAATGTCAAAATGATAAATTTACTTTTAGAACTTTTACTATAAACACAATGATCTTCATCAATCATATTGAACCCATTCGACATGATTGTATGATGAAGTCTCAAGTACCATTGTATTGAAAACTGTTTAAAACCATAGATTAAGCTCATTAATCAGCAAACCCTATGTTCACTACCTTTTTCGATGAAACCTATAGGTTATTACATCTAATTTTCCATTGAGAAAACTAGTATCCACTTCTATTTGTTTAGCTCTGGGTCTAAACTCGCCACTATGGCCATAATCAACATTATGGACGTAAATCTTACAACAGATGAAAAAGTCTCCTCATAGTCAATCTCTTCCTGTTGTGTAAACTCCTCAGCGACTAGCCGAGTCTTGTATCTTTTGATACTTCTTTCAGCCTTTCGCTTTACTTTGAGAATCCATTTATTCCCAATTTTTGTCCTTCCAGTAGATCAACCAGTTCACAAATATGGTTTGATCTCATGGATGCCATCTCTTCTTCCATTACTTTAATCCATTTTTCCTTAGATGGGCATGAAAAAACCTTTTGAATATTTTTATGCTCTTTTGTGTCTTGTGGGGTGACCAAAAAGGCTTTGTTCAAGCCTTTAATTTTAAATCGTCGGCATGAAACACTTATCCTTTTAGATTTTTGCAGTTTTGAATCTTGATAAATATGGCTCATATATTCATCGTGATTCATAATGCTCCCATTGGGACCATGTTCCATACTCCCACTGGAGTCAGGAATATTATATTCTTTCCTCCCACTAGAGTGAAGAATACTCCCATTGAAATCAGGTCTCGAACATCCAGATCGTTTGGAAGATGATTAACCTTCTTCCTCTAAATCCCTCCCACTCGAATAGAGTGATCCTGATGGTTTTTCTTCCTGAGATTAATAGAAAGTGAAATTTTAATTTATTTCGCCCAATTTAGGAAATTCATTCTCTAAGAATATGACTACTTATGATCTGAATTATGTCACAGTGCCATTTTCTTGCTCACCCACGAAAATGTATCCTTTTGATACTTCAGAACATCTCACATAGATACTCTTTTTATCTCTTGGTCTCAATTTACCAAATTGAAGTATCATGGACGTAAGCTTTATAACCTAAAGGTTGTAAATAGCTTAAGTCAGCTTGCTGGCCAATCCACAACTCATAAGTTGTGGTGGTGACAGATTTTGAGGGCATCTGGTTTAAATATATATGGCAGTCAATAAAGTATCTCCCCAATAGGAGATAGGTAAATCTACCTCTGCCATTATAGATCTAACCATATCTAGGAGAGTCATATTTTTCTTTTCCACAACATCGTTTTGTTGTGAATTTCTAGGAATGAATAATTGATTTTCAATCCCTTTTTCATCACATAAAACTTTAAATTTATCTGAAAAATATTCTCGATCTCGGTCAGTTCTTAGAGATTTGATCCTTTTGTCTAATTGATTCTCAACTAACCTTATATAAGTCTTGAAACAACTCAATGCTTCTAACTTGTGAGAAATCAAATAGATATGACCATACCTAGTACAGTCATTTATAAATGTGATGAAATAGTAGGCCCCATGCCTTTCCCTCACATTCATTTGACCACATACGTCAGAATGAACTAACTGCTACGGAAATTTGGCTCTAGTACCTTTTTCGAATGATTTTCTAACTAGTTTTTCCTTTTAGGCAATACTTACACGTAGGCAATTCAATCTCATTTGAATCATCTATTAAACCTATTTTGGCTAACCGACTCATTCAATTTTTCCCAATATGGTTTAATTTAGCATGCCATAATTTCACATTACTCTCATAACTATGTGAAAAATAAGGAAGTGAAAGAAAAATTAGTTTTACTCAAATAGTCATGGTCCACATCCATAACAATAAAATCATTCATCAAATAACTAGAACCATAATAAATATCATTCAAGCATAAGCGTACACTGTCATTCTCAAAATGTAAATTGAAAACAAATTTCAATTAAAGCAAGAATAGAACCTAAATTCATAACAAAAACATCTCTATCCCTTGTTACATGGTCCATTGGTCCTGAATCTATCATCCACAAATGATGAAATTTATAACTAGATACATAAATTTCACTCACTCCTGAGTCAGAATAGTGTATCTTTTTAGGCATAATGCAGTCTCTTTGTAACACCCCCTACCCATACATAGGCGATCCCATCCGCAATGGAGTGAGAAGCCGTACAAGTCAGGGTGTTACCAAACAGAACAATACAATTAACATGCAATTACATTCATCATACATCCAGAAATACAGAGGAATTAAAAACTTTAAAACCAAACTGATCATTCATTCACAAAATGCACTAATAATATTCATTACAAAACTGTACTGATATCATTAAAATAATTACTTCTTTCAAAATTACATTGCAGAAGCTGAGCAAGAAAATAAACATATGAGAGTTCACTAATACAAAATAGTCCTAATCAACAGATCTAAATCTTATCCAAAACTGTACTGATATCATTAAACCTCTGTGTTGGCTTGATTGGTGGCGACTCTCCCAAAATCTACACCTTTCACACTTGCACGGATAAACACTCGTGCTAAGCGATAACGTTTAGTGGGGACAAAATAATAATATGGGCGGCCATTCACAATGGTCGTCGGGGCAAAGCACATGCAATGATGTAACATAATCAGTTAGTCATTCATGATATAAATATAATGGAATCATATTCATAACATTCGATAGTTTTCATCCACATTCATATACATTTGTAGCTTATACTGATATTCAAAACCGACCGAATTCACATTTCAAAGTCAAACAATACACCTGCTGACTCAAAATAGTGGATAACGAGTACACGCATGGTGGTACCTTACGGGTACGAATCGAACGCATAGTGGTACCTTACGGGTACGAATCGAAAACCGAAATCACATTTTATCATTTTCAAAAGCATTTTATTGAGGGGACTTTAAACAAGATCCAAATACACTAGGGATTGCGAGGACACGAATGGGGACCTGATCAGGGTCCAAACAGAACTGAGAGCTGCAGCTAAAAGACTCTATTAGGCATGCCTAACTATCCATTAAATTGACGCTCGCAGGTCATGTATAATACAAAGCATGTTTCAAAGTATAGCATACAATTTATCTGAAGAAATCATGGTATTACTCATATAAAAGCATATAAAAGCATGACATGTATCATACAGTAGTACAAGTCCAATCAGAAGAGATACGAAATTCATTTTAGTTAAAACTAGGCAATTTCAAAAAATAGGCCGAACAGAGGCTCACTGTCACGATCGCAATACGAGTCGCATTCGCGACAGTGCCTAAAGATCAATTGCACAAGGAAGGAAGAGGCAGGTCACGAGTCGTGACTGGCAATCACGACTCGTGCTGAGGCCACTCGTGACTGGCACGCATAACTCGTGACTTGTTTCCCCAGCCTGAGCGAAGTTCTCTCCCTTCGCAGCCAATTGGATCTCCCTTCTTCCTGCTCGGCAGTCGACTGCTCTATCGCGTGAGCAACTGAGCGTCCACAGTCGATCGGGGAGGAAAGGCTAGGGTCACGAGTGGTAACTGGCAAGCACGACTCATGACTAGAGATCCTCACCATGTCACGAGTCGTGCTCTTGGGCACGTCTCGTGACCTAGCTTCTCATCAGAGCTGATCCACTCTCCCGATCGGAACATCCCGTCTTTCGATTGATAGCCGAGCGTGGTGCTCCCAAGGCAATTCCGATCGGAAGATAATAGTTCGATCGAGACTTGGACACACTGATTTTTTTGCATTTGCAACTACAGAAAATCTGCAGAATTCCTTTAGTTTCCAACCTTGCCCAGAACATTGAAAAACATTTTTCAAAAGTCACTTACCTCAGGTCGATACTTTCTTTGCCACAAACAAATCACAAACACAACTTTTAACACTCTCAATACAATTAGATCACATCTGAACAAAAGCAAATTCCGATCGCAGCAACACAGAAAACCATAGTAAACCCAAAACACCACCAATCTGTTCTCTTGGTCCAAAATCATGCTTTGAAACTTAAATCAACTAAAACACATTACATTACATCCAGCATGCATCACAAAGACCGTCAGATTACCACAAATCATTCAACCTCAGCATAAACACATGAAATGCAGAAATTCCCAAACCTGAACTCCTATGCTCCAAATCAGTGAGCACCACTTCCACTAGCCTTCTCCTTCCTCTTGGGATCACGAGTAGGCTCTTCTAAACCGAAAACCCAACAAACACACAAATGTACAAAAACTCTAAATTAAAATACGTTCTAACAAACCCAAAAGAGAAGAAGAAGAAGAAAAAGAAGAAGAAGAAGACTCAACCACTTACCCAAATGCAACCAGAGAGATGATCACGTTCCACCCAAAATCACTTGGATCAAAAGCTAGGGCACAATCTCGAAGAGAAAGGAGGAAGAAGGGATAAAGAGGAAGAGAAGGACGGAAAGAAGGAGGCAGTAGAGATGGCTGCCTTCTCTTCTCTTTCTTTTTATACCCACTTCCAAAAATCCTAGCCACATGTCGTCTCATATTTGGTGGAACTTGATCACCCACACCCTACAATTATGCTTTTTACCCAAAGATTCCCTTAACACATGCTGACACTTGCACACATACACACAAGCATGGCTCAAACTACTAGGGGAAAAATGGGGTGTGACAACTCTCCCCCACTAATAAGAATTTCGTCCTCGAAATTCTCACCTGAATTGAACAACTGCGGGTACTGAATCCTCATAGTCGCCTCCGGTTCCCAAGTAGCTTCTTCAATCCCATAGTGCCGCCAAAGAACCTTAACCAGAGGGACTTGCTTACTCCTTAATTGCCTCACTTCCCAATGATGATAGCCTTTGGTTTCTCGTCATAAGAATAATCCGACTGAATCCGAACGTCCTGAACCGACAATACATGCGATGGATCTGATAGGTACCGACGGAACATAGAAACATGAAAAACGTAATGCATTTTAGCCAATTCCATTGGTAAGGCTAATCTATAGGCGACAGGACCAACCTTCTCCAATATCTCATAAGCCCCGATGAAACGAGAACTGAGTTTACCTTTCTTACCGAACCACAACACTTTTCTCCAAGGTGAAACCTTAAGGAAAATTTTGTCCCCGACCTCGAACCGAATATCCTTCCTCTTCAAATTGGCATAAGACCTTTGCCTATCCTTGGCTACCTTCAGATTCCGCTGCACAAACTTTGATCTTCTCCTCGGTATCTCTAACTAATTATGGCCCTACAACAGAACGCTCGGTTAATTCTGTCCAACAAACTGGGGTCCTACATGGCCGACCATATAAAGCCTCAAAAGGTGACATCCCTATGCTCGTCTGATAGCTATTATTGTAGGCAAACTCCATAAGCTGCACATACTTATCCCAACTACCAGAAAAATCCAGAGCACAAGCCCTAAGCATATCTTCCAAAATCTGGATAACCCTCTCGGACTGACCATCTGTCTGAGGATGAAATGCCGTGCTGAAGTTCAACTTAGTACAACTTAGTACCCAAGGCTCACTGCAACACTTTTCAAAACTTAGAAGTGAACCTTGGATCAACGGTACTCCATGCAATCTGACTACCTCATTCACATAAATATTGGCTAACCTATTCATCAGATAATCCATCCTAACGGGCAGAAAATGCGCTGAATTTGTAAGCCGATCCACTATCACCCAAACTGAATCATGCTTCTTCTGAGTTGCCGGCAAACCTGTCACGAAATCCATGGCAATATCATCCCACTTTCACTGAGGAATAGATAAAGGAGTGAGCAATCCCGAAGGGACTTGATGCTCAGCCTTTACCTGCTGACAAGTTAAACACTTTGCCATGAATTTCACTATGTCTCTCTTCATCCCGGACCACCAATAAAACTGTTTCATGTCCCGATACATCTTCTCACTGATGGGATGCATAGTGAAGACCGTAGTATACGCCTCACTCAAAAGCTCCTTTCTTATCCCATAACTCTCGGGCACACACAAATGATCCTTATACATCAGCGCCCCATCCCGAATGGAGAACTCGGACTGCTTATCGGATCGAACCTCCTACACAATCCGCTGAAATCTCACATCACCCTTCTGCGCATCCACAATCGACTGTCTCAAGATTGGCTGCACTCTCAATTGGGCAACCAAAGCCCCATCTGAATCCAATCTCCATCTGAACCTCCTCAAGAACAAAGCCGAGACCGACTTTCGACTCAGAGCATCCGCAACCACATTAGCCTTACTTGGATGATAATCCACAATGCAATCATAATCCTTAAATAATTCCAACCATCAGCGCTGTCTCATATTCAATTCCTTCTGTCTGAGGAGATACTTCAAACTCTTATGATCGGTGAAAATCCTACACTTCTCCCCATACAGATAGTGCTGCCAAATCTTCAAGGCAAAGATCACAGCCGCCAATTCCAAATTATGCGTCGGATAGTTCTTCTTATGAGGTTTTAATTGGCAGGATGCATATGCCACTACTTTACCCTCTTGCATCAACACACAACTGAGCCCGGCACATGAAGCATCACTATACATCACAAACTCCTTGCCCGATCGGGGCTGAGTAAGTATAGGAACTTCCACTAACAACCTCTTCAACTTCTCAAAGCAAGCTTGACACCTATCCGACCACTCAAACTTAACTCTTTTTCTCAACAATCTCGTCATAGGAGCAGCAATAACTGAAAAATCCTTCACAAACCGACGGTAATATCCTGCCAAGCCAAGAAAACTTCTCACCTCGGTGACATTCCTGGGCGCTTGCCAATTAACAATCGCTTCGATCTTAACTGGATCCACTTGAATACTTTTAGCTGATATAATATGGCCTAAGAAAGACACCTCCCGAAGCCAAAAATCACACTTGCTCAGCTTTGCAAACAGACGGTGCTCCCTTAAAACTTGTGGTACTAACCGAAGATGCTCTTCATGCTCACTCTCATCCTTCAAGTAGACCAGAATGTCATCAATAAACACTACTACAAACCGATCAAGATACGGCCTGAACACTCGATTCATCAAATCCATAAAAGCCGCAGGTGCATTAGTCAATCCGAATGGCATAATAAGGAACTCATAATGGCCATATCGCGTCCGGAATGCAGTTTTAACCACATCCGCATCTTAAACTCGAAGCTGATAGTAACCCGATCGAAGATCAATCTCGGAGAAGACACCTGCACCTCTAAGCTGATCAAACAAATCATCGACTCTAGGCAAGGGATACTTATTCTTCACTGTGACTTTATTGATCTGCCTATAGTCGATGAACATCCTCAAAGAACCATCCTTCTTCTTGACAAACAATACTGGAGCTCCTCACGGAGATATGCTGGGTCTAATAAACCCCTTATCCAACAACTCTTGTAGTTGAGTTTTGAGTTCTCTCAACTCTACAGGAGCCATCCGATAAGGTGCTTTAGAAATGGGCGAAGTACCCGGCACTATCTCTATGGACAACTCCACCTCCCTCTCCGGAGGGAAACCAGGCAACTCACTAGGAAAAACATCACCAAACTCCTGAACCATTGGGATGTCCTCAATCTTAACTTTATCCCGCTTGAAATCCAACACAACCGCTAGGAACACCTCACAACCCTTCCTCATGAACCTCTTAGCTTGCATAGCAGAAATTACATTACTCAAGGAACTTGAACCCAAACCTCTAACCACAACAGAAGACCGATCTCTATCCCGAAGTATAACTGTTTTCCTATGACAATCAACCACTGCTCGATGCTCACTAAGCCAATCCATACCCAAAATCAAATCAAACTCCTGGAAAGGCAACTCTATCAAATCGGCAGAAAACTCAACACCTTGAACTAGAAGAGGACAATTCCTATACACTCTACTCACATTGACACTATGCCGTAGAGGACTGGTCACACATACCTCATAGTCTAACTGATCAACCTCATGCAATCTATCAATTAACTTATCTATGCACAAGTATGACTGTGTGGAAACTTACCTGCTATTACATCTGGAGTATCCTGCTCCTCATGAGCCCTCATAGCATAAGCTCTAACTGGAACTGCCAAGGGACGATCAACCGACTCTGATGGAACTCCTCCGCTAGATCGACCGCCTCGACCTCTACCTCTGCTCCTAGTCCGACCAAATGGCTGAGCATTTGACCCAACTCTACTGGCCTCACACTGATCACCAGAAGCCTTACCCAATCTAGGACAGCTAGCCAACAAATGATCTGTACCCCCACATCTAAAATAGCCACCTATAGTCACCCCGATGGTGCTTGCCACAGTGAGAACACTCGGGCAGCACCTCAGTCCTATTACCCGATCCACCTCTACCAGAAATCAAACCCATAACTGAACCTTGTCTTCTACCCCTCGATACTGGGCCTAAAGATGAATCATCCTGCGGGTTCCTGGTCTTCTTACCCGAGGACGAAGATGATGACGATCCTCCGTGCGAGGGATTCCTTCTCTGAGCCCTCTCTCTCAACACTGTCTCTGATCTCTCAGCCCTCACTGCTGCCTGCACAATCTGATAATACCCAATACCCAAAGTACTCATCAGAGAAATAAGCATGACTCTCAACGACTCGTTCAACACAGCCTCAAAATGTCTACACCTGAATTCCTCTGTCAGAACACACTCAGGGGCATACTTCGCAAGCCGATTAAACTCTTTGTCAAACTTTGAGACTGACATGGCCCTCTGTTTCAAACTCAAGAACTATGCCCACTTCGCATCCTTATATTCCTAAGTCACATACTTCCTGGTGAACTCCCTTTCAAAGAACTCCCAAGTAACTGGGTCAGGAAATTGTGGATGCCTACGGACCAATTTCCACCAATCATAAGCGAAACCCTGAAGCAAAGCAATCATACACTCCACCTGTCTATCCGGAGGACACCGAATCTCATCCAAAACTCACTTTACCTTCTCTAACAATTTCTCTACATACTCTGATTCATCCAAACTAGTGCCATAAAAGTCCTCTGCCCCTGCCTTGCTCACACTCTCGGTATGGGCTCCAGGGGCAGTCACCCTCTCTAAGACTCTAGCCATGTCCTGTGAAATCTTCAGCATGGCCTCAAAGGGCATGGCTACAGCCTCAGGATATCCCCTCACTGGTTGAGTTGACACAGATATAGAAGGATCTACTGCCTGAGGTTTCACACTATCGGTGGAGCCCTCAAGCGACCCACGAACTGAATCAGAAGACATCTAAAATAAACACAAAAATAGTCGCATTAACCAACACAATCCTAAATATGTACCTATGCACAACCACACCCAGAAACGCCTAAACTAGGCTCTGATACCAAAAATTGTAACACCCCCTACCCATACATAGGCGATTCCATCCGCAATGGAGTGAGAAGCCGTACGAGTCAGGGTGTTACCAAACAAAACAATACAATTAACATGCAATTACATTCATCATACATCCAGAAATACAGAGGAATTAAAAACTTTAAAACCAGACTGATCATTTATTCATAAAATGCACTAATAATATTCATTACAAAACTGTACTGATACCATTAAAATAATTACATCTTTCAAAATTACATTGCGGAAGCTGAGCCAGAAAAATAAAAATATGAGAGTTCACTAATACAAAATAGTCCTAATCAACAGATCTAAATCTTATCCTCAACCTCTGTGTTGGCTTGACTGGCAGCGACTCTCCCAAAATCTACACCTTCCACACCTGTACGGATAAACACCCGTGCTAAGCGATAACGCTTAGTGGGGAAACAAAATAATAATATGGTCGGGGAAAAGCACATGCAATGATGTAACATAATCAGTTAGTCATTCATGATATAAACATAATGGAATCATATTCATAACATTAGATAGTTTTCATCCACATTCATATACATTCATAGCTCATACTGATATTCAAAACCGACTGAATTCACATTTCAAAACATTTCAAAGTCAAATAATACACCTGCTGACTCACAATAGTGGATAACGAGTATACGCATGGCGGTACCTTACGGGTACGAATCGAACGCATGGCGATACCTTACGGGTACGAATCGAAAATCGAAATCACATTTTATCATTTTCACAAGCATTTTACTGAGGGGACCTTAAACAAGATCCAAATATATTAGGGATTGCGAAGACCCAAACGGGGACCTGATCAGGGTCTAAATTGAACTGAGAGCTGCAGCTAAAAGACTCTATTCGGCATGCCTAACTATCCACTAGATTGACTCTCGTAGGTCATGTATAATACAAAGCATATTTCAAAGTATAGCATACAATTCATCTGAAGAAATCATGGTATTACTCATATAAAATCATATAAAAGAATGACATGTATCATACAGTAGTACAAGTCCATTCAGAAGTGATACGAAATTCATTTTAGTTAAAACTAGGCAATTTCAAAAAATAGGCCGAACAGAGGCTTACTGTCACGATCACAACACGAGTCGCATTCGCGACAGTGGCTAAAGATAGGCCGGTCACGAGTCGTGAATGGCAATCACGACTCGTGCTGAGGTCGCTTGGCCGGTCACGAGTCGTGACTGGCACGAACGACTCGTGACTGGTTTCCCCAGCCCGAGCGAAGCTCTCTCCCTTCGCAGCCAATCGGATCTCCCTTCTTCCCGCTCGGCAGTTGACTGCTCTATCGTGTGAGCAACTGAGCGTCCACAGTCGATCGGGGAGGAAAGGCTAGGGTCACGAGTCGTGACTGGCAAGCACGACTCGTGACTGGAGATCCTCACCATGTCACGAGTCGTGCTCTTGGGCACGTCTCGTGACCTGGCTTCTCATCAGAGCTAATCCACTCTCCCGATCGGAACATCCTGTCTTTCGATTGATAGCCAAGCGTGGTGCTCCCAAGGCAATTCCGATCGGAAGATGGTAGTTCGATCGAGACTTGGACACACTGATTTTTCTGCATTCACAACTACAGAAAAATCTGCAGAATTCCTTTAGTTTCCAACCTTGCCGAGAACATTGAAAAACATTTTTCAAAAGTCACTTACATGTGTTATGGATCAATGAGCAAATCAGAACAATTTTTTTAAACTTTTGGGGCATTTATGCTAAAAAAGGAAATTGAGAAGAAAATTAGACCTCCAAGATAAATGAAGAGAGCAAATTAGTACATTTTCCCTATAATACAGTAAATTCAATATCAAGGCTACGGGGTGGACATATTAAATTTTTTATTATGCAATTCTATCTATACGTCCACATCAATCTTCAACCACTTCTTAGTTCTTAGCTCTTGATGATTCTAATCCAACGGTTCTTATAAGGCAAGAAGAAAATAATGCAACAGGGGCCAACAATAAGAAATCATCATAATTAATAAGGGAAAAAGACCAATGGTAGATAATCCCACTTACCAAAACTCATTATATACATTTGTCACTTTTGATTTGGAGATTCCTTGCATCAATTTTTTTTAAATATATTTATATTTATTGAAAAGAGCACTGCCATTATCTTTATATGAATAGCTCCTAAATATCCACAACATTTGAATATTACTCGACCTTTTATTAAACTTTCACCACATGATAATTGTTATTATATCTTGATTAATAATTTTTTCTTCAGCAGTTGCTGTTTGTAATCTTGACTCCGATGCCAATTATAAATCTTAAATGCTTTATCATTTTTTTACAAAATTAATATATATATATAATTAATTAATTAATTAATTAATCTATCTATCTGTAATGATTTTATTGTGAAAAGAAAAAGGATGAACAACGTAATGAACGGTAATGAACGGTGAAGATAAATGATCTAAAATATAAAAGTGTTTACAAAGTTTAAAAAAAAATATTGACCTTACATGCATACATATATGTGTGCACTTACAAATGTAACTTACCTCTGTGCATTTATTATTATTATTATTATTTTTTCAAATGTTCCTAATACTTTCCTTTTTAATTCGTCAACTTTTATAAATATGATTTTTGTTTCACTTAATTAATGTTAGCTGACGTTAAACTTTTACTCAAGATTAATAAGATAGGATGTGTAAAATAATTATGTATAGTAAAAACTAACTTCTTTTTTTCCTTTTTCTAAAAGATATTTATATATTATTTTAATTCATTAATAAAAGACATCTGTACTTTAATTCTTTTTTAATTCTAAATTCGAATTTTTGATATAAAATATTTTTAAATATTTAAAATAAAATATTTTATCCTATTTATAAATCAATCAAATATGAATTCAAAGATCAAAATAGAAAATTAATTATACATATAAAAAAAATAAGTAAGTCCAACCTATAATAAAAAATGAAGATTGTTTATGATCACGGCAAACCTCC
Organism: Excoecaria cochinchinensis; assembly: GCA_947683425.1. Lineage (NCBI taxonomy): Eukaryota > Viridiplantae > Streptophyta > Magnoliopsida > Malpighiales > Euphorbiaceae > Excoecaria > Excoecaria cochinchinensis. The sequence continues at coordinate 9,767,535 of CANTUQ010000116.1, forward strand.
ATAGTCTCCCTTTATATTGGCCATCTTCAAACACTATCATCACCTTGTCGGCCTCTTTAATCCCATTTCTCTCTTCTTTCTTCTTCTCCATTTACATTCTCTCTACCTCCTAATTTTCTTTATCAGAACAATCTCTCTTTCTTCTTTTCATTGCAAACTATGAAACACCAAGAAATCTCTTCTCTCCAAAGAAACACTAGCTGCAGCCGAAGCACAAACAAGATTATCCCATCAAACTACATCAGATCAACTCCTCCGGTGCCCGACAACGAAGACTTTTCCGATAAATTACTTATCCGGCGAGGATCTCCGGCTGTCTCTATACAACGACTTAACAAGCTTCATTCAACATTCTCTTCTCTTCTCCGTTCAATTTTCAAGATTGTTGCTTTTCCTAATATTATTATTCCCACTTGTAAATGGCTTTCTCTCCCTTCTCATCTCTCTATCGCGCCTTCTCTTGGCCGGAAAGTCACCGGTACTCTCTTCGGTCACCGCCGTGGCCACGTCAGCTTCGCCGTCCAGGACGATCCCAGGTCTGAACCGGTCTTGTTACTCGAACTAGCCATGTCAACGTCCATGTTGGTTAAAGAAATGTCTTCCGGCCTGGTTCGGATTGCGCTCGAGTGTGATAAAAATCCGGTTCCGGTTCAGGGAGGTGGTTCAAAATCAGGGAGGCTGTTTAATGAGCCAATGTGGAGTATGTATTGTAATGGGAGAAAGTGTGGTTATGCAGTGTCCCGCACGTGCGCAGAGCTTGATTGGCACGTGTTCAGCACTGTGCAGAGTGTTTCGGTCGGAGCTGGGGTTATTCCGATGGTGGAAGATGGGCGGAAGGGCGGCGGATCCGAGGGTGAGTTGCTGTACATGAGAGCTAAGTTTGAGCGAGTTGTGGGTAGCCGTGACTCGGAGGCGTTTTATATGATGAACCCGGATGGAAGCGGTGGTCCTGAACTCAGCATATTTCTTTTAAGAATTTAAAATAGATGTAAGCAAATATATTTATATATATATAGACAAAGCAAAAAAAAACTTGTTGGTATTTAATTTTTAATTTTTTAGCTATTGTATGGTAATGATTGATGTTTTAAAATTAATTAGTGATGACTTGTGTCATAAATATATATATATATATATATATTTGAAGACTTTCTAATCTATACTTCGATTATGTGCTTTCATGGTTATTAAAATTGGAAAAATTACTATGAGTTTTTTCTATAGAGTTGGGAAAGATCATGATCTTATTTTATAACAACCCTATAATAAGCCTCGACTAGTTTTCTGTTACTTATGCACGCGTACGTGTAACTTTTTCTAAAGCAAAATAATAGGCATGCTATGCTGACTTGTCGCGTAAACACTATCAAATCTCGTGATAATTTGTTTTGTTATTAATAGATTATTATGGTAAACAACACTGTAATACAAGCCACAAGGCCTACATAGCATGCTCATCAACCCACGCCCAAGAGGCTTGAACTCAACGAATAGGATCTAGGCCCTTGCTGTCGCAGCCGTAAGTCAACTTGTCACGACAACTCCTCCATTGCCATCTGCCAATCTATTATCACTTGGTTGAGCCACTCTGCTTTCTGACAAGCTGAAAATAAATTAAATCATTCAAGTACAATCATCTATTATAGTTCATTTTAAAAACTAAATAATACATAAATTATAATGATAATATTTTTAAACTTTTCTACCGAACCGTTATCTGTACACTTAAAAAATCTAGTGGAGAAATTATGAGGGAAATTATGGAATTGCTCTGTGTTAGAAAAATACATATTTTTCTTTTTTTTTAACTCTCTCTCATTCGATTTTCTTTTTTTACACCCATATATAAACTATTCATCTATATTTGTACCCCTGATATAAGGGTCAATATTTGGATTCTCTCCTCATCGGTCAGAAGAAGCCCAACAAATCTCCCGGCCCCATTCTGTTTATGAGGAAAAGTCCTCCATCCCGGCGATAGAATAACACACCTTTAGTTTATCTTTAACTAAACTTTTTGTCAACATATCGGAACCATTATCATCAGTATAAATCTGATCAAGGTCAAACAGCTTCTCTTCAAATAGGGGTGAGCAAAATTCGGGTAAAACCGAAAAACCGACCGATTTTTATAATTCGGTTCGGTTTTGATTTTAAAATTTTATGTAAATCGGTTATTTCGATTCGGTTTTGAAAGGCAAAAACCGAAGAAAAATCGAACCGACCGAAATTTTATTATTATATATTATTTTATCCAATTTTTACATAAAAAAAATTATTTTTATATTTTTTTTATCAATTTAAGGGGGTTAAACTCAAATTATATATGTACATTTTTCAATTTTGATGTTTTTATTTTAATTTTATGATTTGTAATTTTGTATAAATGTTTAGATAATTTATTTTAATTATAATTTTAGATTTTCGATTTTTCGGTTAACCGAACCAAATCGATCAAAAATTTCGGTTCGGTTTTCATATAATTTCGGTTCAGTTTATATAAATTGTAATATTTCGATTTTCAGTTTTTTCGTTTCGGTTTGGTTATTAAACCGAACCGACCGTTGCACACCCCTATCTTCAAGAGCATCTCTAATCCAAAGATATATCAAATCAATATGTTTTGTTTTCTTATGCTAAGTCAAGTTTTTAGCAAAATGAATCGCGATTTGATTATCACAAAGCACTACATAGTGTTGTTATTTGAAGTCTAGCTCTTGCACAAAACTCTTCAACCATAATATTTTCTTATCTGCTTCCGTTGCTGCTATATACTCGGCCTCTGTAATAGAAAGTGCAACACACTTTTGCAGTCTTGATTGCCACTAGAAGGGCAATCTTTTTCAGTTAGCTTAAAGTTGGTTGTAAGAGGAAAATTAACCACTTTACCTTTATCCATGTTGAACCTGCAAAGTACCTTTTCAATTTACTTTTCCTGTGACATATGCAATTTCTTGGCAGCCCTATCTTAAGTAATTAATTTTAATGCCAAGAATTTATTTTGCTGGCCCTAAGTCCTTCATAGCAAAAGACTTACTCAACCGTTGCTTCAACTGGGCAATCGTTCCAGTATTTTTTCTAACAATTAACATGTCATCAACATGCAGTAATAAAATGATAAAATTATCACTGCCAAACCTTTGAACAAATACGCAGTGATCTGAAGTAGTCTTTCGGTAGCTTTGCTCCCCCATAACAGACTCAAACTTTTTGCACCACTGCCTTTGTGCTTGCTTCAAACCATATAGACTTTTCTGAAGTATACACACATACATCTCTTTACCTTTCATCTGAAACCCTTCAAGCTGCTCCATGTAAATCTCCCTATCTAAGTCACCATGGAAAAAAAATAGTCTTGACATCCATCTGCTCAACCTCCAAATCAAGGCTAGCTGCTAAATTGAGAACAAAAAGAATAGATGCCATTTTCACAACTGGAGAAAAAATCTCATCAAAATCAATATCTTTTTTCTGGCTAAATCCTCGGACCACCAATCTAACTTTGTACTGTGGTTGTGAAGAGTTCTCATCTTACTTCACTTTGTACACCCACTTGTTCTTCAAATCTCTTTTGCCTTTAGGCAACTCGACCAACTCAAAGGTGTTATTCTCATACAATGACTTCATTTCATTTTACATGGCATCGATTCACTTCTTCTTATGCTCATCTTCCATGGCTTCTGCATAACTTTCAGGTTCTCCCCCATCAGTCAACAACACATACTCATCAGCAGAATACCGTGTAGAAGAATGACGATATCTAACAGACCACCTAAGTGGAACAAATGGTGGTGCATCTAGTACTGGAAACTCCTCATGGACAATCTCATCCATATCAACTTATTGTGGAGCATCAACATCATCAATACCCTACTGGTCAACATTCTGATCATCATCTCCAGTCTGCGTATCAACATGCTGAGGAGGAGCTGGATCCAAATCAATAAGATCATTAGCAAGCTAAGGAACTATCTCGGCCTTCTCAACATTTTTCAAAGTCTGATCTTCCATAATGATAACATCTCGACTTCTCACAATTTTTTTCGTAATTGGATCATACAACTTATAACCCATCTCATCTTGTCCATAGCCAATGAACACACATTGCCTAGCCTTCACATCAAGGTTAGATCTCTCATCTTTTGGAATATGCACAAAAGCTTTACATCCAAAGACAGGCAAGTGATCACAAGAAACATTTTTATCGCTCCAAACCTTGTCAGGAATATCAAAATGCAAAGGAACACAGGGTGTTAGATTTAAAACGTGTACCACAGTACTCAAACCCTCATCCCAAAATGATTTAGGCAATCCTGCATGTGATAGCACACATCTGACTCACTCAACCAATGTCCTGTTTGTCTTCTTTACTAAACCATTCAGCTATGGGGTCTTTGGAGGAGTCTTTTGGTGTCGAATACCTTGTTGTCTACAATATGCATCAAAAGGGCCTATGTTTTCCCCTCTATTGTCTGTCCGGATACACTTGAGCTTCTTCCCAGTTTGTCTTTCAACTAGAGCTTAAAACTGCTTGAATGCATCTAATACTTGATCTTTAGACTTCAAGGTATAAACCCAAATCTTCCTTGAATAATCATCGATGAATGTAACAAAATAAAAAAAAAACACCAAGTGTCCTTATAGACATAGGACCACAAATATCGGAATGCACCAAATCAAGTATGTTCTCCTTCCTGGAAGGAGAATGGCTCTTAAAAGAGACTATTGTCTATTTACCTATCAAGCAGTCAGAACATTTCTTCAAGTGAATATCCTGCACACCAGATAGCAATTTCTTTTTTGATAACATAGACATTCCCTTTTCACTCATTTGGGCAAGTCTCTTGTGCCATAAATCAATCACATCGGTATTCTCCACTACATTAACAAAGATTTTGGAGATATTTGGATGCACTGTGTACAACTTTGAATGTTTGTTACCTCTTGCCACAGAATCTCGAGTGAGCTTCCATTGTCCATTACTAAGGCCGTTGTAATAGCCATCATCATCAAGCAAGCCTGTAGAAATAAAATTTAATCTCATATCTGGGACATGTTTCATGTTATGCAAAACCAACTCCATCACAGTGTCAAATTTCAAACAGATTTCTCCAATACCAATAGCCTTTGATATCCCATCATTACCCATCTGTACATCACCAAAGTCACCTGGAGTGTAAGATGAAAAATATCCCCTCCGTGATGCAACATGACACGTAGCACCATTGTCAATTACTCAACTCGACTCATCATGAGCAAGGTTAACAATGTCATAATCACAACAAATAAGATAGTTATCAATAGTAACATTAACTATAGTATTTTCATTACCACTATTAGTATTCTTCTGATTATTGTCAGTCCGTTGTCTATTATCAGCATATTGTTTGTTCTCTTTTTTTAACTTTCTGCAGAATTTTCTAGTGTGCCCCTTCTTGCCACAATAAAAACACTCAACATCAGCAAGCTTACCCTTAGAACTGTTGCGTTGATTTTCTCTATTCGAACCTTTACTCGCCTTTCTGTGACTAAGACTTCTGAATGTGAGAAGAAACCTTGTGACTTTCTTCTAATCTCTTCATTCAGGACACTTCCCTTAGCCAATTCCATGGTAATAACCCTATCTGGCGCAGAGTTAGATAATGACATTCTAAACGTCTCCCAAGAGTCTGGTAATGTACCAAGAACCCACAAAGCCTGTATCTCATCCTCAAACTTGATTCCCATTTCTTCAAGCTGATTTATAATTCCTTGGAAGGCATTCAAGTGGTCTCCCATAGGAGTTCCATCTCGGTACTTCAAATTCATCATTTGCTTGATCAATAACAACTTGTTATTCCCTGTCTTTCGAGCATACAACTGCTCAAGTTTATTTTATAACTTACGTACATCTATCTCACTACTAATATGGTTCAAAATATTATCATCCACCTATTGCTGCATATACCCACAAACCTGTCAATGCAAAATAGTCCATTATGCCTCTTTCTTATCATCAGGCTTATTTTTAATAAATACCGGTAGATAATAATCTTTCGCATAAAGAAGAACCTCCATTTTGCCTTTTCAGACATGGTAATTTGAACCATTTAAATTAACCATTCTACTTGTATTAGCTTCCATTGTTCAAACAAGTCTAACAACAACAATGACAACCAGGCTCTGATACCAATCTGATGGGAAAAATGACCAACAACGGAAATAGTAAATGTGCGGAATGAATGTTCGTTGTTTATCTTTTTCTACTCGAATGAACCTTTGAGGTAAACTAACAAGTAGAACAATATCCAAAACAAATACCACAATATTAAATTCCGGACTCTACAGCCACAATCAATATAAGAATACGCAAAAAATTTTACGTGAAAAACCTCATCGATATAAGGAGTAAAAATTATGGGACTCTTAGGCCTCTTAAATCTTTCACTATCAAATAATGGGTAAATACAACACATATTCTGCCTATTACAGCAAATTTTCTCTAAATAAAACTAGAAGCATATAATTATCATCATCATAATCTTAGAATAAACATCAAGATATATGAAATAAATCAAAGACAAAAGCAAGAGAGCTAATACCCAAAAATTTGAATTCTGTCCCAGCCACGAACTAACCCCCGGATGTTAGAATCCGATCTTTACCATTGATAATGAAGATCAAGATATAAGGAAGATTCTATCCAAAATGAAGCTCAATCCAACGGTTCAATCTCCAAAAAATACAGAATTTGTGGGACTGGTCTGTGTAGAAGAAAAATCTATTGTCTCAGCCACGAAATAACCTCTGGAGTTTAGAATCTGATCTTTACCGTTGAAAATGAAGATCAACGTGTGAAAAATATTGTCTTTAAATTTCAGCTCAATCCAACGGCTGAATCTCCAGAAAATGGGAAAATTGTGGAACTGTTCTATGTTAGAAAAATGCAGATTTTTCTTTTCTTCAACTCTCTCTCATCTGATTTTCTTTTTTCGCACTTATATATAAACTATTCATCTGTATTTATACTCTTTATATACCTAATACAAGGGTAATATTTGGGCTCTCTCCTCATGAGTCAGAAGAGGCCCAACACATCTGTCAATCCATTATCACTTGGTTGAGTCACTCGCTTTCTGACATGCTGAAAATAAATTACATCATTCAACTATAATGATCTGTTATAGTTTATTTTAAAAATTAAATAATGATACATAAATTATAATGATAATATTTTAAAACTCTTCTACCGAATCTTTCTCTGCATACTTCAAAAATCTAACTTTAGTATTGGAGAATTTTTCTCGAAATTATTCAAGATCACTCATTTTTCATTGTTTTCATGTGATTTTTTCTTTGAAAGCTTCCACTGTCTTGAGTTTGATTGGATCTCAAACTAGTACAGTTCATTAACGTCGGTACTTCTCACGGGTTTCAATTTCAAGCATGGAATAGCATAAAACTATCAAATAGGTCCGCACGGATATAATTTAGAATGTCCGCACGGAACACCTTTAGATGTCTTTCAAATGATAAGAGAATCAATTTTCTCCTCCCTCTGCTTGGACAGATTTGTCATTGCACTCCATCATAAACCTTTATATATACCCCTCAAAATACGGAGATTGCGGTTGGATGGTCTTCTTTAAGTTTTGTTTAGAAACCCTATCCTTTCTCCCTTTTTTATCCCAATAATTTGAACCCAAAATCCATTTGATTATGAAAAACAGCCTCAATTGGGACTTAAAGCTCATCATCAAAATAGTGTAAACTCTCTATCTTTCATCAAACTTGAGGTAAAATTTGAGAACTTACACATAAGGGTCCTTCCTCATATTGTACATATTGTATATATTATGATGTGATGTGCTTAATTTGATCTTATGTTTATGAACTTATACTAATGTAAAAAATGTCATTTTGAAGTCATCCAAGCCATTTCAGATCTCATATAGTCAATATAAGAAGATTTGAAAATGGGTGAAAATATGTTTATTGCGCCCAGCAATATCTGGAACCCAATTTCAATTTTGCTTCACATGAAATATTTGAATAATATATATATATATATATATATATATATATATATATATATATATATATATATATATATATATATATATATATATATATATATTAAAAAATTGTGCAAAATAGATATAAGTCCAAAAATTAAATGCTTGATTTGTGACTAATCGTATTGCATAACTTCAATTGTATATAATGCAACAAATATTAATTGTTAGAAATCTCTACTTTATCAAAAATAAAAAAATAATAATTTAAATAATAGAAAAATGCAATTTACATTGCCCTTTTTTATCAGTTCGAGTTACAGCCGGACAGACTTTTCCAGGCCTTGAAAAAATGAGCCTTTAATTTAATAAAAATAAATAAATTACAGAAAATGGCAATTTAGGTTGCCGTTTTCTGTCAGTCCGAGTGCATCAATCAAGGTGCAAAATGATGACGTTTTGTGTCTTGAAAAAGGGCAATTTAAATTGTCATTCAAAAATTTACAAAATGTGGGTGGGTCCCACACTGACAAAAAACGGCAATCTAATTTGCTATTTTCTGACATCCTACTTTTCTAAATATTTTTACCGTAGCATCAGTTTTTTAATTTTTTTGAAAAAAAATTTACACCAAAAAGGACCCGATAAAATGATAATAGATTGTACTTGCACAAGAAGAATTATAGAAAAATAATAATTTTAGGGTACGTAAAGGAATGGGAAATGTGCAACAAACACACATATATAAAGCCTATTGCGCATGCTTGTAAATGATTAAAAATAGAGTTTGACGGGCCTCGAGGCAAAATAATAATAGGTAAAGGTTGAGGCTTTGTGTGTGCCAAGAAGTGCACATTTTGAAATTTGATTCGATTCCTAATTTCCTATTGTTCATCAAAGTTTTATTTGTATCAGTCAGTTCCATTGATTTAAAGAAATCGGATACAATATTAAAGAATTATCGACTAAAAAAAATCAAATTTTATTATCGAATTGTTTTGTGAAAAATCTCACTCGCTTTTGTTTGAAAAAAGTATTATATATAATTTTAAAAATTTGAATAACTACTTTAGAATATTTAAAAATTACAAATTTTAGAATTTTTAAAAAGTACATACAATGTTAAGTATCAATTACAAATATATAACATTCCAAATTCTTACATCAAAAGTTAATTTTTGAAATTGAGGTATGTCTAAATTCATTTTTTTATATAATATCAAAGCCACTAGTTTTTGATATTGAATCACTTATTGATATCCAATCCTATAAATTTCATGCTATATTTTTTTTTTTAAATTGAGTTAGATTAAAATTCATTTTCTTCGAGCTGTTTTAAATTTGGTTGACAACTGTTTGAACTTTTTTTGATTCATTATTTGAATCAATTGGTGAGATGACTCTTATCAAATCTTAATTTTTTTACATCATTTTGAATTTTGATATTAGATTCAATTTGATTCGATTTTCAAGTGAATTTAATCGGATTTTAGACAGAATCGTTAATTTAAAAAATTATCAACTATATATATATGATCTAATCATATAGAAAATATCAAATATTAATATCTTTACTTTCTCTAAGAAATTATTTTGTTTAACAGCTGACATGTGTGGGAAATTAGTCCTTCACCAATAATTAATACAATAAGTTAATATGGAAGATATTATTTCAGATATTTGAAGATAATAATATTGTGCAACCCCAGATATATTTTCCAGCTGTCCATATATATAATATTTATTTATTTTAATAGAAGTCAATCAAAATAAGATCACTCTTCGGCTACATGCGCATGCAGTATAAGTATATTTAAACAGTTCCATCGATATTTTTTATGCAATTAGAGGATATAAATATATACACATTATATACACCCACACACCATAACACATGCCATGTTTTAAGGATATCTCTCTTCCAATTTCCTTAATTAAAGACTAGTTTATTTTTTAAAGGTTTTGATTTAGAATAATTTATCTCCAATGAACGAATTGAATTATGAGATTTTTTATGAAGTTTATGTCTTGCAGAGTTTGTTTTTATATAAAACAATTTATGAACCACAAATATGGCTCTATACTAGTCCGACACTCAGCTCAATGCACCAACTCTTCTTATAAAAGTAAGAATTATAATTCATATAAAATTTTTCATTTTACTAATGAGAATTGATTTAAATCAATTGAAATGCAATAATTCAATTAATTCAAATTGATTAGAAAATTCACTTGAAGCTATGATTCTCCAATTGATTTGGAAATTCAATTGAAAATTTGTCCACATTTGAATTCAAATGAAATTTAAATTAATTTGAACATTCAATTAAAGTTCAATTTGATTTGCACAGTCCTTTTTTATTATATATATATAGATTTTTGAAAATTGAATTTATTGAAATTCAAATTAAAATCAACCTCAATTAAATTTTTATTATGGAAATTCAATTTGATTTCATTTGCAATCAAATTAAATTGCAATTGAAATTTGGCCATATTTATCCTTTATTATAATTAGAAAAGAAAAGTGTCATGGGCTGGGCCTATTTTGGGAGCATGAAGCCCACATGTTGAAGCCCAAGTGTAGAAAGTTATGAAGGAGAGGAATCCAAATTTTATAAGCACATAATCTTATTTTGAGTCTTGCATGGCCCCAATGGAGATTTGCTGCAAATTTAAGAGAAAGCCTCGTGAAGAGAGTAACGTAGGGATATTTTGTTGGGTGTTGACCTGATTATCGTTGGACTTGAACACGTTTAAAAAATCAAGTAAATTCGCCTAAACCTGGCAAAAACCCAGCCCATGAACAGGTTCAGTGAGGTGATAGAGCTGCTTAGTGTCAAATGTTTAGGGCAAAGTTTCTTGACTATTTGACCGTTATTTAGGTATAACATTGGCAAATTCAAATCCTTAATATTTTTTATAGTGATAATATGGGGTTGGCTCGATAGATCAATTTAGGAGTTGGTGATTTGGTGCAATGATGGAATTGACATGCATAAAATATACGAGATATACGTTGGTAGGTTTCCATGCTTAAAACCTAGTTCTCAAGTGATCTAGATGAAAAAGATATTGTGGTTGTATGACTTGCATGGCTGCAGCAATTTAACATCAATTCTCAAGCAACTATAAAGCTAACTTGGAGAAGAACTTCTCTCCAAGAATTGGTAAATGTCTTTATTTTTTTCTTTCATAAAACTTTGATAAATGAAGTTTAGTTTCTTAATTAATTTGAATTCATGTTTGATGGGTCCACAAAAGAGGACATGGCTCTTCCTCATCTTTTTAACTCTTATGGTTATGATGAGTTGCTGGAATGCTTTGAAATATTGTACCCTTTCTTCCTATAGTTTTCTTCCTTGTCGGAAAATAAGGTTAATGTTTTTTTCATCAGTTTTTGCCTATAAAAATATTAAAATATTCAATTTTTACCTATAAAAATATTAAAATGATCAGTTTTTTTTTCGGAGATAAATATTCCAGTCAGCTAAAGAAATAGGCTGCATCTAGTGAAAAAGTGGCAAATCAGTACTTATATGAATCAAATAATAGACACGTGGCATATATTAAAATTTTCACTTATTTATTTTTTTTAATCCACATAATTATTGATTTGTCATTTTTCACTAACCGTATACTCCTTTAACTGACTGAAATTTTTGTTCCCGAAAATGATAAAAACGAATCATTTTAATATTTAAGTGGTAAAAAAAATAACTATTTTAATATTTTCAGTGTAAAAATTGACCATTTTAATATTTTATATAGAGCAAAAACTGACAAAAATTAATATTAAGGATATTTATTTACTAGCAAATGAAAAATGCTCTTAACCCAAAAAGGAAATATCACATTTTATACAAAAAAAAAAAAAAACTTTAAAACGATCCACATTTAAAATAAGAATTTGATTGAAAAGGACCATACATCATATAGGTGTCATAATATAATAATGATACAGTTATATTATATATATACTGAACAAGGAAAAACATGAAATATATGAAATGCTGGTTGCATGGTAAAGTTTTATGTTTACCTACTGATTTTGCTAAGCCTATATACACTTATTTGATGTTTTGAATAAAGAGTGATGACAGGGCTATGTCCGAGCTATGGTACCTTAGCTCGGTACTCCGCCGCACGACTTCGGTTTGATGACCTTAATGAGAATTAAAAATACGTTATAACTGTTATAATAATTAATAGTTTAGCCGTAATAAGTATTAATGAAAAATTTATGTTAGGTTTTAATAAGGTGCGCATTGTATGAAAGTGTTTCAGGCACCAATTTATTCTCATAATCTTTTACTTATTTTTTAAACATATTCCGTAATTGATTTGATCACCGGAGTGTTTTAAATAAAGACATTCACCGAGCAACATTTTCATAAACAAAGAAAGTTCATCCAGTTAGAGTAACAAATCGAACTGTTATAGAACCATATATAATTACGTTTCAGAAACAGCATCCGTTGTATGTTTCTACTGCAACATGAAGAAACAAAAGGCTTGGTGAATGTACTGAACATAAATGTAGATTTGATTTTGCACGTAATTCTAGCAACCAAAATATCTACTCAAAAGTATTTGCAAAAAATCAATGCCTAGAAAATATCTCTCTAGCTAGTGAAGGATTCAAATTCAATTTACTTACGAGTGAATTAATGTGCTTCAAAAGAAAATTGTACAAAACACATATGCTAAATAGGGGTGAGCTATTGAACCGAACCGACAAAATCGAAAACCGAAAATTTATGATTTGAATAAATTGAACTGAACTGAAATTATATGATAACCGAACTCAAATCGAACCGAAATAGCTAATCGGTTCGGTTCGATTAATCATATAACCGAAATTTCAAAATTATAATTAAAAAAAATTATGTCTAAAAATTATACAAAGTTACAAATCATAAAACTAAATTAAAAACATCCAAATTGAAAAAAATACAAGTCTAAATTAAACATAAAATTCCAAAATACATAATACAACTCATAAAAATAAAAATACCATTTCAATTTTTAAATATAAAATAAATAAACTTATAATTTTAAGGATAAATCGGTCGGTTCGTCTTTTTTGTTTTGCCTTTCAAAACTGAACCGAATCTGCTGAAATTTTAAAATCAAACCAAAAAATCGAATTAAATTAAAAAAATCTAGTCGATTTAATTCAATTTTTTAGTTTTAACCAAAGTTTGCTCACCTCTAATATTAAAAAAGATATATTGTCGTCTCTAAAAGATATTCCGACAATAAAATTGATTCAAATATATTAGGAGTTTTCAAATTCAAGATTTTATTCTTTCATTCCCCTTATAAAAAAGGAAAGATATTTTATTTGGATAAATTTTTTACCCGTTAGATTATGATTGAAATAGTAATGTTAACTGATATAAACATCGAAAGAGAAATGTAGACTTTCTCCAAAATGGAATCAAGAAAAATGTGTCAATGAGCTGAAACACGAAAATAAATCTGCATCATTAGTATTGGGTGGCTGCAATGGCTTGTTTAATTAAATAGGCCCATTAGTTGAATGTTGTGCATTATCACAAGAAGATACCAAAGAAATGACTCTATTCCATGAATTATTTCAAATAAAAGGCTAAGATTTCTGAATTAATTACATATTTCATCAAAATAGTATAGAGGTTATAATAAATCGGTCATAAAACAGACTTTGTTTCATTAAAATCAATAACATTTTGGGTATTTTTTACCCAAATTCAAAAGATATTTTTCGACCCCAATCCTTTAATTTTAGGTTAAAAATATGCAAAAGGTTAGTTATTTTTATGGGGTCCTTTGAATTATTGGTCATCCAACTATATAATTCTTATAATAATAAAGTCCCTAACCTTTAATTTGTAACATAAAAGTCACTTAACTTTAATTTATGTAACGAAAAAGTTCTTCTAATACGTATTGCAGGTTTGTAGGTCAACAGCCTAGTTTTTTTTGTTTTTCAAAATTTTTACAAGAGTATGATACTAATAAAAGCGAATATGCTCTATATTAAAAATTTTAACACAATTAAGCAGAATTATAGACCTACTCAATGGTCTTAAAATTATTTAGAGACTGAATTTTAAGATTTTTATTTTTCCAAAATTCTCATATTCGTTAAAACATAAAAAAATTTGCAACAAAATTCAAAAGCTCTCTATTTTTTAGAAAATAATTATTAAATTCGCTCTATCCTAGAGCTAATTCAACGCCTTGAAAAAATTCAACTAAACCGTTAAAATTTTGAGGTTCCAATTATCTAATTGTTTTTATTTAGATTATGGAGCAAGCAAGGATTCAGAAATGGATTTATTAAATACTATTGTTGACATTGTTAATTCTCTAAATGAATTTATTAAAAATTTTGCAGTTTATGAGTTAAATCCTGAAAGGTGTTTAGAAAATTAGCTTTAATGCGATTTTGTGAAAAATATTTTTTTTGAAAAATAGAGAGTTTTTAGATTTTATTGCAAGATTTCTGTATTTTAACAAATATGAAAAGTTGATGGAAGTAAAAAAATAAAATAAAATTTATTCTCAAAAGTAATTTTAAAATATTTGAGTATATATATATATATATAATTACATCTATATGGGTTAAAATTCCTAAAACAGAGCACATTCTATTTAATTGGTATCAAAAGCTGATTTTTTTGTTACATAAATTAAATTTTAATATTTTTTATGTTATAAATTAAAAATTAGTGATTTTAATGTAAATTATCCTATTTTTATGAAATAAAGTTTTTTTGACCTATTAATTATAATTTCTATACGTCTATGATTACCTCAATACTTGTAAATTTCTCAACTTTTAAACTCTTAATAATAGTGGAGGGATATAATATCTGCTAAAAAAAATAATATAATTGATTTATTCGATTTGATTGAAAAAAATGTATGCCCATTTGTCCTCTAATCATTTGCCTAAGTATGCTTATTTAAATTTGCTGAGTACTAAGTTGGAATATTAAGATGTGTCTTTGTCGTATTTATTACACTGTCTGCCAAGCATAGCTAGTAGGTTATTAGAACCTACGAAATTAAAGAGATACATATGCTTATCCCTCCATTTACACCCGTACGCATCACCATTTACACCTGCCAGTTTGGACTTTGACTATGGATTCATCAATTTTTCTTTTTTAATACAAATAAAATTTCCATAATTTTGTAATAAATGCATAAATCATGTAGAAATAAAATTATAAAATATATATGGTAAGTAATGATAATAATGCGAAAGCGAGCAATTTATCTTTTAATATGTTATTTATACGGAAAAATGTTAGAATTACTTTTTATACAAAAATGATATCTTTCATTTAAGAATAAAAATAGCTCACATTTAGAAGATAATAAGTTTCAAATTAGAAAAATACATTTTCATGACAGAAATTTAAAATATATTTAGTTTTAATTGGCATGAACGAATAAAATCAACAATCTTAGTTTATTGAAAAATTACAAAATTAAAAATAATAAATAGATATTAGAAATTTAAATCTATATGGATCTAAAATTTGTAAAAAGAAAACACAAAAATCAAAATTAAAGGAAGAAAAAGAAAAATGGGGTTGCCTTCCATAAAGCCATGCACCACAAATTCAAACTTAAATGAAAAAGTGCGAGACTTTGAATGCCGATAATCTTATTCTATTATATTTCTTGACAAAGTCACTAAAAAAAAAAGAAAAATATAAATTATACTTGTAGAAGATTCAACCCCAAAATGCAGAAGATATTATGTTCGACACATCTTGATAGCTTAGGATAAATTTATAATTAAATAATAATTCTATCGTTTCATAAATTGTCATTCCAATTTATTGAGTTTATCAAACTACGCAACTTCCATCTCATAAATGTCATACTTTTTATTTAACTTTTAACACAACATGTCACCTTATTTAAATATAAATACTTTTTATATTTTTTTCCCCTTTGGACAGATTGATGCAGAAAACAGTTTGAATTGATAAGAATTAATCTTGATTGCAACATTGAAGAAAAAAGAGCAAGCCTATTCTACGGTGGAAAAAATTCAGATGATTTTTGTATTTGAGGGAATATTTGAGAATTTGGAGTGCGTTAAAAACTGCACTGCAACAACTGATTGCGGTATCAGAAAATATAACTAAAAGTATCTAAATTTTATTTTGCAATGAAACCATACAAATCTATTGTGATTTTAGTGTATTTGTATGTCTAAAATTGCAATATACTGTTATAGTTTCAATTTTAAAACTGTAATAAATTACTGTAATTTCAGTACGTGTGATTATTTCTGTTATTCTGGCACGCACAGTATTGAATGTAAATAAATCTACATACAAAAATTAAACAACATTTAGTTTGATTTAATGGTAAAGGTGTTTTATCTTTCATGGAAATTTTTTAAGTTCAAACCCCTGCCACATTTTTGTTTTTCTTCTCATTTATTTTTTTTTTATTTTCTCACATATTCCTTTTTATTTTTACTTACATTTTTTAAAAAAAATTTCTCACTTATTACCATTTCCTATTATCCCTAATTATGCCTTTGTTTTTCTTTTTGCCTAATGTCAATTTTTTTTTTTAATTTTCACCTAATTTGTTTTTTAATTTTTCTCACTTATTTCTTTTTACTTTTCTCATCCCCTATTATCCCTAATTATTCTCTTTTTTTTTTCATTTTTCCTTGTAATGTCACTTTTTTTTTTATTTTCACCTATTTTTTTTTTATTTTTCTCACTTATTTTTTTTTATCTTATTCCCTATTATCCCTAATCATTCTCTTATAATTTTTAAAAAAATTAAAATTATTTTTGTGCAACTAGTACATGAAAGTGGTGTGCACAGCCAAAAGATAGTCACACTTGTGAACTTAATTGCTTATTACCTTATACAAATACGTCAATTTTACAAAATAATGTTATTTATATTTCTTAATTGCTTTCCAAATATATAAATAATGATATTACAAGAAAAAAAGGAAAAAAAAGAAGAGAATGATTAGGGATAATAGGGAACAAGAGAAAAAAAAAAGAAATAAGTGAGAAAAATAAAAAATAAGTAAAAAAAAAGAAAAAGAAAAATGTGAAATTACAAGGAAAAAGGAAAAAAAAAAGTGAATAATTAGAGATAATAGGGAATGAGAAAAAAATAAGTGAGATTAAAAAGAGAAAAAAAAAATTGGACATGGAGAAATCCATAAATGATGCTTTATATGCCAAAAAAAAAAAAATAGAAACAATTTGACACGTCTGAAATCGTAGCAGTCTGCTGCAGTTTTAAATACGGCAAGTTTTATCTGCTACTTTTCGCACTACAAACAAACGTAATACCTCAACAGTTCATGATTGTAGTATTGATAAAAAATTATACTTTTTTAAATGTTTTTCAAAATATTCAAATTTTTTATTTTTTTAAAATATTATTTTAAAAAAATGTTGCTGGTAGCAATTAGTTCTTAACCGTAATCGTGTATAATCAAGCATTATTGCACGATCTAATGGTTAAGATTGCAAGCATAGGTCGTTCGCGGAGGATGGCAGCTTCCACCAAGAACGGAGAAAAAAAGAAAAAGGGATCTGAGAAAAAGACGGAACGGCCATTTTGTTTTGAAATCGTACATACAACTAATTAGGGCACAGGAATGATGGAGAGATTTGCAAGTCAGGAATTTAAGTCATATTAGAGAGTGGGAAAAAGTTAACATCGATTGGTAGATATGATCAATAATTAGAACAAAAATTATCTGACAGATGGCATGGCATGTTATTTTTTTAATAAGTTATTTCAAATTCGAGTTTAAAATATAAAATATTTAATATAGAATATTTTATCTGTATTTATAAATTCGTCCGTGCGAATTTAAATTAATAGCAAATGATAGTATTAAAAAAAAATCAATAAAGGTGGGAAAAGGAAACATCTTGTGAGTAGGACTTAATAAATAAATAGGGTGAGGAGGAACAGTAGGGGATACGTATTTGGCAAAGAAATAATGAATGCATGCCCATAATGTATTTATTAATAAAGATGTAAAATCCACTTGCTTTAATAATTTCCATAATTGTAAATATAAAAAAATTAAAAACTGTATATAAAGAAATGAGTAATGAGTGAGGATGGCCAAAACGGAGATGGAGAAGAAAACAGAAGAAGAAAGAATGCAATTAGTGTGGGAGGATTTGATAGTAATTAAGAGCAATTATTACAATAAAAAAGGTCAAAATAGCAAGAAATTGCTTAATAATCTCACCGGATTTGCTTTGCCTCAGCGGATTATGGCCATTATGGGTCCTTCTGGCTCCGGCAAATCTACCTTTCTTGATGCTCTCTCTGGTATATTCTCCCTCTCCCTCTCCTCTCCCTCTTTCTATCATAATTTTTCAAGTTTTTTTGTCTTTTATTTATTTACTTATTTAAAAGTAATGGAGCGAAGGATTTCATGCACCTATATAGTGTTATACACCGTCCGTTCAGCACGGCAAATGGGTTTATAATCTTAGAGTTGTAAGAGAGATTAGAAGGCTTTTGTTATCAATCATTTTTAATTTAAATGCGTAATTAATTTGCGAAGTTATTTATCTATTTTTCTAGTGAATTTTTTTTTTTTGGGTGAAGTGGGAAGTTATTTATTTAAATAATTTTTAATACTTGAAATCTTGCTTCTGTACCTTTAATGGGAATAATTTGTTTAAATGATATATTTTACTTGAACATCAAAATCCAAACTATTTTTTAACATATATTAATTATGTTTTATGTGTCATTTTGGTTACTTGGAGGTGAGTTTCATCCAATTTTCAGTTTAGTGAACTTCGAGTTTGAAATTTATATGCATATTTTATAAAATTCTTTTTAATTTAATTAGAAATCTCAAATTTGAACTCTGAGTATGCAGTGTTTGTGACTATTTACGTAAAACTATTTCGCTCCCTTTTAAATCCCTTCAGCATTAATTTGAAAATGAGTGTATTTCTAATACCAAATAATTATTAAAAAATTTCCCAAAAAACGTAAATAAACAAAAACTGAGAACAAAACATAGAAGGACTGCCTAGAAATCCTATTGTAAACGTTTTAAAAACTAGGAACTTTTTTTTAAAAAAAATAAAATTTCAATTTTTTTCCCCAGGGTTTAGATTGTATTGTAGCTAAGAAATTTTGTTTTGGAGGGTTGGATTGTAAAATTAAAGATATTGATGACTGTTCAAAAATTCAGAATAATCGTTTTGAACTTTTTTTTTTTTGAAAAGAATCGTTTTGAACTTATTACTTGAAAATAAAGAATTTCAGAGGATTTATTATGATAAGAGAGATTTTAACGATTAAATCAAAAAATTGATGAGAATGAAAAAAAGTATGATAAAATTGAGAAAGATCTAGAGATCAAGAGAAAGAAAAAATATATAGAGTTATAAATTAGTGTTAGAATAAAAATTAAATTTTAAATAGGATTCAAGTTTTAAATACGATATAATTTAAAGCGCCAAATGGTATAAAATTCAAAAATTCATGATTTATGATTAATTTTTGATTTAATAAGGTAAATGTTAAATAATTCGCATGATGACAATGCTTGTAATTATTGAAAATATGTTAATTTCGAGCTGTCAAAAAATATCGAACTGTTATTGAAAAAAATATTCAGATAAATTTGCCAATCTGACCACTGTTATCAGATATTAAAGGAACAAAATCCATGAAAATTTTGATAATAAAAGAAAAATAAGAGGAAGCCGAAC
The DNA here is from genome assembly GCA_947683425.1 of Excoecaria cochinchinensis. Lineage (NCBI taxonomy): Eukaryota > Viridiplantae > Streptophyta > Magnoliopsida > Malpighiales > Euphorbiaceae > Excoecaria > Excoecaria cochinchinensis. The sequence goes on from CANTUQ010000116.1 coordinate 9,787,279, forward strand.
TGCCAAAGTCCTGTTCGCACCATACGTAGGTCGGTCCATAGTTATACATGATAAATTAATAATGGCTATATTCTTATTATCTTTTTGATGCAAAATAGTCAACAGAAAAAGATGCAGTTGATTATAAAAAAAAAATATAAAAAAATTTAGAAATAACTAGCTTTTGTCCACATGAATAGGACGCAAATTAATTTTTCATGGTACGTGATTTATAATTTCTTGCTGTTTACATACAAATTATTACATATATATATATATATATATATATATATATATATATATATATATATATATATATATAATCTAAGTTTTATAATTATTTTTAAATATTCTATTTAGTAAATTTGTTATAGTAAAAATATGGTATTTAATAATAATAATAATAATAATAATAATAATAATAATGAAACATTTCCGTAGAAGTATGAAATCAAGTAAAAGACTTCTGCATTAAAAAAAAATTAAAAAACTCTTGGTTAGTCTAATCATCACATTCACATTTTAATTTAATCACCATCACGAGAATTTCTTATAACCAGCACTCGATAAAAAGGTAAATATAATTTTAAATATAATCTTTTTAATGAAATATTTGTAATTAAATATTATATTTTTTTTGTGAAAAAAGTAATTTAATATATTAATTTAGCAGTTCCTCTTAATTGCTCAAATAAAATAATATTTTAGGCATTTAATTGACAGGAAGGCTTTCAGCAAATGTAATAATGACTGGAAAGATTTTGCTCAATGGCCAGCAGATAAGAAGAGCCAGCAGAAGTTTTGTAAGCAACCAAAACCATTTGCTTATCTAGCCACTGTAACATTTCAAAACTTGTTTAAAAATTAAAAAAAAATAAAAACATTTCAAAACTTATATGAGCATGAAAATTTATCATTTTCCTTACTTTTATATACTTATTGTTAAAATAAGAGTGTTAGTTCTTTTTGTATGCAATATTTAATTATATGATCAAAATAATTAATATGAATTGGTCATTCAATTAGATGGTACGAAAAATACGACGCACTTGTACATTGCGCACCAAATTGTCTTTCAAAAATAAATGTTTATGCAATTTTTTTTTGAAAAATTAAAGTATAAAAATGAAATGAATGTATGTATTATATGGTTTGATTACGATATTAATTAGTTATCATAAACAATTCGCAGTCTTATGTGACTCAAGAAGATAATCTCTTAGGAACACTAACAGTGAGAGAAACCCTAACATACTCAGCACAATTGAGGCTTCCTTCAACAATGACAAAAGAAGAGATAAAAGAAGTAGTAGAAGAGACAATGATGAAGATAGGGCTGAATGAATGTGGAGAAAATAAGATTGGGAATTGGCATTCAAGAGGAATAAGTGGAGGAGAGAAGAGGAGACTTAGCATTGGTCTTGAAATGTTAACAAAACCACATGTGATGCTTGTTGATGAGCCCACTTCTGGACTTGATAGTGCTTCTGCTTTCTTTGTTATTCAAGCTCTTAGAAATATTGCTATGGATGGGAAGATTGTTATTTGCTCTATTCATCAGCCAAGTAGCTTTGTCTTTGATTTGTTTGATGATTTATGCCTTCTTTCGGGTGGAGATACCATTTATTTTGGGGAGGCTAAAGCAGCCATCCAGGTATGTTTGCAACTTTCTAAATTGGCTATTTGATAAAAAGGATAAACATTATTGAAGAATTTTGTACTTTTGATATTCTGAATTTGCCATTTTTTTTCTTATTTGTTACTTCTACAAATATTAGAAGGAAAAATGGAAATTGAAATTTTCTGAACTTTTTATCTAGGGGAGAAAGTGCAAAATTGCTATCAATATTTGGCGTTGAAATTTATATTATATATATGTTTTCCATTAGGATTTTTTTCGAAATTCGGTTGAAGTGATTTTTTTTTATAACAGTTTTTTAAGTTTAGATATTTTTTTGTTAAAATTTTTTATTTCGTAATTATTCAGTTAAAAAGTGTATCAGTTTAATGCTAAAATTTAATGCTAAAAGATGAAATTAATCTCTTTTTACATTAGTCTTTTGTTTTTTGGGTATTTCATTATTGACCCAAAAGTCTGGAGGTTAATTTTAAGATTCTCCTAAGATTATAGTTTTATTTTAATATATATTAAATCATCCAACTATCAACATTTGTTCTATTAAGTCCCTATTTGGACTAACATTTATTAAAATAAATTATTAAAAGTTAGAGAATTTATTTCATAGAATATATATATATATATATAGTTCATGGACACAAAAATATTTTTTCTAAAAAAAATTGGCAAATTTATACTTAATTTTTAACAATAGGTGTAGAATTGATGTTTTATATTCGAGCTCCCACTACCAGTGAGTTATAACTTGGTATTATAATATTAATGTTAATCATAATTAAATTTCAAAGAAACTGTACTGCTATATAGACATGAAAACTGATTAATTTGGTTATACGTTGTAATGCAGTTCTTTGCTGATGCTGGGTTTCCTTGCCCACCAAGAAGAAACCCTTCAGATCATTTTCTTAGATGCATCAATTCAGATTTTGACAAAATTCTAGCCGTTCGATTAAAATCACAAAAAGATTATGTATGTATCTTAATCACAATTTCTCCTAATTACTGCCTATTTGAACACATTCAAATTATTTATTTATTTATTTATTTTTCATATGTTTAAAGATATGATTGTTGTTTTTTATAGGCTGAATCTTCAATCAATTTCAGTACAGAAAACATCAAAGAAAAGCTTGTAGAAACATACAAGAATTCTTCCTATTCTATATATACAAGAAAAAGAATTAGGGAGATGACCCTTGTTGATGTAAGTAATTCACCTTTGGGAAAAAAGTTTTATTAGGTGTAATTTTATTTCTAATGTTTGACAAAAAGGACAAATTTGGAAGAAATTTATTCGTTTTGTGTCACTGTATGCCACGTATCTGCTTATTCAAGTAATACGTATCAAAAATTTGTGAAAAAATGAGATCAAAATTCTTTCAATTTTAAAATATGGAAGATAATATTACATCGATCGAAACATTAGAGGTAAAAGTGTAGTTTTTATTAAACATTAGGGAAAAATTTGCATCTTTACCCTGTTATAATTATTGTTATTATACTAATTTTGGTTAATCTTGTTGTTGATATTACATACAATTAGGTTGAGAGGACGATTGATTTGAAGATGAACATCAATTGGTGGAAGCAGCTATGCACATTAACTGTTCGTTCTTTTGTGAATATGAGCAGAGATATAGGGTATTACTGGATAAGGATAGTGTTTTCTGTTATTGTTTCTCTTGGTGCTGGAATTATGTTCTTTGACATTGGATTGTCAAGCTTCTCTATCTTATCAAGAGCAAAAGTTTACACTTTTTTCTTTGCTTTCTTGCTTTGCTTGTGTGTTGGAGGCTTACCCTCTATCATTGAAGAATGGAAGGTAACCCTTTCTAAAACCATTGAATTATTAATTTTGATGTCATCTTTATACAAATTAGATATTAGGCTTAACAAGGAGTGTTAGTTCGGTGCGCCGGTACACTATGTGCTACGTACTGTCCGATCGGCTAATTAAAGCAGTCAATATGTTTGGTTAATCAATCAGATAGTGCATAATGTGCAGCTCACCTGCACACTATGCACCGAATTGTCTCCCTAAATATAGCCCTCACGTACTTATAGTTGCAATAACTATAAGCAAGCTTAGAATCATTGTCAAGTCATGGGTTCAACTATTCAGATTCTTGTACTAATAGTGTTGCTAATGAAATCAGGTACTATATTACGAAAGGTTCAATGGGCACTATGGAGAGGGAGTGTTTGTGATTGCCAACTTCCTATCATCATTCCCTTTCATGGCAATCACTGCTATTTCATCTGTAGCCATAATCCACAACATGGTGAAATTTCATATGGGATTTTCTATCTTTTGCTATTTCTTCATCAACCTTTTTTGCTGCATTTCCATTATGGAGTGCGTCTCCATGATTATTGCATTACTCGTGCCGAACTTCATGATGGGCGTAGGAGTTTCAGCTGCTGTAATTGTAAGCAAAAGGACACTCTCTACTTCAAACAATAGACTATCCCACAAACTCATAGTGCTGTGTGTTGTGTTATCTTTAATTGCAGATGTTTTTGACAATAGCATCTGGACTCTATCGGCAACTGCCTTATCTGCCTAAATTCTTCTGGAGATACCCCATGACCTATATCAGTTTTACTTCTTGGGCAGTGCAGGTAAAGCTATTCTACTTTGGGAAAAAAATTAGTTAGGTATCTATCTCATTCTGCTGCTGGCATTAACAGGGTCAATACAAAAATGATATGATTGGACTCGAGTTCGAACCTTTGGTACCAGGAGAACCTAAGATGAAAGGCGAAGAAGTTCTAAGAACATTTTTTGGAGCGAACCTGAGCATATCTAAATGGTGGGATTTGGCTGCTCTACTGTTTCTATTGTTGTGTCACAGAATTGCGTTCTTCATGGTGCTAAAGTACAAGGAGAGAGTACTATTGCTATGGCGCAAACGCCATGCGAAACAAACTTTTGAAAAACTCGCCATGCGACCTTCATTTAGAATGGGTAGTGTTATCCCCTCTATGAGACACCAATCTCTCCATCCATTGTCTTCTCAAGAAGGTCTTGCATCACCACTGCATTAGCATTTACAAGTACCCTGCAGATATTGATGTTTATATTCATAGATATAGAAATGCAGTGAAAATATCAGAGAATGCAGGAATGGACACGAAATAAAGGGACGGAAAGGGACAAATATTATATATGAAGGGTTTAAAAAATTTGGCGGGGCCCAGTCATTAAAAAATTTATTTTTCCAAGGATCAAACTGTATTTTTAGGAGAAAGATTTTGCAAAAATAATAATAATAATTTGGGAGGGGCCTTTTATGTAGGTCCGCCTTGAGAGAATGTATTCTAATTTGTGTAATAATATTCCAGTTGTAATAATGAAACGTTTGCTTTGAAGAAACGAAGATCACAGAGCAAAATGAGTCCAAATATGAACAAATTCTAGTATTTTTCTGAATGAAATTTCAGTTAAGAAACTTTTGCTCATTAATCCTTATCACACAGCAAAATAAGCAAATACCCAAAACATGGTAGCCGCGGAAATGCCTGCATATTTCATCAGTTAATAAAATGAGACCAAAAACTAATTTCACAAATCAAAGCTCCGCCAAATGTACAGATTTGAGGGGGGGAAAATGAAAAAAAAGATTGGAGATTGAAATAGGAAAAAATCGCTTTGGGAGCTCTGCATGTATAATCTACAATGTAGTGGAACCATACAAGTTATCCTTGTAAGAATTATGATGCATTATTTTACTGAATAGTTTGATTGAAACAAAATTGAATGACAAAATGAGGGCATCAACTGAAGAAATGAGTGAAAATACCCTCATTTACTTGCTTCAATGAAATCTCTATATTCTTTCTTCATTTTGACTCCTGGGACAGTCCTGCATAACCAACATGGAAAGTTCAATGGCAAAAAAAAAAAAATAAAAATTTATATCAAACAATCTTAAATATTAGCTACATGTGCATGCTGCTTTGCAGAATAATTTTATTTGCACAAGCATAGTATTTTCCATGTTCAACTTCCACAGACAAAAATCCAAGGACATTCATAAGAAATGCCAAATACCATCAGCAAAACAAGGGTAGAGCAAAAGAATGAAAGAGTAACAATATTGCACAAACAATGAACATGTGAGCAAATAACAAAGTTTAGCTAACCTAAGCATTTCCTTGTTCTTGAAGAACTGCACGCAAGGTGTACCCATGATTCCAGCTGCTTCTGCTATTTCTGGATCTTCCTCGATATCAATTTCAACAAAATGTACGTTATGATCAAACTCATCAATCACCTGCCACAGTCATTTGACAAGGAATTTCTTTTTAAAAAAAAATGTGACAAGAAATGGTCAAATGTCAATCAAACATCAAATTTAGGAAAATAACACACAATGTGCACGGGAAACTCCAATTTTCTTCATGAAATTTTGGTAACTTTGTTCTAATATTTAGATTTGTTGGCTTTATTTATTTATTTATTATAAATGAAGATGACATCAGAACAATTGGCTTCCAGTGCTTCCTATTGCAACTCCCAGAGGCATTTAACTCAAGTCTGCTTACGAGGGTGGACCAAAATCATTAGACATCAACTAAGAATTTGAAGTTGATAAAAGACATTCTAGAATATGAAATTTCATATCAGCATTGGTAGCTCAAGAAAGCAAAACTGAATTTAAATACCAACTTCTCAAAGAACCTACTGTTCCCCAAAATAAAGCCTGCCCTCCTCCCTCTTTAGCCATCTATGTGTCAATCATCATTTATGCTATTTTTTTACTCTAAATCAACTGGATTCTCGGATTAACTAGCAAAAATAGGATAGCACCAATTTCTTTAGTTCTTCAATTATGTCATATTCATGGATGCCTCACTGAACAGAGATGTACCTTCCAGAAATTGGATTGCTAGGTATGATAAAAACATGGTTCATCAAGCAGAAGCCTTAATGCAGGAGCCCGGAAGAAAGCACTCCGCATTTTGCTTTTCCATGGCCTCCAAAAGTCTTGGCAGGTAACCCACTAAGATTTCTTAACATTCGAAGAGCATTAAAGAAACATGATTTGTTACACATAATTAATGATTCAAGTGTGAATAGTTTTCCATCTCCCCCTTTAAGATTTTAATGGGTTGCCATCTTTCACAAATTGCTAAATTCAGGGATGCCAGTTGAACATGATAACAATAAAAACAAATTAGAAATTATACCTTGCTGAGAATTGGCTTCAAAGTCCTACATGGACCACAAGTTGGTGATGTGTACAGTACACATATGAGCCTTGGACTTTCATGATATAACTTCCGAAGCGCATACTGCAGAAAGAACACAAGAAAAATGGACATATATAAGCTTTCAGCTAAAATTATAAAATAAGAATGAGATACATGAGAACTTAATAGTGAGATGCCAAATAGAAAAGTGCACACATCTATAAGCATAAAATATCACATTAGTTGTTGAAGAAGAAAAAAATAAGAAGAAGAAAGATAACATCTTAGTTTTTGATTGCAAAATCACACCTGACCCTTATGCTTTATAAGTGTAATATCAAAGCCCTCTTGGACATCTCTGTCAGTGAGTTCCTTCTTAACCTCTTCAGTAGGAGGCTGTCATGAAGAACAAAGTGAATTCAGGCGGCAATATGATATACACATAATACCAAATACAACTCCAGATTTAAGATAACTTCAGAAAACGTATTATGAATGAGAACACCTTATTTCAAGACAATTTACAGCCTCCCACGTCACATTCTACATTTTTAAGTTTCATGCATTGCATCTTCAATTCCGGTATGAGAGATATCAAATTTAAATAATAACTTTGAAGTGTAAAAACCTTAAAAGAAAAGTATGGCACGATCAAAGAATGTGTTCTACAAATATATTCCAAAAAATCCATATTAATGAACCGAAATATGGATAGTATACCCATATGTCAATACAAACTCACAATCAGATCTCACACCAATATATTGATTTTTTCAACTTTCATATACCAATTCTTACATCAGAGAAAAAAATTAACCACAAGTTGAAGTTCAAAACCTTGCTTTATGAATTTATTCTAAAGGGATTCCTTTTATCTTTCCTTTTGAGAGTGTGTGTTTTGAGAGAGAGTGTGTGTGTAGACATACTCTTGTACACAATTTCTTATCACTTCCACAAACTCTACATTTCTGTCTCTAATAAAGAATGCCTTTAAATGCATGCTTCTCCAATGGGATATTAACAGCATTTTTAGCTTTTTGCTATATATATATATCGAGCATCGTTTTGAGTTCTCATTAGTTTTGAATGAAACAATCCTTTTACTTTTTTTGTGTGAAGAGTCTAACAGATATATACTTACTGGTAATGCTTATAAGTTTTTTATGAATAAAACTTTCAGTAATTATTACTTGTCTATAAGTGAAGCAGCTCAAAGGCAAAGCCAGTGAATTGTCTACTTATATAGCTACTTCTCAATTGCCTATGGTCAATTCAAACCAGTCGTTATCAAATAAGTTTACCATTCCACTGGTTTCCTGTATAACTTGGAATAAAATTGAGACTCATTCATGCTGATATTCACCTGGCATGGTTGCCTGCTACAGAAAAAGTTCCACTTGCCAAATGAATTGGTCATATTACAGTTGATAGAAATGGTACAAAATTATGCCCTCTCAACAGTTTGTCCATTCTATCATAATAAACCATAGTCAACTAGCCAACAAACATTTCCCACAAATGATAGATTTTGACATTTGAATCCAGCACATTAAGTTCATACATTATCAGCAAGAGATACTACATGCAGCTTTCTTAGCCATTTTTAGTTATATATCCTGTATAATCCAACTAGACCAGTAATGTTCAATAGCTACAAATTCTCTGGAATGGTATCTAATAACAAATAAATAAGTGAGAACACAAAGTTGGAAATGTGATCTATGACGTTGAAAAGAAGGCAAATGAAATTGGACTATAAAAGAATGAGACATCTTTCTTTTCCCCCTTTTTTCCTCTTTTTTCTCCCACTCTTTTTTCTGCTTCCTCAATTTTTTAATCATAATTATTTATCTGAGAAGGAAAGGAGTGTCGATGATGAAGAAAAGTTAATACCTGATGGAACTCTACAAGTAGATCATTGGTAACAAGGTATCGCTCTACTGATAGTGCAGCAATACATCCAGATCCAGCAGCAGTTACAGCTTGCCTCCACTCATGGTCCTACTCATAAATGCATAGCCCAATTACACATTATGGAGTTTCCCAACAAAAGACAATATTTGATGAGAAGGTGAAACTAAATGACAGTACAATTTAAGTAAAAATGTTAAGAATATATTTTTAAACATTATTTGAAGTGTTTGCTTGACAACAAACTTTCCCTTCTATGAATTTGGTTAATAGTTTCTTCCTACAAAGAGAAAAGCGATGCAACTCATGCCTCATACTTCCCTTTTAAACTCAGCAACCACCTTAGCATTATGCATAAAGAGGGATTCATACCAAGAATATTGAAGTTCCAAGTTGGAGAAAAATGTAAGATGGTTAATAATAATATATTCTGCTGATAAAGTCTTTCAGTATATCAACAAAGCTAACTGTTTCATGAACATATCAACAGCAATCAATTGCATCTTGTTCAAACTTACACCAAAAAACTTCCAAACAATATCACCGGGTTTACTTTAAACCATGATGAGCTAAGCCGTGAAGACAAATCTCATTGATGTATCTTTGAATTTAAAAATTATTGCTAAATTCCAGTTGCCAGCTTTGCATTATAGTCTCAACCAGTATGTTCTTCAACTAGAGAAGCAGCATTACAAAAGCAGATCCGAGACCAATCACAAGAACAGATTAATAATAATTTTATACAGGTACCTGTACATCTCCAGCTGCAAATACACCTTCAACAGAAGTGTTTGCAGAACCTTCCTGAACCAATACATAGCCTGCACTGTCAAGTTCAACTTGGCCTTCCAACAGCTGGCTATTAGGTGAATGACCAATGCCATAGAACAAGCCTTTTGCCTCGAGCACCGATTCCTCCCCAGTATCAACTTTTCTAGTTAAAATACCAGATATCTGCCCTTTTGTATTGCTAACAACATCTACAGTCTCAGTATTGAAGTGCACCGTAATATTTGGATTGTTGAACACTCTGAAACATTCGCGATAATCAACCTGTTAAACAGACATTCAGGGAGTTGAAAACTCAACATTCAAATTATCATTAGTATATAGTTTAGGGTACCAAGGCAGCCAATCAGAAAAGAAGAGAAAATAAATCACCAATAACAAAACAGTCAATGAAAGCAACGACATTAATGAAAGGGCCCAGATATTACATAGCTAAATTATCATCAGGGCAGGGGATAATTACAACTCACGAGTCTTAAGAGCTATATTCTAACCCATAAGCTTTTCAAGGATAACTGCATTTTAAGCACTGCATATAATTGACGGTTCGGAAATTTAAAGAAGACTCTAAAACTGAGAGAGAGAGAGAGAGAGAGAGAGATAGAGAAGCAGTACTAGCAGAAAGAAGCTTAATAAATGAGAATATAATCCCTCAGAAAGGTCTAGAAGCAACATACTAACGAGGGAGATGTGCTCAAGTACATGTGGAAAGCAAACAGAACTTAACAAATACAAGATGGCAGTACAAAGCATAATGAAATATTTGTGCTCCCAATAACTTCAACAACTATACGGAAAGGTAAATTTAAATTGACCAACTATAAAGCATAATGGCATATTTGTGCCACTACAATAATTTCAAAGATAATAACAGAAGGTAAACTCACCTATCTTGCATTGCTTTAGAAGCCCTGAGCTGGTCCTTACGTACAAGCAAGTGAACATGACGGGCATATTTGGTCAAGTATAATGCTTCCTCTGTTGCTGTATCACCACCTCCCACAACAGCTAGAACCTGCCCTTTAAACAGGGGTGATGCTCCATCACAAATTGCACAAGCACTAATTCCCCTACTCCAGAATTCCTCTTCACGAGGTAACCTAAGCCTTTTTGCATTAGCTCCAGTTGCGTAAATTAAACTATGGCACTTAACCTGAAATTTTAATGTTCAGTGAAATTTTTATGTTAAAAAAAAAATTAATCATAACCATTGCTACATATCCTCTCACTTTTATCCTCTTCTTGAAACATCATTTGATCAGGACCGACAGTCTATTGTTAGCACACAAATGAGAGAAGTAGACAGACTAACATTAGTGAGACTTCTAGACATGACACAAATAAACATACACAGCAAATGGCCAAGGGCCCATCTCAAGTCATAAAGTAATCACAACAGTTCAATGTTAAATTTTTCTGTTCTATGAAAAAGTTGGCAGCTGAATTGAGTTTAAGAATAGAAAAGGTATTTTCTGGGCATACTGAAACAATTTTGGAGCCAAGGTATGTGATAATAACTGTAAAATCCCAATGCATTATCCTGGCTTGGACTGGGTCTTATGCCACATAGGAACCCATAGAAGATATATTACCGATTGACAGTTGTATAAGGAGTTCATTTCCCAACAAACTCGGAACACTAAGGGAGCTCTCGTAATAAAAGGGATCTTCTTGACCCAGCTACACCTTCACTCCTCCAACTTCAATCTCTCTCTAAAATTCTCCATTGAAGTCCAATATATCCAACTTAAGCATTGGAGTCTATTTACCACTTCAGTGCCACTAGCTTCTACTTTTTGCAGGGACTTAAGGATCAAGTGTAGCTCGGTTTTCAATGGTTATCAATTGGTGTAGTGAGCATTCTTCAATTCTCCTCTGTAAACAATGGATCCCAGTTTGACAATTGGGTTAAATAGCTCCTTCTCAGTTCCCAATGCACCTTCACTCTCCAACTTCAATCTGTCTAAAATTCTCCATTAAACCCTACTTAAGCATCAGAGTCTATTTAAGACTTCAGTGCCACTTGCTTCTATTTTTTGCAGGGACTTAAGGATCAAGTGAAGTTCGGTTTTTAGTATGGTATTCACATAATTCAGAGCTTTAACCCTTAAAATTAATATAAACATGCGAAGATACTTGTAAAGAAGTATGCCACAAAGCAATATATCACCTTACGTTCGCTACTCTTCACGGTGAAAGGACTATTTTTAACATCAACAAATTCCACATCTTCTTGGAACAGTTCAGCACCCCAACGTTCAGCTTGCCTTCTCATCCTATTCAACAAAAAAAGTCAATACTACATTCGACATGATAGCTATGCATATGCGACATTCATTATGAAAGAACAACAAGCACCCATAAAAGAACAAGTTCATCTTAGAAACAAGGATAAGCTGTTATAGTAATGCTGTTACCTATCCATCAAATCCGGACCAGTAATTCCATCAGGAAACCCTGGAAAATTTTCCACTTCAGTGGTAGTCATAAGCTGCCCACCAGGAACTCCACCCATTTGATAGCCTTCAAATACTACAGGCTTCAAATTAGCACGAGCAGCATATATTGCTGCTGTGTATCCAGCAGGACCTGAACCTATGATTACCAAATTCTCCACGCCTTTGGCTGTAAATACAAACGAACAAAACAAAGTCCACTTGAAACAAGAATAGCACAAACTTGAAGCAAAAAAAAATCTTTAAAATAACTTGTATACATAACCACATTACAGATACAGCTTACTTGCAACCAAATTAAAAGTTCAAAAGCAAGCCTAGAAAAGAGGAATTGAATTTCGTGGAATTTAATAACCAGAATAAGCAAAGTCAAACAAATTTATAGAGAAAAGGAAGAACCTGGGGAAGGTGAGGGGTCGGCGGCGGAGGTAGCTTTGACAGGGCGGAGAGAGAGAGAGCGGCGAGGAGAGTTTCTGAGGAAGATGAGAGAGTGAGGAGGAAGAGACAGAGTTGAAGCGGCCATGGCGATTCGGTGAGTTGGTAAGGAGCCGATTCTGATCCTTATCTTGGGAGTGGTAGCCATTAGTTTAAGACCATACAAATGGGAAACTTTGAAGTTCGCCACTGTAATCTATACTCTCTACATTGTTGCAGTTAAAACAAAATGTGTTTTTATTTTATTTTACGCGCTTTTCCCAATGCTTTATCGCTACTCGCTTTATTACATCAAATTATCAGTCCATCATTTGTTGCTCATCATACCTTGTTGTAATAGATTATGTAAATTTAAGGGAAGTGACGTTGAATTTCTTTTTGGAAAATGATTTTGTAGTAATTAAATTTATTACCACAATTAATATTCACGCTCTTTTTTAAATGAAATTTTTAAATTTAAACATTTGTTATTTTGTGTGTTTAGATTTATATTAAAAATAAATCATATATTCTTCCATAATTTATATAATTGTATTTAATTTGCATTAAAGACCAACAACTACACCAATCAAGTAGACCGAATCGAATTGAATTGAATAAATTTGGATCGACATCAAATCTATATATTTTTATAGCGTGAGATTGGTTGACTAATTTTTAAATTACCAAATCATATTTTAATTTCATATTATGTTTTCTTAAAAATCAATATATTTCAATCTCTTCTAAATTTTATTAATAATTTATACAAATTATATATATATATATATATATATATATATATATATATATATATATATATATATATATATATATATATATATATATATATATATATATATATATATATATATATATATATAGGGCTACTAACAAAACTTCATTAACCTAAACTTGCATACAATCAATCAACGGTTGAATAGAATTGAAACGCAAGAATCCCGAATAGGCCTTAAGTCTTCC
>CANTUQ010000117.1:0-107500 GCA_947683425.1 Excoecaria cochinchinensis
TTTAAAAGAGAAATTCATAAACTAAAAGCATTAAATCACCTTTAACATTATCATATTATATAGGCACTCAAATATCCACATGAACCGTTATAGTATCATACATACTTTGCATATTAACACATTCTAATAACGTTTATTACCAATGCATGCATCGTATAATATTGTTAAGCAATTACTTTAATCATGCATTCATTACTCATATCCCCTATATACATTTTCCATTAAACAAACTCAATTCATAATTATACATACTTGTTCACATCATACCTGATCAATACCACGAGCATATATCCTGTTCAATAATTAAAAAGCACATATATACATTTAATCTCATTATTAAACTCTTATGCTATAGCTTTAATCACTTATAATTTGGATTGACGACCACCCACATACTCATTTCCTAAGGTTAGAAATGAGTTAGACATGCTATAGGAACTTACCATGAAGTTCGGGTACGTTTCGGGAAGAAAAACACTCAAATTATGCATATTAGAGGGTGGTCACGGTGGTAACCAATTGGTTGTCACCGTGAGGTCCAAAAGTGAGCATTCTGCCCTGCATTTTCATAGGTCACGGTGGTAACCATTTTGGTTGCCACCGTGACATACCAAAATATTGCAAAACAGAAGCAAAATTTCGGGACTGGTTCACACCCCAGTTTTGTACAGCCTATATCAAAGTCTAGAACTCATTTTTAGCCACAACGTCCTTCTTAACAAATGTTCTATAGGATGTTAACTTCCAAATCCAACAAATTACAGGTCAATTGGATATCTATAGATTCAGATATGATCTAAACAACCCACAATGCTTCTCTTAACCCGTCCAAAGAAGATAGGTCTACTTCTTGACCATTTTTCGGACACTTAGATTTACAATTAGCTCAAACCTATTTCTAACACATTTGTAGACATATATCTTAGCTTTCTAAAGGTACTGATTTCATATCATTTGGAGTTCTATAACACCCGAAACAGTGTAATAACCGAAGAAAGGTCCAATGTATTCTAATCCAGTTTTTCACCCAAAAACCTATTCACATGCAACAATGAGTCATTTGAGCCAACACTCACTACCATCATCACAAATCATCATCAACACATTCAAATTACTTAAACAACTCATGAATATAATCAAAATCATACATAAATAAAAAGTTCCCAAACCTGGAAATCAAAGATCCAAAGTCACTTTCTAGCTTCCATCTAAAATCTTTTCCTTTCCCTTGAGCTTCCTCTTGTCACTCAAAGCTTGCACAAACCAAAACCCACAGAATTACTCTTAATCCAAAAACCCTAACTTAAACAAAGCCAGAGAATAAGAAGAAGGAAATTCCAAAACGCAGGAAACCCTAAAACCTCAACTTACCTTTACAATCTTGCTCCAAACTTCAATCAAAAACACCCACAATCTTGTACAAACTCCAGCTAATAAAGAGAAGAGAAAGATGAGCAATAATGGGGAAAGAAAGAGGAAACGAACCCATGAGGAAGAGAGGAACGGGAAAAGCAAGAAAATCTGCTTTCTCTCTCCATCCTTTCCCTATTTCTTTCTTTCCTTCAATGCTTATCCACTCAATCCACTTGGCAAATTCTCATTGGTTCCCAACAAATATCTTAACATTCATACATACAAGCACCATACACCAAACACACACAAGCATCTCTTATACTAATATCTCCATGGTACCAAACCTATCTAACACCATAACATTTCCTTATAAGCCACTTACATCCTACTACCATACACTACAAGCACACCATAATAATTCCTTCACTTAACTTATTTAATTAATTTCTTAGCAAATAAATCCTTATTATCCATATCACTCATGTACGAATTACCCTCACTCACTCCGACTGAGCAAGCATATTCCGACTAAGCCCAGTTCGGGGTGTGACAAATCTTCCCTCCTAAAAGAATTTCGTCCTCGAAATTCACCTATACCGAAAATAATTCCCAGCATTACATTCCATGTCCTCAACAAACTCATACATTGCATTTTAAAACTATTCACTTACTTACACTTATTACTATTGCGGTGCTCTTAATCACTTCCTACTCAACTTACACCAAACATAGAATACTTTCTTATATTCGCATCAAACACATTTATCAGAACAATCATTACTCAAATGACCGACTGAAATCAAAACCCGAACACTTTACACATAAACCAACTAACTTCGCCAATTGATACATAAATCCTTCACTACTTAAAAGATGTCCATCATACTTACGTTTCTCTTTACCATTAACACTCCTATCAAACTTTAAAATCCTTTTTACCTTCACCTGTATAAGATCCCAAAATACTCTTTCGGTTCAATCTTTACTCAAACACAGAACATTTTCCTAAACGATTGCTGAGCGCGTCATTTTTTACCCTTAATCTTAATATCAAATAGTACATATATACCCTGTCAGCTTTCTCTCAATCAAAACTTATATGCATATGCTTATCATGTATTGTCAAAGGGATGATGATGATGTAATGAGATTGAGATGATTCATGTATGCAGAGTGATGCAATTGATGCTATAATGATGCATTTTGTCCCATCCCCATGATTCAATATGCTTTCATTTAAACACTTTTCTAGAGATAGCTGACAGGCATATAGAGTACTACCAAAACCTCATAAGGTCCAAATACTCATCCACTTACTCGATACCTTTCTTTACTGAGGTACACTCTGAACAAAACCTTGATAAATCCTAGGAGCAGTCAGCCTATCCAAAATTTCGAATCAATCCTTGCACTAATATTCTATCATTAGAAACAGGACCGGAATTCTAACCAAAAAGGTGTACAGAAACGAAACACTTTGATCAGTACTAATTGGGTTCACACTTTCCGTCGTCTCATTCACCTTCTCATTCGGGTCAGGCTCCATCTAACATAACACACACAGGACAAGACGCATCTGCATTAGGCCACGACACAAAACTGACTCTCAAACAAAGACTCGACATATAACAAGTAACATACAAAGACCCAATATTCAAACAAATAAGGCAACCAGAATCTTGTGCTCTGATACCACTAAATGTAACACCCCCATCGCCGTCCCCATTGGAAGGAAGCCGACGGACGCGTTAGCCGACGCTCATTCACACAGATATTCACATGCACAGTACGGAAGCATACTTTCATACATAACATACATACGAAATACAGGTTAATTAAAAACTTGACTTAACTTGCAGGCACAGATTGATCATACACACTTCACCCACGCACGTACATTAAGCCGAAACATATAGATATGTAAGTTTATCACCATGCAGCAGAAGTTACAGACAGACGATAAAATAGAGGAAATTTTTAATAACAAATATTTACATCGCCCAAAATGTTACTTCAGTCTCTTTACATATTATTACATATACATATTTTACAGAATTACAAAATCCAAAATAAAGAAGCTGGACAAAAACCAAAACTCCTAGCTCCTATGTGGCCGACTCTGCAGATGTGCGACTCGAACTGAACCAGACCTGCCACCTGCACGGGAAAAAGAACCCGTGCTAACCGATAACGCTTAGTGGGGAGAACAAACATAAAAGTATGGACGGCCATTCACAATGGTTGTCAAGGCATAACACACAAATCTCATGCACACATAGTTCTTACCGAGAAATATATATATGCTTACATATAATAGCTGTGCATTCAAATGTTTCTTATCATATTCATATACTTATATGATTAACACACCAATTTTTCATGCCAGAACATAAACACATTCTAATATACATGTTAATTTATCACATTACTATACAGAAATGTAGTGTCAATATTATACGTCATACCGACTTCAACCACACATACTATATACAAGATCATTTACAGATAAGGGTAAAAGTACAATATGCATGTTAGAGTTACATTAAGCCCACTCGAAGATTTGTAAGCACATTCACATCTCCCAACATCATACTCATACTGATATCACATTCTTATATTCATAATTGGTTCATATGACCGAAATCTTATATATTCGAATATCATATTCTCATGTTCGCATCAGATAAAGCAAACGAAATACCTGCTGACTCAAAATAGTGGATAACGAGTACTGAGGAGGAGACCTCATGAGGGAACATATAGCCCGATCTCTGACCGGGTAAACCTCAGAGGGAACATATAATATAATGTACCATACAGGTACAAGTCGAAAAGCAACATCATCTTTTTCCACATTCCAAAAACATTTCATATCAAAGGGTTCGCGAGGAACCAGTCGTGGGACCTCATCAGGGTCCAAATCGTTCAAAGGGCGCTGCAGCTACAAAGACTCTATTAGGCATGCCTAACTATCCACTAGACTGACTCTCGCAGGTCATGCATAATACAAATCATATTTCAAATCACATACTTTATATCATTGTACATAATCAGCAATAGTTGAGACATATGAATAAGTTCATAAAGTCAAACATGCATCATTCAACTCATGTGTCACATCAGACAATATATAAACATCATCATACTATTCATTTTACAAAGCATATGATATAATTCCATCAACATACTTTAGCACTATTCAAGGTTCTAAGATTTATCAGAGTCAAATATGGAAATATTATCATGCCAATCGTTAACTTAACACTCAAACTTTGCTTTTAACAATTAAACACCTTTTTACAAAAACAGGGTAGGTCACGGTCACAACCAGGTTGGTTGTCACCGTGACATACCAAAACTTTCGGCAGAAAGCACTCATGGGGGGTACCTCACGGTGGTAACCCATTAGGTTGTCACCGTGACGTACCAAGAACCCAAAACAGAATGCAATAAACGGTAGGTCACGGTGGTAACCACATTCATTGCCACCGTGACATACCAAAACTTTCAAAACAGAATGCCAATCTGGGGTAGGTCACGGTGGTAACCACATTCATTGCCACCGTGACATACCAAAAACCTCAAACAGAATGCTATTTTTCACACTTAATCATATCATTCATACAATCTATTTATACATTTACATAAACACTTACTTACCCGGTTTGCCACATTATAGGTCTCTGTTTAAAAGAGAAATTCATAAACTAAAAGCATTAAATCACCTTAAACATTATCATATTATATAGGCACTCAAATATCCACATGAACCGTTATAGTATCATACATACTTTGCATATTAACACATTCTAATAACGTTTATTACCAATGCATGCATCGTATAATATTGTGAAGCAATTACTTTAATCATGCATTCATTACTCATATCCCCTATATACATTTTCCATTAAACAAACTCAATTCATAATTATACATACTTGTTCACATCATACCTGATCAATACCACGAGCATATCCTGTCCAATAATTAAAAAGCACATATATACATTTAATCTCATTATTAAACTCTTATGCTATAGCTTTAATCACTTATAATTTGGATTGACGACCACCCACATACTCATTTCCTAAGGTTAGAAATGAGTTAGACATGCTATAGGAACTTACCATGAAGTTCGAGTACGTTTCGGGAAGAAAAACACTCAAATTATGCATATTAGGGGGTGGTCACGGTGGTAACCAATTGGTTGTCACTGTGAGGTCCAAAAGTGAGCATTCTGCCCTGCATTTTCATAGGTCACGGTGGTAACCATTTTGGTTGCCACCGTGACATACCAAAATATTGCAAAACAGAAGCAAAATTTCGGGACTGGTTCACAACCCAGTTTTGTACAGCCTATATCAAAGTCTAGAACTCATTTTTAGCCACAACTTCCTTCTTAACAAATGTTCTATAGGATGTTAACTTCCAAATGCAACAAATTACAAGTCAATTGGACATCTATAGATTCAGATATGATCTAAACAACCCACAATGCTTCTCTGAACCCGTCCAAAGAAGATAGGTATACTTCTTGACCATTTTTCGGACACTTAGAGTTACAATTAGCTCAAACCTATTTCTAACACATTTGTAGACATATATCTTAGCTTCCTAATGGTACTGATTGCATATCATTTGGAGTTCTATAACTCCCAAAACAGTGTAATAACCGAAGAAAGGTCCAGTGTATTCTAATCCAGTTTTTCACCCAAAAACCTATTCACATGCAACAATGAGTCATTTGAGCCAACACTCACTACCATCATCACAAATCATCATCAACACATTCAAATTACTTAAACAACTCATGAATATAATCAAAATCATACATAAATAAAAAGTTTTGAAACCTGGAAATCAAAGATCCAAAGTCACTTTCTAGCTTCCATCTAAAATCTTTTCCTTTCCCTTGAGCTTCCTCTTGTCACTCAAAGCTTGCACAAACCAAAACCCACAGAATTACTCTTAATCCAAAAACCCTAACTTAAACAAAGCCAGAGAATAAGAAGAAGGAAATTCCAAAACGCAGGAAACCCTAAAACCTCAACTTACCTTTACAATCTTGCTCCAAACTTCAATCAAAAACACCCACAATCTTGTACAAACTCCAGCTAATAAAGAGAAGAGAAAGATGAGCAATAATGGGGAAAGAAAGAGGAAACGAACCCATGAGGAAGAGAGGAACGGGAAAAGCAAGAAAATCTGCTTTCTCTCTCCTTCCTTTCCCTATTTCTTTCTTTCCTTCAATGCTTATCCACTCAATCCACTTGGCAAATTCTCATTGGTTCCCAATAGATATCTTAACATTCATACATACAAGCACCATACACCAAACACACACAAGCATCTCTTATACTAATATCTCCATGGTACCAAACCTATCTAACACCATAACATTTCCTTATAAGCCACTTACATCCTACTACCATACACTACAAGCACACCATAATAATTCCTTCACTTAACTTATTTAATTAATTTCTTAGCAAATAAATCCTTATTATCCATATCACTCATGTACGAATTACCCTCACTCACTCCGACTGAGCAAGCATATTCCGACTAAGCCCAGTTCGGGGTGTGACAGGGTCAGAGATACTACTCTAACTTAGGCTGCTCTCTATCCTGGGTGCTGGAGAGGCTAATGAAAGAAGGCAAGTTGCAGCCATTGCCACACAGACTAGCCTTGAGTCAGGGACAGCCGAGACATAGAGGTGATCAGTACTGCGCTTACCACCAGCACACTGGCCATTTGACTGACCATTGCCGTATTATGAGAAATAAGATCCAGGATCTCATTGACACCAATCAGATCACAGATCATGAGAAGAGAGAGAAAAAGAAGAAAGCAGGTTATAATACAGTCCCTCCACGGCGAACATGATCGTGTCTTGTAGTCCACTAGTGATATTGCTTTTAGATGCTGGAATCTTTTTATTTCTGGAACTTTTTATGTTACAATTTTTGGTTTGTAATAAAGAGAACAACTTTTGCTTATTTGTATGATATTTCTGTTGATTTCATTTCGCATGATCATAACACATTTATTTTGACATTAATTCAAATAATATGGCTACATTTAATCTCGAAACTTTGGGAAATCCCAAAGAAAATCTTGATAGCACCTAATATAACTCCTGAAGAGAGGAAATTCTTTGAGAGAAAAATAATGAAAAATAAAAAAGGAGGGGGGCCTTTGCCTGGACTTGAAATGACATGACACTTGACCAAGATATTTTGGGGGCGATGTTGCTTCAATATGCCAACATAATAACGAACGAAGCTTACAAAAGCCAATCTTTTCTGCTCAACATTCAAGATGAATGCAATCCCTCATTGGAGTCAAACCATAGAAATTTCTTTCTTTCCAAACCTTTTGAGATATGCACCCCAGAGCAAATCAAGACAAATCTTTAATCATATAAGCCCAGCAGTGACCCTTGTGACTTAGGAGGACAGCTCGTTCCCAAAGAAAAAACAAAAAAAAAAAAAACAAAAAGAAAAAAAGAAAAAAAAACCATAGCCCTATCCTAAGCCATAGTTTGGTCTTAAACCATCTGAGGCCAATTCCATTCAAACCATTAAAGGTTACTTCAGAAATTGAGCCACCTAAAGCCAACAAAAGGAAGATACAAACTTTCACATCTAAAATCCAAGCAAAGAAATTCACTATTTTAGCTGGCTTGCACAATGCCCAATAATAAAACTTTGGTGCTAAAAAGAATCATCGTCAGAAAGGGTAGCTTCCCCAATTAATGAAGACGAATGCAAGTTCAATCAATACCGACGGACTGAAGAAGTTTCATGAAAAAAAAAGTTGAGAGAAAATCTTTAATAGAGGGCTGATTGATAACAGGAGTTTGATGCTTTCAGGATCTATCCCGAGGTTAGCTGAGGTCTTGTATTTTTTGAAACTAATGACAAATAATGATCATACTTAATGAAATCAAATTGAAACACATGCATTTCTGCAATGATGTGATCAGAGCAGTTCACTTTGTGTGACCAAAGTCGCCTATTGTCCACCGCTCAAGCGCTTCAGCCAATTCATCCTACTGTCAAATGTGAAGAATCAAGCTCATGCAACCATGTCCTAAGACTCCCGAAAGATTCATGCTAACAACTTCAGCAATCTTAAAAAAAAAAAAAAAAAGAGAGCCGTTAGAGTGAAAACCGTAACTGGCGCTCTAAGCAAAAATGAGGCGAAAGGATAGGGTGAAAACCTGAAAACAGGCAGTCTGTCTTTAAAAAAAAAAAAAAGAAAGAGAAAAGCCGCTGGATTGGTTTGGGTCCATTCCAGGCAAAAAATAAGGCACAGGGTTATGTGAAAATCCACAAAGGACGCATCTCCCGCTAAAAAAAGCTAGTGTGAAAATCCACAAGGGATACACTACCTTCAAATAATGACTAC
Source organism: Excoecaria cochinchinensis (assembly GCA_947683425.1). NCBI lineage: Eukaryota > Viridiplantae > Streptophyta > Magnoliopsida > Malpighiales > Euphorbiaceae > Excoecaria > Excoecaria cochinchinensis. Next base: position 8,768 of record CANTUQ010000117.1, read on the forward strand.
AGGTGTCGTATGAGAATCTCGCAATCCCAAAGGGCATGAAATTCAGGAGCACCTTAAAAGGCATAGATCCTAACACAAATTGCAGCTAGCTCGGCTATCACCAAGTACACAGAGATGAATTCTTATCATGCATTCCCGCATAACTCATACATTTCACTTGCATGCTCACTTTTTTTCTTGCATATTTTAGGTTTCCCTGTTTTGCAGAAAGAGAGATTTGACGCGGACACCGACGAAAGCCGAGTGCAGACATCGATCAAAACATCAATCCAAGCCTCAAGTCAATCATCAATCCAAACATCAGGCAAATCATCAATCCATATACTAGCTTTATCATCAATCCAAACACCATCTAAAGGCCTCTCAGGGGGCAATCAACCAAAGACTTCTTAGGGAGCAGCAAATCGAAGACCTCTCAGGGGGCAATCAACCAAAGACTTCTCAAGGAGCAGCAAATCGCAGACCTCTTAGGGGGCAATCAACCAAAGACTTCTCAGGGAGCAGCAAATCGAAGACCTCTCAGGGGGCAATGAACCGAAGACCTCTCAGGGGGCGATGAACCGAAGACCTCTCAGGGGGCGATGAACCGAAGACCTCTCAAGGGGCGATGAACCGAAGACCTCTCAGGGGGCGATAAACCGCAGACCTCTCAGGGGGGCAATGAACCGAAGACCTCTCAGGGGGCAAACGATCGATGAACCGCAGACCTCTCAGGGGGCGATGAATCGAAGACCTTTCAGGAGGCGATGAACCGCAGACCTTTCAGGGGGCGATGAACCGAAGACCTCTTAGGGGGCAATGAACCGAACACCTCTCAGGGGGCAAATGATCGATGAATCGCAGACCTCTCAGGGGGCGATGAACCGAAGACCTCTCAGGGGGCGATGAACCGAATACCTCTCAGGGGGCGATGAACCGAAGACCTCTCAGGGGGCAATCAACCGAAGGGCTCATAGATAGCACCGCTTCAACAAACGAAAACACACCATGGTAATAACCACCATTTCAGAATTCTCCAGTTCGGAGAGACGGCTGACTTAGGTACTTGTCTCTTTCCTTTTCTTCTTTGAGTTTAGGCTCACCTAGACACTAGTGTACTAGAGTCCCCTAAGCTGGGGGCAACTGTAGACACCAGGTCCTGAGTCAGCCTGAATCGAAGTTACCCAATGATGATAATTGCCTTCACAGGCTAAAAAGGTTAAAAGTGATGATTTGTTCGTCAAATTTACATTTTAGAGTGAGAAATTGAAAAATAATAAAAAATATTTTAAAAAATTAAATTTGAAAAATGGGGCTTAGATTTGTAGTATTTTTCTAAATAAAAATAAAAAAAAAATTCGGATCGCGAGTGTTGGTCGAGGCAGCGCGCTGGGCGCAAAGAGGTGACGCGCAGCGTCGCTAATGCTGAGCATCGCTAAAAGCGACGCGTAGCGTTGTGCGCGATTTTCGCGCCTCTGTGCACGGTTTCCACGTAAAGCTGGCTGTGGGAATCCCGTCCCTCTATAGCGACGGGCTTCCCTCCTGTGCTGGCCGTCGCTATAGGGTCTGATATCCTCTTTGCCGATTTTTCACCATTTTTTCTGATTTTTTCACCCAAAAATCCATTTTTTATCCCATTTTGTTTGGGTTTTTGAGTCCAAATTAAATTCTAAAATATTTTCTTAGATAATTAATTAATCAAACTTGATTTTATAATTAAAAATAAAAGAATTTTGTGTTAAAATAAATTTGTTTTCCTTAATTAAATTAGGGCAACTTTTTTATCTTATAAATGCTTTATGATGAAAAATCAAAGAGAGCCTCCACATTTATTTTTTTAGACCTGAAATTTCCAGAATTTTTCTTCTTCTATTTTCTCTTCAAAAATTTTCAGATTTCTCTTTTTATTAATAAGGTTTAATTGAAATTGAAAAATCAATTTTCAATTCTTAATTATTCCAATTAATTTCTTTATTTTTCCTCCACAAACACAAAAAATTAATCATCACTTTGAAATCAATTTCTTTTCAATTTTAAGCATACAAATTAATTCCTTTATTTTCTCCATAAACAAAGAGAATTAATTTTATTGCTACATTATTTTTTCAATCAAGTTTCCAAGAAAATCATCACTTTTCCTTCATCGAATCCGATTCTGAGGGTAAATATTCTAGGCTCAATTTCTATTTTATTTTTTATTTTTATTTAATTTATTCATGTATATTTTTATTGTTTTCATTGATTTATTTATTGTTTTCATTTAGTCATTTGTTTTGTTGATTTTATATTTGTTCTATTTAATTGTTTATATATGGTTCGATTTTTATTCATGTGAATATTGTTTTCTTTTAATTCCTAACATGTAAATGATTTTATTTTGATTCCTCATTATTTTTAACATGTAAATAATTAATTAACTTAAATTAATCTTTTTGCCATGTAAATAGTTTGTATTAATTATGAACACATCAATTAATCATGCCATTGTTTTAATTATTTTTATCATTCTTTTGTTTACTAATTTTTATTATTCTTTTTATCATTGTTACATGATTTATTTATTATTATTTGTTTATTTATTCATTTATTATTTTTCACTTTTCATCATTATTTTCATCATGTGTATATTTTCATGTATTAATTAATTAACATGTTTTATTTTATTTTCATCACATCATTTAATCATTTATCATATATAATGCATGTTTCTCATTTATTTTGGTTCGTTAACATTTTGATTCAATTATTATTCTTTTCATGTCATCTTATTTTATTTTAATTTGTTATTCATTATTTTGTATGTTTAATTGATTTAATTTATTTAATTACTAACATTATTTTATTTGTATTTTATTTTTTTTTTATGTCTAAACTCATTTTTTGATTGGGCATCTTTGCGAGTCCTACGGGGAAGTCCTATGGGGAGGTCCAAAAGGCTCGCTCGAAATATTTATTTTTCTTTATTTGTAATATTTTGTTTATTTGGCTTTTTTTTATTTATTTTTGCCATATAATTTTCTTGTAAAATTGTTTATTTAGGCCTGCTAGAAAGAAAGTCACTAAACCATTTTTATTAATTAACTTGTTATTTTTCCTAAATAAAAATGGGACCAATGTCTCAATTTTCTCCATCCAAAATCATCACATAAAAATTGTTTTATAATAATATGCATGCGAGGACCAATGTCCTCACCATTAATGAATATTTTGATTTATGCATAATCTGTATTTTATTTACAATGGAGGTTGTATTCCGCCCCTAGTGTTATTGTAATATTTTTACATGTGCTTTATTTTACTTATGCTTTTACCGCTTTTCTTAAATGTATGTTGTGCGCTTTAATTAATTGCATTAAATGTATGTGAAATGGGATGAAATAATAAATTCAAAACTTGATTATAAACTTAACCAAGGTATGAATAAATGAGAAGTCATGAACTCACTCTGGTCTTTGGGGCTCAATGAGGCGAGAGGTCTAAGACTTTCAAGACACCTCTTGAGTCTCACTAAAAGACTTAAATTTACAATCCTAGGCTCCAAGGGGTAGAGGCTGAGGCCTCCAAGATCTCTCTGGCTAGCCCAAGATGGATATGTATGCGCCGTCTTAGGCTCGCTGAGGCTAGACGACCCTTCCCAATGTTCTATTGGGTGGCGACTCCAAGAAACCTCATTGTTGCCCAAAATAGATGAACTTGTAAATACCTTACAAGTTTTAATGAATCCCATCCCGATCGCCCTAAAAGCGGGCTTTCGGGAGGCCACGGAGTTCGGCGCGCATCACACCTAGGGTGCCTTTTTTTGTTTTTTCATCCTAGTGGAGTGTCCAATTTTAGTAAGGCCGCCTTTTTTTAGTTTCCAACCTGCGGAGCTGATCTTTTTTCTTTTTTTTTTTTTATTTGCCTTTACCATGGAACCTTATTTAGTCTGTTGGAATCTTTTGGTTCCATTATATTCACTTTCATCATTATTAGCCAAGATGACTGCTTCTTCCAATAGTGTTTTTTTTTCAGCACCAAGGCTTTGCCTTGACTCTTATGCAAACTGGCTGAGATAATGAGATCCCTATTTGAAACTTGAGTATGAAAGCTCACACTTTGCTTTTGTCAGCTTTGGCAGCTTAATTTCTAAAGTAGCCCTTAATAATTGAGATTGTGTTATAGGTTAGCCTCAGATGGTGGTTAAGTAGCCCTTGGATCGTTTAATATAAAATCAGTTAGTTCTTTTTTTTTGGGTCTAACTATAAAGGCTCGGGCCTTGTTCATTCTTGAACTCATTTAGTTGTGTCGTATATTGAGGAAAAAAGGAATGGCTTTTGAAATTTTGCTTGTAGTTATGACGCGGGTGGAAGCCCATGGTCCCCGGAGGCCCGCTTTTAGGGTCCGAGGAAGGTTCATTAAACTTGTGAGGATTGGTCACTTCATAGTAAACAAGGAATCACCCCTATTTAATTGCTAATGATAAAACTATAAGTGCATCTATTTTAGGCAACAAGAGGTGTTTTGGAGTCGTCACACAATAAAACATTGAAAAAGTTTGGCTAACCTCGTGAGGCTTAAGACTAGAGAGAGTTTGGGACATCACTCTTACGTTTATTTTAGGCAACAAAAATGTATTTTGGAGTTGCCACCCAATAAAATATTGAAAAAGTTCGTATAACCTCGTTAAGCCTAAGACTAGGGAGAGTTCGGGACATCACTCTTATACATTGGTTAAAGTTTATAAATGAGGTTTTAAGGTTAAAACTTCCATCTCTCTTCCCACATGATTTCATGCAATTAAATTGAAGCGCAATTTAAGCATTTAAGGAAAATAGTAAAGAAAGTGGTAAATAAAGCAATAAATACATTAACCTACAATGGAAGAAAAGGGCAGAGTATAACCCCAACAAATGAAAGAATTCGTACATAAAATGGGGAATTCACTTAGGGTAGGAACATTGGTTTCTGCATGCATATTTACAAAATCGAAGAGTTTCTCGAATAATTTTGGAAAACCGGGATGAGTGATCCCATTTTGATATTAAAAAAAAGAACTCTTCAGCTTACCTAGCACTTTATTTGATAGAAAATTATGACATTGGTCTTATTTTATTAAAAAAATTCCATTTTATTTGTAAAAATCTTTTTTGAGTTTTTATGTTAAGTTTTAAAAAAATCTTTTATTATTACAATCCAAAACCAAAATAATAGTAAAATAAAGTAAAGAAAGTACAAACAGAAAATTACTAATCCCACGAATCCTGGCCTCTAAATCTCCATTTGGTGGGAAACACTCGTATGCTTGTGGGTTCATTAAATCAACAAAAGGAAACAAATAATTAGTAATGTAGTAAAAATAAAGAGATTAATTAAAAATAAATAAATAATTAAAAATAATAAAATGAAATACGAAGAAGTAATAAAATAAAATTAATACACAAATAGAAAATGAAATGGATTAAATTCAATGCATTAATATGACTAAAGAAAATTAATAAAGAATAAAAGAAAAGAGTAAAAGAAAATAAATAATGAATAAAAGAAAAGATGAAAGAAAAAGATACTGACCCACGTAAATACATGCAAAATAAAAGAATAATGTAACAGTGGCTTATCATAGGCATGCAAACCATGCAAGCAAAATAAAAGAAAAGCAGAAAAGGAAGCAGAAATGTGCAATATGCAGTAATAATAATAACCTAAAATACATGCAAACCATTATGCGAAAATGATGAAAACACCAAAAGCAAATAATAATAATAATAATAATAATAATAATAATAATAATAATAATAATAATAATAATAATAATAATAATAATAATAATAATAATAAAATATATTAATTATAACATAATGGGCACAAAAGAAACACTAAAAGGAAATAACAGTGGCCAATATATTGCAGATCATGTCAAAAAAATGAAAAGAAAAAGAGCATGCAGGTGTTATGGCAAAATAAAATGAAATAAATAAAAGCATGCAAGTTATGCAAAATGAAATAAGAGAAATAAAAGCCTGCAGGGACATGGGAAAGTGAATAAATGAAATAAAAAAATGAGACAAATAAGTAATAGTGGCCAAATCAACTAAATGGCCATGCAAAACTATGCATGAATTACAAGCTGCAGATGAGCAATGAGAGAGGGGTAGCAGTGGACTGGTTCACGGGCAAAGGGGAATAGTAACAGGAAGAGCAGTGATGAGCGGAAGGAAGGAGCCATGGGAGGCTAGAACAGCTTTGCCTCCAGCTCAAGAAAAACTCACTAAATCTCACAAAATGAAAATTAAGCCAAAAGAACACAAGGGAAAGTTAGAATCATGCATAAAATCATTTAAAAATAACCATTAAATAGGAAGGAACAAGAATTAATGCATAAAACGGAAAATCATGAAATTAAAAAATTGAAGACACAAAGAACCTGAAACAAAGCACAAAGGAAGAAGATGAACAGTGACAAAACCAATTAACTTATTTGCTCAACTACATTATTTAAATGTATTTTTGTGTATTAATGAATAAAATAATCACAAACATGAAGAATAAATCAATTTACAAGCCAAAAACCGAGACATCGAAGAAACTAAAAAAACAAATAAATGGAGAAACTACATGAGCCTACTGTTTTAAAAAATAATATCGGTATTAATTTAAAGAGAGTTTTGAGGGGGTAATGAATATTACCGGATAAGTTTAAATTAAATAATGTTTTGATGTGAATTTAGAGATTACTTCTTAGTCTAAAAGTTGTTATTTGTGTTAATTTTTGATAAAATGTCATTTGATGTTATTTGGTGCACTAAATGGAGATTTATGTTGTTTTGGCAATATTTTAGGTAGGTTACACGGCGGTGAAGACATCTCTCACCGCCGTGTGAGACGGGAGGCCAGAATCATGAGAAGAAAAAAATTAAGGAAGCTGACTGGAGTGTTTACACGGCGGTGAGAAAATTCTTCACCGCCGTGTGAATCGAAATCAAAGAACTTAGTAGCAGACCTGGAACATTTACACGGCGGTGAAGAATTTCCTCACCGCCGTGTAACCTCAAAATTTCAGAATAAAAATATATCCAGTGACATTTACACGGCGGTGAGGATATATCTAACCGCCGTGTAACTTTTAAAATCTGTTGTGTGAATCAAATCCGGAAAAAATCAGATTTGGAGGCCACCGAATAGACTTTTGACTTTTATTTCTGGGGGGAAAACTAGCTTAAAGGATGATGATTTTGGAAGAGTGAAGGAGGCGACGAGAGTTTTAGTTTTAGTTTGGCTGAAAAAAATAAACTCTGAGATTTCTGATCTGGAAATTCTTAGAAGTGAGATTTCAATTCTGTAATTTAATTTGGAAGTTGGAATAGTTGATTCAGTTGAAGAACATCGTTTGGTTTACTGTAAGATTTTCATTTTCAGATTCAACTGGGTAATATCAATTTCTCTCTATTTAATTCAGTCTTTATTTCAAGTATGAGTGAGTAATTTTATTTCTTGTTAAGGGATGCCTTAATTCCCCAGTAAATCATGTGAATATTTTGTATGGATTGTATTATGCATATACTCAGTTGTATTTTCTCTGATTTTATTTGTTGTTGCTGAATAGAGTACAAGTTAAGGGGAGATCTACCAAAATAAACTTTAATTGTAATCAGTTCATAAATACATACAAATATACTTCAGTTTTATCTTCTCTGAAATTATCTGTTGTTGCTGGTTTGAATGCAAGTTAAGGGGAGATCTACCAAGATAAACTTTGATTGCAATCAGCCCATAAATGCATACATATGTTCTGTTCTATTTTAATCAACTTTCATTGATTTGATGAATCCGAATTGGTAGTTAAAATCTGTGAATGTTTATTTCAATAGGTTCAGAATGGTGGAAGATAAATGAGTTTGATATCTGAATCCGGAATGGTAGGATTATTTAACTTAGAACTTTAAGATCTGTAATAATGCTAATTTATGTGCTGAATCTGGATTGGTAAGTGCATGTTTTAGAGAAGCTGGATCCGAAAGGCAACCTATGGTATAGGCTAGGTTATTCACTGATTGTATATGAAATTGTTGAATTAAGTATTCACATGATATTATTGGGGAGAATGGGTATTCCTTAGCAAGATCTCTTAGTTATTTTATCAAATTGCTGTATTATTAATTCGTTAATATTCTTAGACATTAATATCATCAGTTAGATTATTAATTTTTATGCGTTAAACAATCACCACATCAAAATAATTGGGAATTATTTAGCATATAATTAATTGTCAAACACTTGCACAACACAGTCCCTTGGGTTCGATAACTTGTGGTCTTAATTATATTCCACTATATTACTTGCCGATTCAGTACACTTGCTGAGATCGCGTCAAGTTTTTGGCGCCGTTGCCGGGGAGTGGCGTTGTCAGTAAGTTTTGATTTTTATTTTTTTGTGTTTTCATTTTTCTGATTTTATTATTTTGATTCTTTTTGGGTAATTGTGGTGTTTGAGCAGAGTTAGACAAGGACCATTAGAACCCTATGATCCTGAAATCGAGAGGACATTGCATCAACGCAGGAGAGCCAATAGAGAAACCGTCATGGAGAACAACCCGAATGTTGGTGAATTTCCTCCCGAGAATGAACAAGTGCCAAGGGCACAAGAAGAGGTACCAAGAAATTATGGAGGAGAAGTCCCTAGGCAGCGAACGATAAGAGACTATGCTGTGCCAAGATGGACTGAAGACCATAGGACAATTGTGCTGCCAAGAGGAGTACAATTTGAACTGAAACCAGCAACTATCAACATGGTGCAAAGAAATCAATTTTCTGGATCAGAAGTGGAAGATCCTGCACAACACCTGGACTTATTTTTGGAGATTAGTGACACAGTGCAGATTCCAAGAGTGACACCTGATGCTATAAGACTGAAACTATTTCCTTTCACCTTGATTAGAAAGGCAAGAGAGTGGTTGCAAATGTTACCAAGACAGTCAATTACATCTTGGGATCAATTGCAAGAAAGGTTTCTGATGAGATTTTTCCCACCTACAAAAACAACAAATATTCGCAACAACATTTTTCAATTTAGCCAATTGAGTGATGAGCCTTTTTATGAGGCTTGGGAAAGATTCAGAAGATTGTTAAGAAGCTGTCCGCATCATGAAATACCAATCTACCATCTGATGCAACAATTTTATTCTGGTATTTCACCACAAACCAAATCTTTGCTGGATGCATCATCAGGAGGTTCTTTTATGAATAGAATACCAGAAGAAGCATTCCAGCTGCTGGATGAAATGGCAGCAAATGACGCTCAATGGGCTAATCCTAGATCAGTCTCAAAGAGACAAGGAATACATAGTGTAGATGAAGTGTCAATGCTGAGGGCACAGGTGGAGTCAATGCAGAACGAGATGAATAACTTAAGGGTGAAAAATGTAGCCTCTGGTTCTCAAGAAGATGAGTGGTATGAAAGTGGGCAATATGCTCAAGAGAGTGCAGCAATGGGAAATGTTAATGCTGTAGGGGATTATCGGAGGAGTGACCCCTATAGTAACTCATACAACCCGGGCTGGAGAAATCACCCGAATTTTTCTTGGAAAGATGGAAATCAAAATGCTTCATCCTCTCACCCACCAGCAAGACCCCCTTTCAACCAAAGTACTCAGCACAATCAAGGACATTCATAGCAACCCCAAACATCCAACCAATACCAAATGCCATATCCACCACATCACAACCATGGACAAAACTTCAATCAACCACAAGCTCAATCATACCATCCACCGGGATACCCACCTAGACCACCTACGCAAGAGAAGAAGCCAAACCTTGAGGATATGGTGGCTAGCTTCATAAACAGTCAGCAGCATTTGTAAGCAGTCAGCAGCAATTCATGACAAATCAAGAATCTAGGTGGAAATCTCAAGAGCAGTGGAACCGAAACCAAGATTCTTCTATGAGAAATCTGGAAACTCAATTAGGTCAGCTTGCAAATTCTGTGTCCCAAAGGCAACCAGGAACATTTCCCTCAAATGTGGATCGGAATCCAAAAGAGGAAGCAAAAGCAATTACACTGCGAAGTGGAAAGGACGCTGCACAAAGAGAAGATCAAGGTAAAAATTCTTCATCAGAAAAGGAGGAGCCAACACGGACGGAGTAATTCTAACTCTAATTTAGAAATGAATGAAAATGCTCCTAAAAAGGATAAAGGTAAAAGTATAGTGAATCTAAGGGTAGAGGATCTCGATATAAATAGACTGCCATTTCCTGCTGTTGCTAGACAAGAAAAGAAAAATGAGCAAAAAGCTAGGTTTATAGAAATGTTTAAAAAATTACACATTAATTTACCATTTGCTGAAGCTTTAGCTCATATGCCCAACTATGCTAAATTTATGAAAGAACTATGTTCTAATAAAAAGAAATTAGAAGGGCATGGAACTGTTCAACTAACAGAAAATTGCAGTGCTATAATCATGAACAAGATCCCTGAGAAATTGGAAGATCCAGGTAGCTTCACTGTACCTTGTGCTATTGGTGAAATTTTTTATGGTAATGCTTTGTGTGATTTAGGTGCAAGCATAAATCTAATGCCTTATTCTATTTGCAGGAAGCTGAATCTTGGTGATCTTAAGGAGACGGGAATGAGACTCCAACTTGCGGATAGGTCGGTGAGGCGACCCAAGGGAGTGATAGAGGACCTGTTAGTGAAAGTGGGGAAGTTTATTTTTCTAGTAGACTTTGTGGTGATGGAAATGGAAGAGGATAGGAAAGTACCACTTATTGTGGGGAGACCATTTTTAAACACAGCAAAAGCTTTGATTGATGTGCATGGGCAAACCGTTACCCTGAGATTCAATGATGAAAAATTAGTTGTTGATATGAACAAAGCTCAATGGTATCCATCAGATGATATAGAAGAATCTGCTTACTTTGTGGATACAATAGACAAGTGTGTAGAAGAAGTGCAAGAGGAAATGTTAGAAGCTGATCCGGTGAATGAGGATTTACTGCATTCTTTGGAGAATGAAAAATTGGAAGATGAGGAAGTGATTGCAGCTGTGGAGCAAGAAAGTGAAGAAGAAAACACACAGGAAGAAGGACTGAACTTGGGTTTGGAAGAAGAAATGCTTATTGAAGTACTCAAGAAGCATAAAGGAGCAATTGGCTGGTCAACTTCAGATTTAAAAGGAATCAGTCCCAGCTATTGTACACACCGGATACCTATGGAAACTGACTTCAAACCGGTGGTGCAACCCCAAAGGCGACTAAATCCAGCAATGCAAGAAGTGGTGAAAAAGGAGGTACTCAAGCTCCTTGATGCAGGTATTATCTATCCCATTTCTGATAGCAATTGGATAAGTCCAGTTCAATGTGTACTGAAGAAAGGAGGGATGACTGTTGTAGCTAATGAAAAAAATGAATTAATTCCCACACACACAGTGACAGGATGGAGAGTGTGCATAGACTATAGGAGGTTAAATAATGCAACCAGAAAGGATCATTTTCCTTTACCTTTTATTGACCAAATGTTGGAAAGATTTGCAGGAAATGGATTCTATTGTTTTTTAGATGGATATTCAGGTTACATGCAAATACCCATAGCTCCAGAAGATCAAGAAAAGACCACATTTACCTGTCCTTATGGCACCTTTGCATACAGGAGAATGCGCTTCGGGCTGTGCAACGCACCAGCTACATTTCAGCGGTGTATGATGGCAATCTTTCATGACTTCATAGAGAAATTTATGGAGGTGTTCATGGACGATTTTACCATTTATGGGAGTGATTTTGAGAGCTACCTTAGGCATTTAGATTTGGTGTTAGAACGGTGTAAGGAGACCAACTTGGTGCTGAATTGGGAAAAATGCCATTTCATGGTAAGGGAAGGCATTGTGCTTGGGCACAAAATTTCTGAGAAGGGGATAGAGGTTGACAAGGCCAAGGTAGAGGTGATAGAAAAGTTACCACCCCCAACTAGTGTGAAAGGCATTAGAAGTTTCTTGGGACATGCAGGATATTACCGCCGATTTATCAAAGATTTTTCAAAAATTGCTAAACCTTTATCCAATTTGTTGATGAAAGATGCTCCTTTTAATTTTGACGATGAATGTATGCTGGCTTTTCAGACTTTGAAACAGAGGCTCATTTCAGCCCCGGTGATTATTTCTCCGGATTGGAATTTGCCTTTTGAATTAATGTGTGATGCTAGTGATTTTGCAGTTGGTGCAGTACTTGGGCAGCGAAGAGAGAAGGTATTTTGTGCAGTTTATTGTGCAAGTCACATTTTGACAGGAGCTCAAATGAACTACACCACAACGGAGAAGGAACTTCTTGCAATCGTGTATGCATTTGAAAAATTCAGGCCATATTTGCTGGGAGCAAGAATTGTGGTGTGGTCTGAGCATGCTGCCTTGAGACACCTATTTGCAAAGAAGGAATCCAAACCAAGACTGATCAGATGGGTACTTCTACTGCAAGAATTCGACCTAGAAATTAAAGATAAGAAGGGAGCAGAAAACTTTGTAGCAGACCATTTGTCAAGACTGGAAAATGCTCACATTGAGAAAGGGGAGATTTCAGATTTATTCCCTGATGAACATATTTGTGCTTTGTTTGAAAATGAGATTTCTGTTCCTTGGTTTGCTAATTTAGCTAATTTTATCGCAGGGGGATTTATGCCAAAGGATTTCACATGGCAGCAGAAAAAGAAGTTGAAGGCTGATGCAAAGCATTATATTTGGGATGATCCTTATTTATTTCGTTTGTGTGCAGATCAAGTGCTGAGAAGATGTATTCCAGATGAGGAGAAGGGTGAGATTATCACAGCCTGTCATAATGGAGAAGCTGGTGGACATCATGGACCAAACAGAACGGTAATGAAAATTTTATCTTCTGGGTTCTATTGGCCTACAATGTTTAAAGACATTCAATCTTATGTGAAAGCTTGCGATAGATGCCAGAGAGTAGGGAATATATCAAAGAGAGATGAGATGCCTTTGACCAATATGCTTGAGGTAGAGCTTTTTGATGTATGGGGAATTGACTTTATGGGACCCTTTCCAGTTTCCTATGGTTGTGAATATATTTTAGTGGTCGTTGATTACGTAAGTAAGTGGGTAGAGGCTGTGGCCACTAGAACCTGTGATGCCAAAGTTGTGCTTAAATTTTTGAGGAAGAATATATTTACTCGATATGGAACCCCGAGAGCAATCATTAGTGACGGTGGTAAACATTTTGTGAACCATCAATTTAATGCTTTATTGAAAAAGTTTGGTGTTAGACCTAAGGTTACAACCCCTTATCATGCTCAGGCCAATGGACAAGTTGAGGTATCCAATAGAGAGTTGAAAGCCATTTTAGAGAAAACAGTCAGTGTATCTAGGAAGGATTGGTCCCTTAAGCTAGATGACGCTCTTTGGGCTTATAGAACAGCTTTTAAGACACCCATTGGAATGTCCCCATTTAGGCTGATGTTTGAAAAGTCATGTCATCTTCCAGTCGAGTTAGAACATAAGGCATATTGGGCTACAAAATTTTTGAACTTTGATCTTGAAGGTGCAGGAAAATGCAGGTCCCTACAGCTGAATGAATTGGAGGAGTTCAGATTTTGGGCATATAATCATGCTGAGAAGTACAAGAGCAACACAAAAAAGTGGCATGATATAAGGATAGTAAGAAAAGAATTTGTTCCAGGAATGAAAGTTTTGTTATATGACAGCAGGTTGCGATTGTTCCTTGGAAAATTAAAATCAAAGTGGACGGGTCCTTTTGAAGTCGTGGCGGTCGAAAAGTTCGGAGCTGTTACCATCAGAAAGCAACCTGGGAGCACGGAATTTAAGGTAAATGGTCATCGTCTAAAACCTTATTTTGAAAACCACGCTGAAGGTGCAGCAGTGGCTATTTTATTGGACGAAGAATGAGGTACGTGAAAGTCTAGCTGAGACTTAAAAATCAGAACTAAATAAATTCCTAAACCTTGCTATTTTTGTTTTCAATATGTGTATTTTTAGTCATTTGCATCAATCAATGTCATTGTCATTTCATGTTGAATTTGTGTTGAGGAAGGGTGCAGAATGTGTGGAAATAAATTTGGGGAGAAACTTGTGCAATCTTAAAATTTTTGGCGAAAAATTTCAGGTTACACGGCGGTGAAGAAATCCCTCACCGCCGTGTGACAATTTAATTATCGAAAAAATTGAGTCCAGTGGAGTTTTACACGGCGGTGAGGAAATATCTCACCGCCGTGTGAAATTCTTATTCTTGAAAGGATGAGCCCAGTCGCGATTTACACGGTGGTGAGGCAATCTCTCACCGCCGTGTAAGGTAAAAATTTTGGTTTTAAAATTGTTAACTGCCAGTTAACTTCAGTTTTTAAAACACATAACCAAATCCCATTTTCCCTCTCGCATATCTCTCTCGCCCTCCCTCTATCTTTTTCTTTTATTTTCTTACATCAGTAAGTTGTCTTCCATTTTCGTGGGTGAATTTGTCCATCAAGCATACATTCTGCATAATTAGCATCAAAATCAAGTAAGTTTTATCCTTTCTTTTCTGTTCTTTTTTTTTTGTTTGTTCTTTTGTTCTCTGTTCTTATTAGTTTTTAGGTTTTTAAAATTTTTTGTCTTGCTCCTTCTTTCTGGAATTAAAGAGTGAATTTGTTATTTCTGTGTGTTTTGGCTGAGATGTTGTTACTGATTGAGAAAATGGGGGTAGGAATTTCATCAATTTTGCATGTTGTGTGCAACGAAATTCATGCCTACCAAGTGTTTGATAAAATACTTGAATGAACGAAATTCATATCCTTGTTTGCTGAAATCATGTGGTTTTTTTTTGTGTTTTCATTGTGTGATTGTGGGTTCTTGATACCCTGTGATTAATGTTGGGGTTAGGCATTACAGAATTGAGTGTATTGGATTTGTCAAAATTTTTGCTCACCAAGTGTTTGATAGACTGTCTGAATGAACATGTATTTCATATTGTTTATGTTATTGGTCAGAAACAATTAGTATTCATTGTTGAGATTCTTTTGTCTTGGTTATATCATACAATTCATCCATCCTAGCAAGTTGAATCAAATTTTGCAAACTCCATAATCATGAGTGACGATTGTGCAAGTGGGAATGTGATGGCCTTCTATTTTAATTGCTGCTTGAGATAGAGAGAAGGTGCATTAAGAGCTAGCTGAATTTTATGTTCAATTGTATTATGCTAGCATTGTCTTTTTAATTAAGTTGCTTATACTTGCTGGTAGCCACATTGTTTTCCTACTCTAATTTGCTTTCAAATGTTCATGCAGTGGCCCCTAAACGACCCAGAACCAGTCAAGCATCATCTTCTCAAGGGAGAGGCGATTTGGTACCTTCTTGGGTACCTACTCGATGCCGTCCAGCATACAAGGACTTCACTGCTGCAACCTATGTCCCCTCCACTTTTCTTGACTTCACTTCTTTAGGGAAGCTGGACATTAGAGATGAAATTGATGGGTTGATCGCTGGGATCGGGTGGACAGATTTTTTTACAAAGGAGGAGAAAGTATATCCAAACTTGACTCGAGATTTCCTTGCAACAGTAATATGCAAGATTGATACAGATGACGGAGAAGATATTGGTGAGGTAATTTTTTGGCTAAATCAGACGAAGTATACTGTGCCCTTTCATGATTTTGTGGAGGCACTTGGATTTCCAGTTGATGGTGCTCGTTATATAACTGATTTGGACAAGCAAACCATATGGGCAGCAATCAAAGATCCCATCATCGCCACCAGATATGTGACTGGGCAGTCCAAAGCCCATCATATGAGGGATCATGCACTGCGAATTTTACACAGGTTTTTCTCACTTTCATTCTATGGACATATCGAGGCAGCAGGTGCAGTGAACCAATCAGAGGCACTATTTCTCTACTGTATGGTCCAACAGGTAAGGCTAAATGGAGCCTACTATTTGTTGAAAAAGTTTGAAGACCTCCAGGGCAATCCCAAGAAAGTAAAGAAAATATCTATTGGATGGATTGCGACTGTGTTGGCCAAAAGAGTCGGCCACAGTCCCTTGGGAGATGAATTAGGTGAGAGCACTTTGATAGACTTTAAGATGCTAAAAAACCTCAGAATCATAGTAGACGACCACCACTTCCATCATCAGGTCAGGCTATCTAGCCGGGACGAGTACTTGAGGCTTGTAGAGAGGGGCCGTGTGCAATTGATAGTAGAAGAAGCCGATGAGTCTGAGGAGGAGCAAGAGGCGGCTGGAGGAGCAGCTGCTGGTGCTGAGCCTGCTGCCGCTGGGGCCATTCATCATCTAGCGCATATTACTGCTTAGTTAGGGGCACTACAGACTGGACAAGATCAGATGTTGCACCGTTTAGCTGTGCAGGAGCAGCAATTACTCTCACAGTCACTGAGTTTCTCCAAGATAGAGCACGCCATAGCCCTTGCTCGGGAGGAGCAGGAGCATTTTTTTAGGACGATGATGGACCGCTTTCCACCGCCACCACCTCCACAGGACTGATTTTCTGGGAGTTCTCTGATCTTTTATTTTGCTACTTTCATTATTTTTGGTTGACTGAATTACTCGCTGGGGACAGCAAGCTTTTAAGTGTGGGGTAACTAGTTTGTGTAACTTGGATGTGACTAACCCTGCAATACTTTAGTAAGCTTAATTTTATTATTTCTTTTGAGTAAGTTTAATTTTATCAAAGCTTAATATTATTATTTCTTTTGCCTTTATATTTTAGAAGTTATATTTTCTGCTTTTTGATAATGGTTTCTTTAGTTAGTTGTTTAAGTTGTATTTTGTGATTTGAGCTCATCAATTTGACTCATGCTTAGCTTAACAAATTTTTAAGTTGTTATTCCAGCTCAATTGTTAATCTTGAAAAGGTCATTCAGAGCACTTAGTCTGCAAGAGAGTAAGATTATGTCTTAAAGTTATTTTTCTTAACAATTTTCAAAGTAGAAATATACAATTGCAATTTCCATGAATTGTGCATTTAGGCCAGCTTTTACAAGTAAAGAAAAACCAGCATGAAATCTTTTGATCAGAAAATTTTTAGAACACTAAAACCATCCTCATTGCCCTTCGAAATGATATAACAATTAAGGCATAAATGTTGACATGATTTAGGCATTAATTCTTTTGAGTAGCTACTTAAAATCAACTTTTTCCCACCTATTGAATTAATTTTCCATTGCTAGCCCCATTGAGCTGAATTGGTATGCTAAAAGCGTACTCTGAAATTTTTCTTGTTACACACTTAATATGCCATTTAACTTAAATGCTTTTGCCTATCCCTTCTAAGAATTGCCCACTCTAGGATTGGGTTGGGAAGACATTGAAAGTTGAAATAGGGTGTTTAGTATTAAATAAGTGGGTAAGAAAAATTAAAGAATTTTGGGATATTGCTTGACAAGTAAGTTGCAAGAAAATAGAGGATATAAGTATCCCACTAAGTACAATTCTCCAAAAAAAAATAAAAATAATAAAATAATAATAAAATAATATATATATATATATATATATATAATATTTAATTCTGAGTATAGCAAAATTCAAGTGTGGGGTATCCTCTATTAGAAGATAATATTGGGGTATAATAGGGCTTGAGAAAGAAATTGTATCTTATTATTTCTCTTGTGATTAAAATTTTTCATATTTGGGAAAATAGCTAAGTCTTGGCAATTGTTATTAAATTGGAAGTAGGTGATGGAAAAATTTTTTATTGGGTAGCAGTGTTAGTTGGTAGAGTGGCTGAATCTTCATTTGATTTCCTAAACTTTTCTTGTTAGCCATCACCGATTGAACCGTACATTACAACCTGCTTAAGACCTAATGATCATGTTTATGTTTTAATTTGTTCAGTGGAGATGACCTTCGGGTTCCGGTACTAAAGGAGAGGCCTATGGTGTTTCTAAAGTTTCAAGTGAGAAACCAGAAGTGCATTTATGTACTGATTTAATCTGCTCTTGATTGATTGATGCTGGAAGTTTTAAGTTTTGAAAAATATTAAAACATTGGTTTTGGCCTTTGCACACACATATCAGAAATTTGATTGTATTTTCTTCCTTTGAAACTTGTTTGAGTAAGAATTACTCTAAAGTGGAATTTACTAAGTGTTTGCTTGGTATTCTGAATTTCCATTTTCCTGCTTGAAAATTGAGATGGTTGGAATTGAAGAGTTATTTTACTCGAGGGCGAGCAAAAGCTAAGTGTGGGGTATTTTGATAAGTTTAAATTAAATAATGCTTTGATGTGAATTTAGAGATTACTTCTTAGTCTAAAAGTTGTTATTTGTGTTAATTTTTGATAAAATGTCATTTGATGTTATTTGGTGCACTAAATGGAGATTTATGTTGTTTTGGCAATATTTTAGGTAGGTTACACGGCGGTGAAGACATCTCTCACCGCCGTGTGAGACGGGAGGCCAGAATCATGAGAAGAAAAAAATTAAGGAAGCTGACTGGAGTGTTTACACGGTGGTGAGAAAATTCTTCACCGCCGTGTGAATCGAAATCAAAGAACTTAGTAGCAGACCTGGAACATTTACACGGCGGTGAAGAATTTCCTCACCGCCGTGTAACCTCAAAATTTCAGAATAAAAATATATCCAGTGACATAAGGAATGTTACTTAATTGCCCCTGGCATGATGCGTACAGATAGGCTTGTTCTTATGGGTGTTCCTCTATTGTATGGACTTACGTGACTTCTGTTGACCTGAAATCGTCCCTTGGCCCACTTTTGCACATAAGGTCTTATTCGGACTATTCCTGCAAAGTTACGTGCATAAGAATATGTACAAGAGATTGTGTGTGCATGTGTGAAATATATACGCAAATCTATATACATAAAACACGCACAAAGAATTAGGTATGTGAATTTTGTGTACACAATATATGTGATATATGCATAGAGCTATGTGTAAGAAACATGTGAAAAGAACTGTATGTGTTTTATGTATGCGGAAACTATGTACACGGAATACATGCCTCTTGTACATGACATGTATGCATGGAATATGAACACTAAATGAGTGCAAAAATTGCATATGCGAGATACATGCAAGGGATCATGCGTGTGAATGCATCGTGTATGCATGGAATGATGTATGCAAAGAAATATGCAAAAGATTATACATGCGCATGAATGGCTGTTTGCAAATGTTTGCAAAAGAACTGTATTGGCGAAAATGCATGCAAAAATGGATAGACCATGTCTCAAGTGGTTAAGAGGTTCATTGAAGGTACGACTCGGCTGCTCATGCTACCTAATGCCCTTAAGAATCTAGAAGAGTGTCGTTCTGGTTTATGAACTCTGACCTATAATCTTTCCATAGACTATGCCCCTGGCTATTGGGCGTGTGTCTTTTCCCCTTGAGACTCTGCCTTGTATTCACCATCTGTTTGAAAGGAGGTTATTCGAATTAACACCGCCTTATCTCTCCAGGTATCGAAAATCATTATTTTAAAGGTAGAGTGTAATGACCCAAAGTGTACCCTAAAAGAATTGGTAGTGTAATTGTGTTGTGAGGATACAAGAGTAAATGATATAAGTATGATTTATTGAGTATAAAAGGATATAATTGAAAGGAAATATAAGTTATTTGAAAGAAAGAATTGATAGAGGGATTAAGTGGGAGATTACCAATGGACTAAGTGGGTAATTTGGTGGGTTGGTTTAGTGCTCTCAACATGTGGAGAGTAGGCTTTGCCAACACTTTACCTCTATGTAATATAAAGGTTAATGGAAGCAAAAATTGTCTCATTTTGGTGCATGTTGTCTGGCCTCCCTAAGCCTCATTTCAGTTTATTCTTTCTTTCTTCTTCAATTCATAGTTAGTTTCTTCATCTTTGATTAATTATTAAAGCATTGGATTGGTTTGAAGTGGTTTTCATGAGAAGCTAAGAAGGTAAGTGTGGTTAGAAGTATGAATATATCTTTCTTCTACTCCTTTTCTGTTGATGTGTTTGAGTTTGCTTGATTATGTATTAAGATTGTGTCATTGATTGATTGTGCATGAAGCTTTGGACAAGAGAAAGGACAAAGGTAAGGAAAAGGTTTGAACTTGAAGAGAGAATTGATCAAGCTGCTTATTTGAGGTTTGGGATTTGAAATTGTGTTAACCTTGTTCAGAAGCATGATTGATTAGTTTGGGACTTTGATGTTTAATAGACGCATGATTGTGTAGTTGAGAAATTTTATGTGTTTATGTGTTAATTGATCGATGGTATATTTGAATTGTGTAATTGATGTGTGTTGAAATGTTAGATGTGATAGCCATGAGTATAATATAGTGACCAAAACATGAACCCTAATTTCGGAGATGTGAGTATTAGTTGTGTAATTTCTGGTTAATGGTATATTCTGAGAATTTGATTGTGTCGTAATGTTCATATTTGTGTATAGGAACTATAGTTTGAATTTGGTGTATTGGTTTGGCCAAGTTGGCTGATTTCAAACTTGATAAGCTTGATTACTTCAAACTGTCTTTGAAGTTTATTTTGACTCATGTGAACTGTTTATGCTGTAAAATGAGGTTTACAACTCAAAAAGGGATGAGACTAATTGGATTAAAACAACGAGATTTGTGTCTATAATCGTTGTAGAAATAGCTCTCTTGTTTTGAGGACTCTAAGGTATTCAAAATTGACTATAAGTGTACCTAAAATTTTATAGGAAGGCTTTTGGAACTAGTTACGTTCCCTTGGCCATAACTCATTAATTTTAAATCCAAATAACCTGACATTTGTTCTATATGAAACTTAACATCCTAGGGACCAAATTTTAAGAGGGAGTTTTGCCTAAAATTGAGGTTTAGATGTTGGTTTAGGCTATACAAAATAGAGTAGTGAAGCAGTTTTGAGATTCTGCTTCTGTTTTGCTTATTTTTGGTATGTCACGGTGACAACCAAATCATTGCCACCGTGACCAATGCCCAGAGAAGGCAGAATTGCCTATTTTTGGATCTCATGGTCATAACCAAATGGTTGCCACCATGAGGTATGCCGGTTTTTAGTTCTATTTTGTATTTTCTTATGTCACGGTGACAACCAAAAGGTTACCACCGTAAGGTACCTTCAACTTGCAATTTTCTTTGCCAAACATTATCAAATGTTATATATGTATGTTAAATAGAACCTAAACTAGTTATTAACGTTAATTGAGTATTATAATGTCCTAAATATGTGAATATGAATAATGGTATGTGTACTTGTATAGTGAACTATATGTATGTGTTGTAGTTATGTATAGTTAATATATGTATATATATTAAGTTGAGTGAGCAATAGTATGACATGATAGTTGAATAGAAGTAATAAATATGGATAAAAGTGCAAAGTAAGCATGAGATGTTCATAGAAGTGGATAGATGGGCATGCCTATAAAGGGTTAGATGTTTTGCAACTGCTAGAGTGGCACCGACGGGTATCTAGATATTTGATACTTTTTGGTATCTAGATGATTGAGACTTCGATCTCTAAATGTTTGATACTATTCGTCAGTATCTAGATGTTTACCCGTATCCATTATCGCTATGAAGTCAGGCTACTATATATATTTATGTTTTGTATGAGATGCTATTATATGTTAGTGATTTACTATGTACATGACTATCATACCAGAAATGTTAATATATGTTTACAAGAGTATATGAAAAGCTATTATTAGAACATGTTTATACAAGAAATGCACCAATGTGTTTATATGTAGATGAATATACATGAGATGTAGAGACATGATATTACTTGTTATCTGTGTTAATAGTTAAAGTTAGAAAACATAGACATGATATAGGTTACTGTGACGCGTGAGAACCCCTCTCGGCATCCGGGTCACTCTCGGAAGTCCACTTTTAGGACTCGAGACCAGATGGAGATTCATTAAGATTCGTGAAAGCCGGTCACTTCGCAATAGACAGGGATTCACCCTATTCTATTATTGGCAATCAACCTACAGGGGTGTCTGCTGGGTATCATAAGGTAGGTATTATGGAGTCGTCACCCAATAAAACATTGGAAAATGAATTCTAACCTTATGAGGCCAAAACTAGAGAAAGCTCGGGATCTCACTCTTATTTATACCTTTGGTTAATGTTATATGACTTAGTTTTTAGAGTTAATTATTTTATCTCTCTTCTCACGTGATCATGCAATAAAATTAAAGCGCATTTCAAGCATTTTTAGAAAGCAGTAAAGAAAGCAATAAAGAAAGCAATAAATAAATTACAAGTGAAAAATGGAATAGAATAATCCCCCAAA
Organism: Excoecaria cochinchinensis; assembly: GCA_947683425.1. NCBI lineage: Eukaryota > Viridiplantae > Streptophyta > Magnoliopsida > Malpighiales > Euphorbiaceae > Excoecaria > Excoecaria cochinchinensis. The sequence continues at coordinate 30,958 of CANTUQ010000117.1, forward strand.
GAAAGCATAAATAAATAAATTAATAAAATTGCCCCAAAATTAAGTACAAAGGCCAAGAATAAATAATACACAAAAACAATAAAATAAAATACATAATACATAAATCGGGACATTTATTAGATTTTAGGAACATTGGTTCCTTTGTTAACTTAAAAAATCTGAGAGTTATTTTGGACGGTAGAAATAATAGGGATAATTAGATCATGCTTTATGAAAATTAACTCTCTTTTGAAAATGAAAGTTTATTGGCTAAAACCAAGACATTGGTCCTATTTTATTAATAAAAACCTCAATTTTAATTATTGTAAAAAACATGAATTTCTATAAAATAAACGCATCGAAATACTATTTTGCATAAAATATACAAAATAATAAAATAAAGGAAATACAGAAAATTAAAAATGCAAACCAAACTTTGTGGGCTCTTAATCCCTTGATTCTTCAGTTTGCACAGGAATATTACTCAAAGTAACATAAGTGAGTTTGGTAGACAATAAAACAAGAATAAAAACGATGTTAATAAATTAGATCAAATGAACAAAATATGATAACTTATTCTTGTTTTGTTGCCTACCGGCCATCATCGCCCATAAACTCCAAACCTCAGCTGCATTCACGGAACCAGGACTCCCGACTCGTCCCAGGTAGCTGCTGGCCAGTACCTTCTGGATATATCTTAAAGTCTATGATCTCAATAGGGTGCTCTTGGCTTGATTATGGCAATAAGGGACACCCGGTGTTGCTATCTGCTCCCAACAATGCGTGGGGACAGTCCTATCTGGTATCATAACCTGATCTCCTTTCAGAAGGCCCATTGCTAGAGAAAAATCCAGCCAGCTCATCTCATGATAATGGCCTCTAACCCAAAATGATATAACCCCAGGTTCTGTGTCTGGCCTCCGGTACCCTTTGTACTATAATGTGGCTAAGAACTCGCTAGTGATCTCTAGGTATGTCCGGTAAGCCAGTCTCAAGAAATCCACCCATCCAGCAGATGCTATCAGGGCGCTCACCTCCTCCCACATGCCCATCTGCTGTAGAAACTGCCTAGACACGAATCTACTGGGCACAATCCTCATATAACATAAAATCATGAATGATGTCTCTGATCCTCTGTCATATCTTTTGGAGGTGGAGCTGCATCAAGTCTCGGGCACACTCTACGCTGTCGAGGCATCCTGAAAAAAATGACAGTTAGTTTACGCAAGATAAATTAACAGCATTATTTTATCAACTATTTTAACATGTTAAACTCATTTTTTTTTCATGCTACAAATCTAAGAAAATTTTGGACAGCACTTTGTCTAAAATGTACCAAATTTCCCGAACACACATAATAAATTCAAACAGGAGGTCCCAGACAACTAGTCTCAATATCTTAACTATATACATTTTGTATATTACAAACAAAAAACTTGTTGGTGTAATTTTTATTTATTTGCATTTACACACATTATATTTACTAATAATCTAAATAAACCATAAAAGGAAAACAAACAGCTCCTAGTTGCATGGCAATACATTTAACATAAATACTTTATTTCTAATGCATTGCAACATATACACCCTTTTTCTATTATTTTCTTTCATTTTCTTTTTCTTTCTCCACTGTGGACGATGAACAAGGTATGTATTTTTTTATTTTCTTTTTTTTTTTCATATTCTGTCGAATAATAAAATAAAAAATAAAGAAAAATAAAGAACTTAATAAAATAGGATAGAAAAAACGAACAAAAACTAACCTGATAGGCAAAATATCCACCAAAAAAAGGTAGAGAAACTCTAAAAAATTTAGACTACTTTAAAGGTAGCTGAATAAGGATCGTTTTGGCATGAATGAAGAACCAAACGGAGCACAAATGGCAAAGAAATGGCCAAATAACGAATTAAGGCGAGAGAAAATGAGTGAACACTTAAGCAAAGAAAATCAAAAAACTGAGAGAGGAGAGAGGTGTTGAGGTACGGCCAAAAGGGAGGTATTTATACCTCTTGGGGTGCGGCCTCAAAATGTGGCCACACCCCAGCCACATAAAGAGGCCGCACCTCAGCCTTTGCGTGGTGCGGCCTCGTGGCCACACCTCGGCCACGCAAATTTTTTTTTTCATTGATTTATTTTTGCATACTCCCTGAATATATTTCTTGACTTGAATATTTGCCATTGGCACCTGTTTTTTGAGCATTTTCCTGCAAACAAATTATATATGTACAAAAATAAGTTATGGTAGTGGGAATGCATGAGTTTAAAAATGCACGAAAAAGTGATCTAATTTTTTTAAGACGGGCCAGACTGGTTTCCCTTTTTGCCACATAAACTTACTTTTCTTTTCGCTTATTTTCTTTTCGCTTTTCATGTTATTTTCTTTTCATTCCTTTGGGTCAGGACTCTCAACCAGGTATTTTCTTTCTTCCTTTTTTCCTTCTAATTTATTTTCCCCTTTTTACTTATCCAACTTATTTATTTCATGTCTAGCTATTTGAATATGTCAATGCCATCCCTAATAAACTGCACCGGTTCATGGATGATCTCATGACCTGGAAAACTGGCACTTTAGCTCCTTATTCAAGTTTGAGACTTCTGAAAAGGATCAAGCTAGACTGAGACCTTTTACTGGCTGCCATCCGCTATTGGGATCCCCGGTTTCACATTTCGGTTTACCCACCAAGAATTGTGTCCCTTGGCTGAAGAATTTGCTGCAATTATTGATGTGAGGTTTTCTCCTGGTACCCTTCCTTGTGTTCCAAGTTATGGACCATATCTGTTTAGGGATGTGTCTTTTGTTTTGGGCATACCACCTTCTGAGGCCACTTAACTAGTTCCTAGAGGGGATTTCTTTTCTCTAGAGCCCCTATTTGATGCACTCAATGACTTTTCAGATGTGCCTACCTATCGGGGATAGTGTAGTTTTACTGATCTACTTATACCGATACTTGTTGGTGACCTCAGGTGAACTATTTGGCAACTATCGATTATTTAGCATTGTAGATGGCATTCACCGCAGGCTGACCTCTTTTCCAGTCATTCTAAGCGAGACGATCATTGGCTTGGATGTCCTCTGCACTAACTCTACCGCTTTTATGACCGGGAGCTCCTTATTGCTCCAGGTAACTTATGTCATTATTTTTGAAGGTAGTGCGCCCCTTGTGGGTTTTCACACTAACTTTTCTTATCGGGGAATGAATCCCATTAGGGATTTTCACATAACCCTATTCCGTATTTTTTCCTGAAATGGATCCAACTCATTCCAGTGGCTTTTTCTTTTTTTCTTCTTTTTTTTCAATTTGACTTTTTTTTCAATTTTTTTTCTTTTTTTTTTCAGGTGTGGCTGCAGGAGAAGTTAAGATTATTGACAAAACCCCCTCCTAGAGTGATCGATACATACTCACTGGTGCATTTTTTCCTTAGACAGCGGATATATCAGTTCGACTCTCCTTATGAAGGCTTCATATGGATAGCTACACTGGCAGACGGAGATATTAGCTTCATGAGCCCTTGGATATGTCTTGATTACATGACTCAGGATGGGCCTTCAGGGGGTGTCCCATTGTGCGGGCTTCACAGGGCCTCATTTTGCATCATAGACCATTGCATTCGCCAGTTTTGAGGGTGTCAGACAATTGTGAATCTGCTGCTAGCTTTTCATGGTGGGATCTTATCTTTAGCATTTATTATTGGCTATTGCGGACTTTGGGCGCAGCTACCCTTGAATACGACCATTCCGAGGGCCGAGGATTCTGATTTTACTAGCTCGCCAGAGTATAAAGAGTGGTTGATTAGCCATGCTATCGGTAATAGGATCAGTTGGCTTAAACATCTGACCGAATGAATGCAATAGAAAATAGTTTTTAGATTGCAAAAGACAATGTATATTTTCTTTTTGTAAAATAATTAGACAATCATGAAAAGTGCAAGTTGAGTCCTTTACTGCAAATCTATGGACATTTCTATATGATTTCATCACACATGATCATTTATTGACAGAAAATTCAAAAACACAAAACTACACTTAATCACAGGATAAATCTTGCAAGAGTCAAGCTCTGTTATCAATCATCCCTCTCGGGTTTTCATAATTGAATATTTTCTCTCAGCCCTTAATTTTTGCCCAGAGTGCCTTTATTCGGTTTTCACCCTGACAGGGCGCCCAATTTTAGTAAGGTTGTCTTTTTTCAATTTTTGACCTGCAGGGCATTTGTTATCTTCTTTTGATTTTTGGTCTTTAGCCATGAAATCTCTTTAATCTGTCAAAATTGATAGGCTCTTTGAACTCGTTCCCATCACTGTCTATTAAAATTGCCACTCCCTTTGATAACAGCTTCTTTAACACAAATGAACCTTCCATGTTGGCCTAAATTTCCCTCGAATGTCTAGTACTCCTGGCCTCATCTGCTTGAAGACTAGGTCTCCTTCTTTCAGCGGGTGTTTCCTAACCTTCTTACCAAATGACCGGGCTAACCTCTTTTGGTAAACCTGGTTATGATAATAAGCTCGCAACCTGTCCTCATCCAACAAGTTCAACTACAGTAATCATTGTTGTGCCCATTATGCTTCTAGGATTTCGGCTTCCATAACCAGCCTTAGAGACCTGAGCTCAATTTCAACTGGAAGAACCGCCTCTGTTCCATATACTAAAGAAAATGGCATCGCACTTGTCAATGTTCTAATGATGGTTCTATAGCCCCATAGTGCAAAAGGTAACTTTTCGCCCAGTCTTTGTAATTCTGTACCATTTTAGGCAAAATTTTCTTAACATTCTTGTTAGCTGCTTCAACTGCTCCATTAACTTGAGGTCAGTAAGGGGAGGACTTATGGTGTTGTATCCCATACTTATGTAGTACCTGCTTAGTCTCAGCTAAGAATTGTACCCCATTATCAGACATAATATGATGTGGGAGGCCGTACCTACATACTAAATTCTACTCAATAAATCTGGCCATGTCTCGGGCATCTACCTTCTTAAAAGATTCAACCTCAACCCATTTGGTAAAGTAATTGATGGTGACCATAATGAACTTGTGCCCATTAGAGGCGATAGGGCGTATCTCCCCTATAATATCTATCCCCCAAGCTGCAAATGGCTATGGCGAGGATAAATTATGTAGTTCCTACACTGGCAAATGCCTTGAATCTGCATACTGTTGGCACAGCTGACATTGTTTTACAAACTTTGAACAGTCTGTATCAATAATGATCCAATAGAACCCTTGGCGCATGATTTTCTTTGCTACGGATAAGCCACTCATGTGAGCTCCACAAACACCAGCATGGACTTCTTCCATAACCCTCTTAGCTTCTTTCTCTACTATGCATCTTAACTGAATGTCGTCTGCTTGTCTCTTGTATAGTATACCATCTACACTGAGAAACTGATTGGACAATTTTCTGATCATTCTTTGATCCTTTTTAGAAGCCTCTTTCGGGAATACCGACCTCTCCAGGTAATTCTGAATATCATAATACCAAGGTTTTCCATCAGTTACTTCGACATCTATCACCTATTCATGTTCAAAGCAAGGCCTTTGCAAACTTGAGATTAACACGGGCTTCATAACCATTCCTTCCGGGTTATCCCACATGGGCACTAGAGTTACAAGGGCATCGGCCAATTGATTCTCATCTTTAGGGATGAAATGGAAAATGCAAATTTCAAACCGACCGCTTAACATGTGGAGGTGCTTTACATATGGTACCAATCTTTCTTCTTTAATGGACCATTCTCCTCGAATATGACGGATCACCAAAGATAAATCTCCAAAAACCTCTGCAGACTTTGCCCCTAGGGCCAAAAGAGCCTCTAAACCGAAAACACATGCTTCGTACTCGGATTCATTATTAGTAGCTTTATATCTCAGCTTCTTAGCTAGTGGTAACTTTTCACCATTCGAGGTTATGAGAATGATCCCAACACCTACCCCTCTATTATTAACTACTCCGTCAAAATACATCTGCCATCCCTGAACTGCAATGGCTATGACATTTTTGTCTGGGAAGTTATACTCGACCTTGTCTCCTTTAATAGGGTGATCAGCTAGGAATTCAGCTATAGCTCTCCCTTTAATGGTTTTCCTACTGATGTATTCTAACTCTTGGAGCAGTGTTAACCACCTACCCATCTTTCCTAACAAAGAAGGCGCTTCTTGAAGATATCTCAGAGGATTCTATTTAGTGACTGCCTGAACCCTAAATGAGTGGAAATAGTATCTCAGCTTCTTTGAGGCCCAAATTATTGCCAAATAAATCTTTTTGACTTCAACATACCCGACCTCGTAAGGGAGGAACTTTTTGCTAAGATAATAGATTGCATATTCTACCCCGAACTCATCCTCTTGAGCCATCATGGTGCCCACTGAGCTGGTTTCTATCGCTAAATAGAGGATTAACGGCTTGATTGGCAGAGGTGGCCTCAAGACTGGCAGATTTAAGAGATATTCCTTAATAGTGTTGAAAACTTTCTGACAATTGTCATTCCATTCAACAGGCTGGTCCTTTCTAAGAAGCTTGAACATTGGCTCGCAAATCGAAGTTAGCTTGGCTATGAACCGATTTATGTATTGAAGTTTTCCCAAAAAGCTTCTAAAATATATCTCCTTTTAGGGCGTTGGCATTTCTCTAATTTCCTTGACCTTGTCGGGATCTATTTCAATTCCCCTTTGACCAAGCAAATTTCTAGAGGTGACTCCAAAAATGCACTTCTTAGGGTTAAGGCGAAGGTTATACTTATAAATTCTTTGAAAGAACTTCTCTAAAGCCTCAAAGTGACCTTCCCTAGTAGCCGACTTAATCATCATATCATCTACATACACCTCTACTTCCTTGTGAATCAAATCATAAAGAATCTTAGTGGCCATCCTCTGATAAGTCGCGCATGCATTTTTCAGTCCAAAAGGCATAACCCGATAAGCAAACGTACCCCACTCAGTGATGAAGGCCGTCTTAATCTGATCTATAATCCTGTTAAGGATCTGATTATATCCGGCATAATCGTCTATAAAGCTGTACATCATACAAGAAACTGCGCTATCTATTAAAACATCAATATAAGGCAGAGGGAAATCGTCCTTTGGATAAGCTTTGTTCAAATCCCGATAATCCACACATATATAAACTTTCCCATCCTTTTTAGCTACAGGGACTACATTAGCTAGCCACATTAGGTATTGAAGCTCTAATAGGAATTTAGCCTCAATCTGCTTACGAACTTCCTCTTTTACCTTCTGTGCCCATTCTGGCCTAAGCCTTCTAAGCTTTTGCTTTACCGGTTTAGACTCTGGATAAGTCAAAATTGCGAGTTCAGCGATGTTTCTATCGATCTCTAGCATGTATTCATAGGTCTAGGAAAAGAATTTTTCATATTTTTTTAAGATTTTCTCGAATTTTAACCTCTCTTCAGGAGTTATGTCAGACGCTATCAAGATTTGTTTTGGTTTTTCCAAAATTTTGAGATTAAATGGAGTTGTATCAGTTGAATTAATGTCAAAAATGAATGCACTATGTGTATGATCAAGTGAAATGAAATCATCAGAAACATCGCACAAGTAAGCAAAATTGTTCATCTTATTAATAAAATTGGAATTGCACACATTGTCATCATTAAAAAGTTTTAGAACAAAAAGAATATCTAAATAACTACAATCTTTTTTATCCGTTGATGCCGACATTAAAGCCGACTGGACGCTGTTGTCTTGACTTAGTGGTGGCTTTCCGACTACCTCTGGTAGAGCTTCTGGATCTTGGATCTTTAGGTTCTGCATTGGTGCTTCAACTCCTATTTTTTCCTTCAACTTCACCCTGGTAGCAAGCAACTTATCAGTATAAACCTCTCTCGGCTCATTTTTGTCTTCAATGGTGCTCTAGGTCATAACTTCTTCATCCTAAAAATCTTTAACTGACTTGATGGTCCCATCAGCCCGATCAAACACATTATTAAAAACTTCGAAGCCTAGGGTAATCTATTTATTGATAAACTGAGGCTCTACCTCTCCACAATAAGCCCAAAGAGGCACTGCTGGCACAAAGCTTTCCAGAATATGAGGAATATCTGCTAACTTCTCTTTTCCTTTACCACTTACACCTTTATCGCCTAGTCCTCTTCGGTCCTTCTGCCCCTTCGTTGTGACGGGTGACTGTAGTCCTTATGAATTCCTGCCCAAACCGGCTCCTGGAAGAAAGTGCATTCGCTTCATCATATTTACCACTTCGGAGCTGCCCTCTAAACCCCCTTCTTTGTCGATTACTGACACGTGGAAACCACTGAACGGCTATTTAGAGATCTCTAGTGTAGAAACCTAATTTTCCCTAGCGGCCCTGATAGTTATTACTTCCCCCTCATGCGGTATTTTGATTATCTGATGTAGGGTGGATAGCACTTCTCCCAACTTATAAAACTAAGGTCTTCCAAGTAAAGTTGAGAAATTAGCAGGGATTAATAAGACTATAAACTCAGCTTCCGTTTTAATGGGCCCAATCTTGACTACTGCTTTAAAAGTTTTAGAGGTTTGTCTTCGGGAGTTATCATAAGCTGTGATGGTTAGGTTAGACCCGCTCAACATGTTCTTATCCAACCCAAAGGCTGGAAGTGCGACCAAAGGGTATACATTTATAAAAGAGCCGTCATAAACCATTACGCAAGCAGTATGCTTACCATTAATCCGTGCTTTGATATATAATGGGTGATTGTGTTTGCGACCTTCAGCTGGTAAGTCCACATCAGAATAGACCAAAATTTCCCCTGAACCCCCTTTAACTAAGTCTAGTAACTCAGATGGTGAGATAGTGGTGGCAGCATTGGATTCACATAAGGCTTCTACTAACTTCTTCCTATGTGATGGGGATTATCTCAACAAATTCCAAATGGATATCTAGGCTGTTGTTTTCTTCAACTATTTCATTAACCCATCCTCCTCGTGCTCTTTTCCTACAAGCATAGGCGCTGGGTCTTGAGGCCTCTCTACCTCTGGAACTACCCTGCCACTTCGGGTTACAGCCCCAACCTTTCTCTTTTCTTCATCCTCTGAATTCTAAGGATTTGCAAGTTCTTTATCTTTCTCAGAATCTTCGTCTTTCTCTCCACTTGCACTGGTGGATCGACAATCTATTGCCGCTACAAGAATCCCTTCTTCACTCATTTTATGAGTGATAGCAACATACCCATTACCATATAAATCCTGCAATACATACCATTCGGGCAAGCTAGACCCGATCATGTACATTGGTGGAGGAACCGTGTAACACCCCCGCCGCCGCCACCGTTGGAAGGGCGCCGGCGGGCGTGCTACCGACGCTCACTCACGACGCGACAAAACATACAGCGGAGGCATACATGTGCTAAGCAGAAGCATTCAACAACCAATAATAAAAATCTTAGAAAATACACTTCATTACTATAAAAACAAAATACAAAGCTATATACAATATTCCAACAGATTACAACTTAAAATCCTTTACAAAAATAATACATATAAAAAAAGAATTACAGGAGGAGACAAAATAAATAACTCGACTCCTATGTGGCCAGCCTGCAGATGCACGACACGAGCAACTCCCAAAAAAAAAATCCTTCACGCTACCTGCACGGGATAAAAGCCCGTGCTAAGCGATAATGCTTAGTGGGGAGAAATAAGCACAACAGAACACTATATAATAAACATGCACTAACATACCTCATTCATTATGAATCAGAGTACAGAGATATAAATATATTCAGGATAAATAATACAATGCACTAAATCATTACACTATTCAGAGTCACACTATGCTCAGAACACTTCACTAAATCAATACCAGACAGTTCACACAATAGCCTGAAATCAATGGTGGAGGATACGGGAACACGGCACGGGAGACCGAAGCCTCAAAAACACTTTAATACCCGAAGGTAGCGCGGGAGACCGGAGTCTCAAAACATTTTATCACTACACGGAAGATGACCATCTCGGAGGTCGACCGCTTCGCCCAAACGGGGCGGACAGAATAGCTGTACACTAACCCTTCTTAAGCATGCTTAATTATCCTATACCTTGACACTTCAGGCTCGACAACACATTCATTCACACGACCTTACCCAATCAAAAGAAAAATTCAATGCAAGATTCTAATATTATATAAATTCCTAACTAAAACACTAGTACATAGACATCACGAGTTATAAGCACAACATATTTCATGCAATAATGAAAAACCGTGCAAAGTGGAACAAAAGAAACACATTCAGAAAACAGGGCAAGCAGGAAGGGTCTCCGTCGAGATCGCGACAAGTGTCGCGCTCGCGACAGAGCACGGGGCACTTCCTCGCGAGGTCGCGCCAAGGGGCCTACTCGCGACGAAGCACTCGCGGCAGAAATTCACGGAGCCGAGCTCTGTCGCGCTCGCGACAAGCATCGCAATCGTGACAGAGACCAATTCCTTCCTCCTCGCGCGCACGCTCGATAGCATGCCCGCGCGGAGGGTTTCGCTACCGAGCTCTCTGTCGCGGTCGCGACAACGTCGCGATCGCGACAGAGGGCTCCTCAAGAACAAGTGGCCAAGTCCGCCTTCTGTCGCGATTGCGGCATGTGTCGCAATCACGACAGAACCCAGATTCGCCCACTTCTGCACTTTTCCTACTCTTTTCACACACAACTCTTCATACTTGCACACAACATGCTCAAGCACTTACCTCTCGCCTCCAGCACATCACCGCATCATTCTCAAGCCACATAAACACATTTACACAATAATTAAATATAAATTCAACATGAAATCACTCACAACCAAACTCAAATACACTAACGTGGCATGTTCAAATTCCAAAAACACATAACATCTTCACTATATCACTTACACTTCACTATAAATCACTACTTGATTTAAACATGCATCCATAAAACACTAAAGATTACAAATGACATACAATCTCAAAATAGAGTTGATCCAAGGAGGAAATTAGGGAAAAACACAATCCAGAAGCATAGCTCCCAACACTTGCATGCATTCAAAACCCATACCCAATAAACACTCAAGAACACAGCTCCCATACCTAGAAAATGAAGCTTCAAACCGTGCTCCTCACGAAACCACTTTATCCTTGCCCTTGCTCTTCCTTCTCTCTTCCGATGCTTGCACAAAACCCCAGCCACAACACACTCAAATCAGACCCAAAACCACAACAAAACCAGAAATGAACGAGAAGAAGAACCCAAGATTAAAACTCAAGAAATCCAAACACTTACCTCTTATAATCCTACTCAAAGCTCAAGGAGAACACAAGAGATGGGGTTGAGAACAGAAAAATGAAGCAAGAGGGAGTAGGGAGAACGGGAAATGGAAACAAGGGAGTAGCTTCCACGGGAAGCTTTACCAAAAGCTGTCCTCCCTTCCTCTCTCTTCCTTTCATTTAATGCTCAACAACCCTATGCCATGTGTCACAATCTTATTGCACCAAAGATCCCACTATCTTGACTTGCTCACCCAAGCACCATAACTTAACACACACTAACATCTCTTGCACAATTATCTTCAATGCACCATACTCCACTCACACCATAATATTTCTTAAAACTCCTTTAGGCACCATGCACCACAAACCACACAATAAAAGCCTTAAGTCCACTTACACCCTACAACCATACACTATAAGCACACACTATTATTTCCTTTAACACATAATTCCTTATTTTCCTATTTTCCTGATAGAAAAATTACGAAAATACTCTCACTTACCGACTTACCACGCAAATTCCGACAGGCCCTATTTGGGTTGTTACAAACCGCATGGTTACTAGACTTCTTTTTCTTCTCCCTCATTTTTGGATCCGTGATCTGCTTATTATCAATGAGATCCTGGATCTTGTTTTTCAAAATTCTATAAAAGTCGGTTAGATGCCCTGTGTGTTGATGATAAGCACAAAACTGATCCCCCCTGTGTCCTGGTTGACCATGGTTTCTAGCTGGCCTCGGCTCTAAAGGTCTTAACTTCCCTTCTTTCACCAACCATTCCAACACCCAAGTCAGAGGTCGACCCGAATTCGAATAATACCTTTGACCTTGGTTAGATTTTGTGGCTGAGACCTCAGCTGTCTTGCCACTCTTGCTACTACTTCCAGTGTTAGCCAATCAACTTCCTGATTGATTCCCAAATTTTTTCCTAACAAAGCTATTTTGGCTTGCCTTCTTTGCTAGGTACTCACCCTCTGCTTTGATAGCTATATCCTTTAGAGATTCCTAATCCTTAAGCCCCTTCATCTTTAACCCCTCCTTGAGATACATACTCGCATTTTGGATGAATAACTGAATTTGATCTAGAGTATCCGGCTTCCTCTTCATCTCTATTACCTGATTTCTCCATCGAGTAAGATACTCGTGGAATGGCTCATTAGATCTCTGTTGAAGTAGCTCCAAATCCTTCAAAGTAACCTCTATTCGGGTGCTACAATCATACTGTTTAAGGAACTCTTTAGTCAACAGGTCCTAATCTTCTCTTATTGTCCTATCCAAACGTGGTACCAGTCTACAGCAGGTCCAGTTAGGCTGAGGCAGAAATATTCCACCTTATGTCTCTTGGTAAGCATGGTCCCCTTCATCACAAGCGTGTACTACTTGATGTGAGTAGACAGATCTGAGGTGCCATCATACTTGGGCAGATTGGGCATTTTAAACCTTTAAGGAAGCATCTCCTTATCATCTAGATCCCTATCCTCTGGGCTTATCCCCTTTCGGGCAGACAGTAGGCAGGCCATCGCCTCCACTCTCTCCTCTATCTTCTTCAAGGTGACATCTTCTTTGGGAGGCTTAACTCTCACTACCCCGGGTTCCTCCTGCTCATCCTCTACAAAATCCTCCTCAAGTCTATGTCCTCTAACCCTTCTAGGCTCAACATTTGCAAGAGCTCTAGGGTCAACAACAGGAGGTGGTTTTACAACTGCTGCTGGAGGTGCCTCCTTGATCAGAATCTGTTCGGCCTGTCCCCTAATAAGAGCGGCAGGTTGTTGGCTAGCTGTTGGTGCTAGAGCAGCAGTTAAGTTACCCATCATTGCCATCATCCTACATTCAAACTCCTCAAATCTGTGCTCCATTTCTTGGGCCCTTCGGTCCATCTTTTCGGTGATAATAGCCCTGGTGGCTTCTATTCCTCTTGGTGAATTAGACATTTCACTGTTTATAAAAAACTGAGAGGAGGTAGCGTGTCTGCCCTCAAAAGATGAGTCCGAATATTCTACCCTTTTTGGCAATTCAAAGAATGGGTTTGCCCTTATTAATCGGCTGTCAGGACCCCTAGACCACTGATTTGTACCTATGATAGCTGAAAGACTCAAATTGTTAGCATGATGCATCAATGATATTAAAGATGCATGGTCGTGTTGATGTAGCATAGACAACCACATACAAGCAGGAAAATCCTTCCAACCTTATTACTCCCACACAAGAGGTCTTGCAGTCTCTTTCCTAGGTAGGCTTGACCTATGGGTCAGCGGGGAACCCAATGGGTGCATATGGTGCATGGTAAGAAACCAGCAGCATAACACTCTTAATTTAAAGCACAAGAGTATGGATTTTGGCCATTTTATATTTGGACCTTTCAAATAGGTTAAAAATGTGCCCCATCAGGGCATGAGAGCCCTTGATGAGTGTCCAATTAATATTTTTGAATTTGTTCAATATATAAGGGCCCACGTAGCAAGCACATTGTTAAGGCACGTATCACCTAATGGAAGTTTCTATTGCTATTACATGAGCTTTGGTTAAAGGTGGTGTTACTTTAGGTCTACCCAAGCATGGTCCCTACCAATGGGTCTAGCTCATCGCGAGCATAATGACCGATCGGGTCTCCATTTGATATACCATTGATGGTATAGGGCTTAGGTTGGTGGTTATCCTGAGCACTTTCCTACAATGAATGAAAGTAGGGTTGTGTTTCAGGAATGCACCGGGGTAAAATAAGGAACCAACTAACATAGTTCTAAGGCTCTAATGAATGCACTGTAATTTTTTTTTTTAAAAGAGATAAAATTTCTTAACCCTAAACCCATTTATATTAGATTAGGCAAAGGTACTTTCGAAATAAAATCTCATGTGTTCCCAGTGAAGTCACAACTGTGACATGGGAGAACCCCTCTCGGCATTCAAGTCCCTCTCAGAAGTCCGCTTTTAGGACTCGATACTAGATGGAGATTTATTAAGACTCGTGAAAGCCAGTCACTTTGCAATGGACAGGGATTCACCCCTATTCCATTGTTGGCAATCAACCTACGAGGGCATCTGTTGGGTATCATAAGGTAGGTATCATGGAGTCGCCACCTAATAAAATATTGAAAAATGAATTCTAACCTTATGAGGCCAAAATTAGAGAGAGTTTGGGACCTCACTCTTATTTATACCTTTGGTTAATGTCATATGACTTAGTTTTTAGAGTTAATTATTTTATCTCTTTTCTCACGCGATCATGTAATAAAATTAAAGTGCATTTCAAGCATTTTTGGAAAGCAGTAAAGAAAGCAATAAATAAATTACAAGTGAAAAATGGGACAGAACAATCCCCCAAAGAAAGTATAAATAAATAAATGAATAAAATTATCCCAAAATTAATTACAAGGGCCCAGAATAAATAATACACAAAAAGAATAAAATAAAATTCATAATACATAAATCGAGACATTTATTCGATTTTAGGAACATTGGTTCCTTTGTTAACTTAAAAAATCTGAGAGTTATTTTGGACAGTAGAAATAATAGGGATAATTGGATCCCACTTTATGAAAATTAACTCTCTTTTGAAAATAAAAATTTATTGGCTAAAATCAGGACATTGGTCCTATTTTATTAATAAAAATCCCAATTTTAATTATTGTAAAAAACATGAATTTCTATAAAATAAACGCATCTAAATACTATTTTGCATAAAATATACAAAATAATAATATAAAGAAAATATAAAAAATTAAAAATGCAAACCAAACTTTGTGGGCTCCTAATCCCTTGATTCTTCAGTTTGCCTAAGAACATTACTCAAAGTAAAATAAGTGAGTTTGGTAGACAACAAAACAAGAATAAAAATGATGTTAATAAATTAGATCAAATGAATGAAATATGATATAATAAAAATAAACAATTAAATAAAGCAAATACAAAAAATAATTCTAGTTGGGAAAAATATTAGTGATTATTACAGAAGAATAACGTTTGATAAAAAATATTGGAAATTAATAAAATGAATTAATGAACTAAAGTAAAATCAAATGAAAAATACAAAACTAATACTAAATATCCTACGGGTTCGACTTACATTTCATGCATCATGCCAATAATTTGATTAAATTTACCTAAGTTCATGTTAATTACAACAACCAACAACACAGATAAACTAATATTAATCTACATTAATTACAATGAAGAGAATAAATGAACGACTCAAAATAAGAAAAGATAGAGGATGGACTCTAGCCCGAAAATTTACCCTTAGAGGTTTGATGTTTGCAGCAAAAGAAGAACAATTTTCCTTGTCGATTGCTTGAAAAAAGGAACTAAGAAAGCTTGGATAAAAGTTTTCTGTCACAAAAAAATTGAAATTAAAAAACTCCTATCTTTTAGAAAACAGGTGATGAATTGCATCTTAAATCCAAAGAATTAATTTCTTTGGCTCAAGAACAATTAGAATTTTTTCGACAAAACTTTAGCTCTCAAAAATCTTATTTTCAGAATCTTTTTGTCGCCGTTGTAATTCTCTCTCCCCCTTAATGGTTTTGAAATTTTCCCTTTATATGATCTTTGAAAAACTAGGTTTTAAGACTTTTAATCCTATACGAATTCCCTAATTATCCCTTAAAAATCAAGTTTTATCCTTTTGAAAATCGAAAAAAAGGAATTTGAGTTTAATTCTAACTCAAAACCAGAGAAACCCAAAAAAAAAGGAGTCTTGGTGAGGTAGGAGATGCGCGAGGTGCGGTACTCACATTGGAGGCCATGCCTCATGCATACGCGAGGTGCGACCAGGCCTCACGCTGCGCGAGTGTAGACACCGGATCCTGAGGCAGCCCAGACCAAAGTTACTCAGTAATGAAAATGACACCTTTTTACAGGCAAAAAATTAGAAGGGATGACTTCCTTGTCGAAACCCTTTTTTTTAAATAAAAAATTATTTGTTTTTGGTTTTAGGGCTTTCGATGGCCTGCGGACAGGCGCCGGCGCGGCGCACGCGAAGTACGGATCCTATTGGAAGCACGCGTGAAGTGCACGTGCAACCACAGCGCGAGGCCTCCCACGAGCGTATTAAGTGCTTGTGTTCTGCGGCCTCCCGCGAGGCTACAACTCGTGAGGCGCGGCCTCCCACGAGGCCGCACCTCGTGTTGTGAGGCCTCCCATGATGCCGCACCATGTGAGGCGCGGCCTCCCGAGAGGACGCACCATGTGAGGTGCGGCCTCTCACGAGGCCACACCTCGTCTTGTACAGCCTCTGTTGAGCGGCCTTCCATGAGGCTCCACCCCACATGTGAGGTATGGCCTGCCTCGCGTGAGGCCACACCTTGCGCACATGAGGCATGGCCTCCAGTGTGAGGGCCGCACCTCGTGCGTCTCCTACCTTGCGCAGACTCCATTTTCACTGGATTTCACTGAATTTCAGTTAAAATTAAATTCAAATTCTTTTCCGATTTTCAAAGGGATAAAACATGATTTTTAAAGGATAATTGAGGATTTTGAGTAGGATTAAGCTTCCTAAAACCTAATTTTCAAAAGTCATATAAAAAGAAAAACTCAACACCAGAAAAAGGAGGAAGTGACAGAACGACAAAATACAGAAAATTCTAAAGAGAAAAATCTTGAGAGCTAAGCAGTTTCTCTTAAAAATATTCCAAAATTGTTTTTGAGCCAGGGAAATCAATTATTTGTGTTTAAGATTCAATTCTTGTGATCAGATTGTCTAAAAATAAGAGTTTTGAAACAATCGTTAGGGAAAGAAAGCTCTTCTTCTTTTTTCAAGCAATCTACGAAGAAATGATCACGTTCTTCTTTTACAGCCAAGATCAAAGCTCTGAGGGTAAATTTTCGGGTTAAAAGCCAATATTTGCTTTTCCTTGCTTCATGTCGCACACCGTGTCTTCTCTATTGTAATCACTGTTGTTTACTATTAATCTGTTTGTTGTTGCTTATTATTAATATATTTGTTGCTATTTATTAATCTGTTTGTTGTTTGTTATAATTAACATGAACTTAGATTAACTTGATTAATTTACCGAATAGGATGCATGGAACATAGAATACTAATTTTATTTTTATTTGATTCTAGCTTTCGTTTATTAATATATTTTATTAATTACCAGTTTTTTTATCAAATATTATTTTTCTATGATAATCATAAATATTTTCTTCCTCAGTGAAAATTATTTATTATATTTGCTTCATTTAATTGCTTATTTCTTTTATATTATATTTAATTTGCTAACATTTTTTATTCTTGTTTCTGTTGATTGCCAAAACTTATATACTTCACTTTGAGTAATGTTCCGAGCGTGCTGCAGAATCAAGTGATTAGGAGGCTTCATAATTTGGTTTGCATTTTAATATCATTATTTTCCGCATTTTACTGTTTTGTATATTTTATGCAAAATGGTATTTAGATGTGTTATTTTATAGAAATTCATCTTTTTTTACAATAATAAAAATTGGTATTTTTATTAATAAAATAGGACCAATGTCCTTGTTTTAGCCAATAAACTTTTATTTTTAAAAGGGAGTTAATTTTCATGAAATGGAATCCAAGTATCCCTGTTTTTATTGCCCAAAAATAACTCTTGGATTTTTAAGTTAATACAAAGGAACCAATGTTTCTAAAATCTAATAAATGTCCCGATTTATGTATTATGTATTTTATTTTATTCCTTTTTGTGTATTTATTTATTTTGGGCCCTTGTAATTAATTTTGGGGCAATTTTATTCATTTATTTATTTATACTTTTTAATTGGGGGATTGTTCTGTCCCATATTTTTCAATTGTAATTTATTTATTGCTTTTTTTATTGTTTTCTTTACTGCTTTCCAAACATTCTTGAAATGCGCTTTAATTTTATCGCATAATTGTGTGAGAGAGAGATAAAATAATTAACTCTAAAAACTCAATCATATAACGTTAACCAAAGGTATAAATAAGAGTGTGGTCCCAAACTCTCTCTGGTTTTGGCCTCATAAGGTTACAATTCATTTCCCAATGTTTTATTGGGTGGCGACTCCATGATGCCTGCCTTATGATACCCAATAGGCGCCCTCGTAGGTTGATTGCCAATAATGAAATGGGGGTGAATCACTGTCCATTGTGAAGCAACCAGCTTTCACGAGTTTTAATGAACCTCCATCTGGTCTTGAGTCCTAAAAGCAAACCTTCGAGAGCAACCCGGATGCCAAGCGGGGTTCTCACGCATTACAATGGCAACTCCGCTAGGGACATCATGAGATTTTGCTCCGAAAGTACCTTTGGCTAATCTAATATTAATATAAATGGGTTTAGGGTTAAGAAATTTTATCTCCTTTCGAAAAATTGCATGGCATTCATTAGAGCCTTAGAACTATGTTAGTTGGTCCCTTATATTACCTCTGTGCATTCCTGAAACACAACCTTACTTTCATTCATTGTAAGGAAGTGCTCGGGATAATCACCAGCGTAAGCCTTGTACCATCAATGGTATATCAAATGGAGATCCGATCAGTCATTATGCTTGCGATGAGCTAGACCCATTAGCAGGGACCATGCTTGGGTAGATCTAAAGTAACACCACCCTTGACTAAAGCTCATGTAATGGCAATATAAACTTCAACTAGGTGATATGTACCATAACAATGTGCTTACTATGTGGGCCCTTATGTATTCAACAAATTCAAACATATTAATTGGACACTCATCAAAGGCTCTCATGCCCCGGTGGGCCCATTTTTAGTTTGTTTGAAAGGTCCAAATATATAGTGGCCAAAATCCATACGAATGTGCTTTAAATTAAGAGTGTTATGCTGCTATTTTCTCACCATCCACCATACGTGCCCATTGGGTTTCCCTCTGACCCATGGGTTAAGCCCACCTAGGAAAGAGACTACACGACCTCCTATGTGGGAGTAACAAGGTTGGAAGGATATGCCCGCTTGCATGTGGTTGTCTATACTTCATAAACACAACCATGCATTTTTAATGTCACTCACGCATCATGCTAACAATTTGAGTCTTTCAGCCGTTATAGGTCTGAATCAGTGGTATAGGGGTCCTGACAGCCGATTGGTAAGGAGAAACCCATTCTTCGAGTTACCAGAGCGAGTGTCGGATTGGGATTCAGAGTCACTTTCTTTAGAATTATCACTACACATAGCCAACAAAGACTCAAGTTCCACTCGGGCTATTGTCACCGAAGAGATGGACCGAAGAGTCCAGGAAATGGAGCACAGATTTGAGGAATTTGAACATAGAATTATGGCAATGATGGAAAACTTAGCTGCCACCCAAGCACCGCCAGTTTATCAATAACCTGCCGCTCCCCCCGTGGGATAGGCAGAACAGATTTCAATCAGGGAGGCACCCCCGGCAGCAGTTGAAGAACCGCCCCTTGTTACTGAACCTAAAACTCTCGCACAAGTTAAGCCTAGAAGGGTTGGAGGACATAGACTTGAAGAAGATTTTATAGAAGATGTGTAGGAGGAACCCGGGGTAGTGAAAGCTAAGCCTCCTAAAGGGGATGTCGCCCTAAAGAAGATAAAAGAGAGAGTTGAGGTGATGGCCCGCCTACTATTTACCAGAAAGGGGATAAGCCCCGAGGATAGGGATTTGGATGATGAGGAGGTGCTTCCTCACAGGTTTAAAATGCCCGATCTGCCCAAATTTGATGGCACCTCAGATCCGTCTGCTCACATCAAGCAGTACACGCTTGTGATGAAGGGAACCATGCTTACCAAGAGACAGAAGGTAGAATATTTCTACCTCAGCTTGACTGGGCCTGCCATAGACTTGTACCACGGTTTGGATAGGAGAACAAGAGAAAATTGGGACTTTTTAATCGAAGAGTTCCTCAAATAGTATGACTGTAGCACCCGAATGGAGGTTACTTTGAAGGATTTGGAGCTACTTCGACAGAAATCTGATGAGTCATTCCACGAGTATGTTACTCGGTGGAGAAATTGGGTAATGGAGATGAAGAGGAAGTCAGATACTCCAGATCAGATTCGGTTATTCATTCAAAATGCGAGTTCATATCTCAAAGAGGGGCTAAAGATGATGGGGCTCAAAGATTGGGAGTCCCTAAAAGATATAGCTATCGAAGCAGAAGGTGAGTAACTAGCGAAGAAGGCAAACAAAAATAACTTTACTGGGAAAGGTTATGGGAACCAATCAGGACATAAGTCAGGTGATGCTGGAAGCAGTAACAATAGGGATGGAAAGGCGGCCGAGGTGTCAGCCACCGAAGATGGACAAGGTCAGAAGTACTATTCTAATTTAGTCCGCTCTCTGTCCTGGGTATTAGAGAGATTGACAAAGGAGGGCAAGCTAAGGCCATTAACACCTAGGCAAGCCATGAATCAGGGATAGCCAGAGCACAGAGATTATCAATACTGCGCCTACCATCAGCACACTGGGCACCTGACGGATTATTGCCGAACTTTGAGGAACAAGATCCAAGATCTTATTGACTCCAAAGAGATCACTGGCCCTGAGAAAAGGGAGAAGAAGAAGAGGGCATAAAGGGATTTTGAGATACTAATAAAGAGTCCCCAGAAGGTGGCTACCGCACAACAAGAAGTAGGAGAGAAGACTTTTTATTAGATGTGCTTTTCATTTTATTTTTGAACTTTTCAAATCTTCAAAGTATGCAGTGCTGTTTACATTAATTATATTAAGACTTTTTCTCATGATTTCAGTATGCATGATCGCAACAACAAGTCATGTACATTTGGTATTAACTTAATGAATATTGCCTTATTCAATCTCGAGATCCCGTAGGCATCTGATATAACTCTTGAAGAGAGGAAGACTCTGAGAGATTTACAAAAATATAAAAAAAAAAAGAAAAAAGGCCTATGCCTGGACCTGGAATGACGTTCTAAAAATTGACAAGGGTATTGGTAGGACACTACTGTTTTAATATGCCAACATGATGATGAGCAAAATTTCAAAAGCCATTACTTTGCTCCCTCAACATCTAGGACGCACACGATGCAACCCAACAAAATCAAACTCTCATCATTAAAGGGTTTAAACAATCGAAACTCTTGGCTTTCACAAGAAATAACTCATTAGAACTAAGCCTTGGAATTCCTTTTCCCCTAACCATTTGAGAGATTTACTACAAAGCCAATCAAGATTGACTTGCAACCATCTGGAGCCAAGATGAGTGAGGAGTGGACATTTATAGCTAAACTTAGAAGGAGAGCCCATTACCTTTTAAAAAAAAAACAAAAAGGTCTTACCTCTACAAAAAAGAGAAGAAAGAGGAAAAAACTACAGTTTTGGCCTAAACCACCTGAGGCTAACTTTCAACCCAATCTCGACCATTAAAGGCTACTTCAGAAATTGAGTCACAAAAACTGACAAAAACAAGATACAGGATTCCATATTCAAGTTCCAAACGGAGAACTTATCTTCCCAGCCAGTTTGCACAAGAGTCAAGAAAATGCTTTTGATGCTAAAAATAAGCACTGTTACAAGAAGCAGCCTTCCCGGCTAGAGAGGATGCAAGAGAATCCAAAGAAACCAATCGACACCAACGGACTGAGGGAGGTTCCATTGCAAAGGCTAAAAAAAAGAGAAATAAATAATAAATGCCCCGCGGATTAAAAACCAGAAAAGGCGACCTTGCTAAAATTTGGCACCCGGTCAAGGTAAACACCGAAAAGGCATCTTGGGCAAAAATTAAGGGCAAAGAGAAAATGTTCAATCATGAAAACCCGAGAGGGCTGATTGATAACAGGAGTTCGATGTTTTTGGGATCCATCTCGAGATTAGATAGGTTCTTGTATTTTTGAAATTAATGCCAAATGACGATCATGTGTGATGAAATCAGACTGGAACATACTCATTTATACCATAATATATTAATATAAACAGAGCACGTTATCTCGCATACTCAAAATTGTTTAAGCTCTACCAGAAAAAGTAGCACATTGTTTCTCTTTTCCCACACGACCTTCATTGCTATCATTATCCTGATGTTTCAGCTGACTTACCCGTCATTATCTTGAGCTAATCATGTAGTACCTTCATGAGGAAAATCAAAATCCACGCAATCGTTAAAAAAGAAAAAAAGAGGAAGGTTATAATGGCCCGAATATCGGGTTAGAAGTGTACAGTGAATGTTTACAGTGTCTTGATGATGATCATAGTGTAGTGTAGTGTATTGAGTGATGTTAACAGTAGTGAAGTTAAGAATTAAGTGTGTTTAAGGTATAGCAATCCCGGGATGGAGGACCCCGGGGTAGCTATACAGCGGACTCGGCGGTTGATTTTTAGAAAAATTATTATTTCGCAAAATTGATATGTGGGCTGTCAGCAGTCTAATGGTGAAATTTGAGCTGAAAATGAGGTCATATAGGCATCTAAAATTCAAACTGAAGAAAAGCCTCTGGTTTGATTCAAATAGTAACTAGTTGATCGAAGTTTGACATAGATTTTAAAGAGGCAAACCCTTCAAAGTCCTCTTAAGAGGCAAACCCTTCAAATACCTCTTAAGAGGCAAATCCTTCAAAGACCTCTCAAGGGGCAAATCAACCAAAGACCTCTCAAAGGGCAATCAGCCAAAGGCCTCTCAGGGGGCAATCAGCCAAAGGCCTCTCAGGGGGCAATCAGCCAAAGGCCTCTAAGGGGGCAATCAACCAAAGGCCTCTCAGGGGGCAATCAACCAAAAATCTCTCAGGAGGCAATTAATCAAAGACCTCTTAGGGGGCAATCGACCAAAGGGGTTCTCAGAGGACACCACTTTAAATCTCAAAAAGGTTTGCACGATGGTGGCACTATCATTCTACAGAAGGTTAGCACGACCACAACCCTACCGCATAAACAAGGTTAAATACCAACACGGTTGGGGCTATACACCGCACAGGTTAGATGCTGTAACGAAGGAAGTTAGACACCGCATCAACAGGTTACATACCGACACGGCTGGGGTTATACACCGCACAGGTTGGATGCCACAATAATAGAGGTTATACACCACATCAAAGTCAATTACAAACCATAATGGCAGAAGCTAGGCACCGCACAGGTTAGACGCCGCTTCAACAAGGGTTAACACATCGATAAATTGACGGTAACTACCCCCCACAACTTCATTCAGACCGGAAAAAAGGCTGCCTCAGGTACATGTCTCTTCCTTATTTCTTTGAGTTTTGGCTCACCTCGACACCCATAAACTACGTTCCTCAAAACTAGGGGCAACTGTAGACATCGGGTCCTGAGATAGGCCAGACCAAAGTTATCTAGTGATGAAAATAACACCTTTTTACAGGCAAAAAATTAGAAGTGATGATTTATTTGTCGAAACCCTTCTTTTTAAATAAAAAATTATTTTTTTTTTGGTTTTGGGGCTTTCGATGGCCTGTAACCCGGCGTCGGTGTACGCGAAGTACGGAGCCTGTTTGCAGTGCGCGTCAAGTGCCGTGCACAACCACAGCGCGAGGCATGGCCTCCGAGCGAGGCTGTACCCTTAGGGCCGCACCTCGTGCATCTCCTACCTTGCGCGGACTCCGTTTTTCACTGGATTTCACTGAATTTTAGTTAAGATTAAATTTAAATTGATTTCCAATTTTCAAAAGGATCAAACATGATTTTTAAAGGATAATTAAGGATTTTTAGCGGGATTAAAATTCTTAAAACCTAATTTTCAAAAGTCATATAAAAAGAAAAGTTCAACACTAGAAAAAGGAGGAGGGGACAAAATGATAAAATACAAAAAAATTCAAAAGAAAAAAATCTTGAGAGCTAAACAGTTTCTCTTAAAAATATTCCAAAATTGTTCTTGAGCCAGGGAATTAATTCTTTGTGTTTAATATTCAATTCTTGTGATCTGATTTTCTAAAAATAAGAGTTTTTAAACAATCATTAGGGAAAGAAAGCTTTTCTTCTTTTTTCAAACAATCTATGAAAAAATCATCACGTTCTTCTTTTACAGTCGAGATCAAATCTCTGAGGCTAAATTTTCGTGCTAGATGCCAATCTTTGCTTTTCCTTGCTTCGTGTCATTCACTGTGTCTTCTCTATTGTAATCACTGTTGTTTACAATTAATTTGTTTGTTGTTGCTTATTATTAATATATTTGCTATTATTTATTAATCTGTTTGTTGTTTGTTATAATTAACATGAACTTAGATGAACTTGATTAATTTGCTGAATAGGATGCATGGAACATAGAATATTGAATTTATTTTTATTTGATTCTAGATTTGGTTTATTAATATATTTTATTAATTTCCAGTTTTTTTTATCAAATATTATTTTTCTGTGATAATCATAAATATTTTCTTCCTTAGTTAAAATTATTTATTATATTTGCTTCATTTAATTACACATTTATTTTATATTATATTTAATTTGATAACATTTTTTATTCTTGTTTTTGTTGTTTGCCAAAACTTATTTACTTCACTTTGAGTAATGTTCTGGGTGTGCTGGAGAATCAAGTGATTATGAGGCTTTACAGTTTGGTTTGGATTTTAATTTCTGTATTTTCCTTATTTTATTGTTTTGTATATTTTATGCAAAATGGTATTTAGATGTGTTATTTTATAGAAATTCATCTTTTTTTTACAATAATAAAAATTGGGATTTTTATTAATAAAAGAGGACCAATGTCCTTGTTTTAGCCAATAAACTTTCATTTTCAAAAGGGAGTTAATTTTCATGATTTTATTACCCAAAAATAAGTCTTGGATTTTTAAGTTAACACAAAGGAACTAGTGTTTCTAAAATCTAATAAATGTCCCGATTTATGTATTATGTATTTTATTTTATTCTTTTTTGTGTATTTATTTATTTTGGGCCCTTGTAATTAATTTTGGGACAATTTTATTCATTTATTTATTTATACTTTTTATTTGGGGGATTGTTCTGTATCATATTTTTCACTTGTAATTTATTTATTGCTTTCTCTATTATTCTTTTACTGCTTTCTGAAAATGCTTGAAATGCACTTTAATTTTATCGCATGATCGTGTGTGAGAGATAAATTAATTAACTCTAAAAACTCAATCATATAATGTTAACCAAAGGTATAAATAGGAGTGAGGTCCCGAAGTCTCTCTGGTTTTGGCCTCATAAGGTTAGAATTCATTTTCCAATATTTTATTGGGTGGCGACTCCATGATACCTGCCTTATGATACCCAATAGGAACCCTCGTAGGTTGATTGCCAATAATGGAATGGGGGTGAATCTTTGTCCATTGTGAAGCGACCAACTTTTACGTGTTTTAATGAACCTTCATCTGGTCTCGAGTCCTAAAAGCAGACCTCCGAGAGCGACCCGCATGCTGAGCGGGATTCACGCACATCACAACGAGGTGCAGCCTCGCACTGAGCGAGGACTTACGGGCCGCGCGCATTAGTGAGGCGAGGCCCTGCGTGCGGCGATTTGCGCACACTGCTTGCAGGGCCTTGCACACGCTACTTGCAGGCATCCCACAGGTCGTTCGATGGCAGGCCACTAAAAACCCAAAAAAACTGAAGCAAAAAATAATTTGTTATTTAAAATGAAGGTTTCGACAAGGAAATTATCACTTCTAACCATTTTGCTAGTTAAGAAGCATCATTTTCATTACTGGGTAACCTTAGTCCGGGCTGTCTCAGGATCCGATGTCTACAGTTACATGAAAGTAATAGATATATGTATAGCACATGTGTTTAGAATGGTCAACATGGTATTATATGTTAGACACATGTTCATATTAATATGCTCAGAGATGAATATTATTATATGATTAACATAGTAGACGTGTGAATGCCATATTGTTTGATGTTTGAAACTTCGTTAGAAGTCTACTGTTTTATGTTATCCCCACTAATCGTTATCGCTTACCACTGGTGTTTTTCCTTTGTAGGTTGCAGGTTTAGTAGGGAGTTGTGCATCTGCAGGTCAAGGCCATTAGGAGTACAAGCTGGAGTTTTTTTATTTATAGCTCAAATCATGTTATATAGAACAGTATAGAAATGATGTGAATGATTTTGTATTTGTAATGCATATGTTTTACAAGGAAGATGTACATGTAATATATAGAGGAACAACGATATTATGTAATTTAAATGACTATAAGAATTTGTTTTAAGCATGTGTATTGATACTTGATTATTAGTTATATAAGTATGTTGGAATTGTTTATTTGGAATTGCATATGTGCGTAGCGCTCCCTATCCTCCTAGGGGGTATTGGGGCGTTACATAGTGCGTCCTTTGTGAATTTTCACACTAGCTTTTTTTAGCGAGAAATGCATCCTGTTAGGGATTTTCATATAACCTTGTGCCTAACTTTTTCCTGGAATGGACCTAACCCACTCCAGTAATTTTTTTTAAGGGGAAAAACTGCCTATTTTCAGGTTTTCACCTTTTCCCTTGGCCTAACTTTTGATTAGAGAGCTAGTTACGATTTTCATCTCCAATGCCTTTATTTTTATCACCAGAAACACCCCAAATTTATTCCATGTTGTTCGAGTGGTATGGCCTTTCTTATACCAACCTACACTGGAGTCCGCTTGTGGTCTTCATTAAGAACGAACTTCTGGTCACTAAGAGGTGCTCTTACCCATAGTGTACTTCTATCAATAAAATGTCTTGGTAAAAATGACATGGTGAGGTCCACAATAAAAGAAGCATTTGTCACACAAAATGTTATTGTAGACACCGGGTCCCGAGTCAACCCAGATCAAGGTTACCCCCTGCAGTGCGAGAGCGCCCGCCCCACAGGGGTGGCCGGCACTTAAGAGGCTACCCCTCATGCGTGGGCAGCCCCTCGCGTCGGGGGCCTTTGCATACGCCTTCCCCGCGGGGGTGGCCTGCAGGCTTTAGACTGCCCCTATGAGTGGGTCGCCCCAGGCCGCCCCTGTGCACGGACGGCCACGCGGTAGCCCCGTATGAGGCTGCCCCTCGTGGGAGGGCATGCTTGCGTGCAAGATGGCCACACGGCAGCCGCATGCGAGGCTGCCCCTGCTCACTCGAGGGCGCCCTTGCGCGCAGGCAGCCACTTGGCAACAGCGCGCAAGGCTGCCCCAGCATACTGGGCGCCCCTTCGCGGCAGGCCTCCTTTGTCGCTTTCCTTCCTCCTGCAGCGCGATTCTGTCAGATTTTGAGGGAGCTACGATCCAAATTGGACTAAAAAAGCCTGATTTTTCAGTTTTTATGTCTTTTGGGGTAAAATATAGAAGAGAAGAGAGAGAAAAACAAAAAAGAGGAGGTTTTTTGAGAGAAAAAAAAAAGACAAAAATGAGAGTTTTCTTTGAGAAAGAAAAAGAGATTTTTTGAGAGAAAAAAATTCATTCTTTGATTTTCTTGAATCTAAAAACATTTGTTGAGGTTAGATTTAACTTGAGGAAGGAAAAATGAATTTCCTTAGCTTGGGCTTCTCATCAAACAACAAAAAAACCAGTTTTGAGTTTTGGTGTTCTTGAGTTTTTTTGAGATAAAAACTTATAATTTTTAAATCTTTTTGAGTTTGATTTCAAATCTTAACAAGGGGAACAGATTGAGAACATCTTACTTTCAGATTATCTACTCTAAAGGTAAAGGATCTTGAATTAATTTTTTTATCATCTCATTTTTATTTTCTTGCATTATTGAATACATGAATAATGGTTTGATGAATATGTGTTTTTGAAGTTGAGATTTATATTCTTTTGGTATGATTTTTTAATCTTTTTGTTGTTGTTCATATAAGAATGGGTAAATGTACATGATTTAGGTGTGAAAAATCAAGTTTTTAGTGTTTGATTTTTTTTGGGAAAATCTTCAGTTTTTGAAGGCTGCTCCACCACCATCCCCTTAGGGGATGGTCTGGCCGCCCCTCATAGCTAGGCCACCCCTCACCCCATGTGGTGTCTCTTTGCGCACCTTTGCCCTTTTTGGCTCGATTTTAGCCCATTCGATGCATTTTTCGTGTCCGTTTTTGCGATAACCTTTTAGTTTAAATGTTATTTTCTACTTTATGATGTTTATTTCCCTTATTTTCATTTTTATTTAGTTGATTTTAGAATTATTGCTTATATTTTTATTATTATTTTATTTGGGTTTAAAATGTGGTTTTGCTTGTTTGAGCGTCTTCGTGACCAAATGGAGGGGTCATAACGTGTAGGAGGCTACATTATTTCGGTGAGATCTTACCTATCCCTTATTTGAATGATTGTGTTTGTTAAAAATTTTATTTTATGTGCTGTCAGATAAAAAATCACAAAAATATTTTTATGACTGAATTGGAATTTTCATTAATAAATTAGGACCAATGTCCTTAATTTTAGCCAAGTGTAAGCACCGTGTCCCGGAGCGGTCCGGATCAGAGATTACCCTGTGATGAAATCAGTATCCGAGCCTGTACAAACGGTTTGCATTCGGAGGTTTTAGTCCCATGCTCCACGAGAAATGAGTCTTTTCACCTTTCGTAGGCAGAGGGGGAGAAAACAGGGAATTTTCGAGTCAAAAAAGTATATTTTCCTCGACAGACGGCCATCTCGTCTGTGAGAGGCCAGCCGGTCGCTCAGGGTCACAGACGGCTTGTGGTATTTTTCGACGCCAGTCGGAAGGCACCGCCTCTTCCAGAGCACGCCACCTAATTTCCCGGAGCACGCAACCTTTTCGATGCCCGTCGGTGGAAATGGCAGGGCCTTCGGATGAATCCTTGTGTCAGAAGGATTCTTCCGACGCCCGTCTCCATACACCGATGCCCATCGGTCGTGCCTAGCTTATAAAAGCTTTGGATTTTCTCGTAAAAAGGGTTCCAAAAATTTTCAAGAGGGGAAACTCTGCCGAAATTCAAGCACATTTTCTCTCTCTTCCAGCAAACACATTCATTAAGAAATCTCTTTTAATTTGTGAATCAAAACCATAAAAAGGAACTAAATCTAATTAGTTTTCTTCGATTCCAAAGTCAGTCTCTTTTTGAAAGGTTTAGAAGGAAACCACCTATTTTCCATTTTCTGACCTTTCATTTCATTTCTCGCGGAGCGTGCGGGACTCTAATCGACACCAAGAATCTCACTAAAGTATTATCTGAGGGTAAATATTCCGGACTTATTCTCCATATTATTTCATCTTTCTTCTTTATTTTACTATTCTCTTGGCTTTTCGCCTTCACTTTTTCTTTATTTTGATTCTCTTCATCTTATTTTGTGTTAAAACCGCTTTTGCGTCGAAAAGAGAGTTTTTTACTGATTATTTTCGGATACAGTGGTGACCGAAGGGTCATCTTCTTCACCGACGCCCGTCGGTCACCCCACTCACAGACGCCCTCTTTCTTGAGTGAGCGACGGACATGTCGGTCACTCGGCAGAGGTCGTAGCTGGGTCCTGTCTCCACGTTTTCAAATCTTTTTTTTTATCTCTCTCAAGCCCTTTTGACTTTATTTATGTTTGAGTTTTTATATATTAACCTTCTTTAACCTTTTCTGAGCATATATTGATTTTCTTGGGCTGTCCTGAGCTCGAGGGGCTATCTACCATACTCGGAGGATTTCGTCCGGTTTAGTTTTCTAACTTCCTTGGTCATTTCCTTTATTTGTTTATTCATTAATTACTTTATGTACATGGATATACCTTTTTGTATCCCGCTAAATATAAAAATTGATAAATGTTTTATATTCAATAAAGAGAAGTTTTCATAAATGTAAGGACCCAATGTCCTATTTTTATCCAATAAACATCATCCCAATAAAAACATCCAATTTTAAATAATGATGCATGCGAGGACCAAAGTCCTCAAAATAAACAATACCCCGATTCGTGTATGTATCGCACATTTATGAGAGGGAGTTGTATTCCGCTCCTTGTGTTATTGTAATTTATTGCTTTCACTATTTATTTGCTCATTTACGGCTTTCCAAATATGAATAAATGCGCCTTCAATCAATTGCATCGTGTGGAGAGAGAGCGAATTAATGATATTTAAAATTTGATCATAAAATAATCAAGGTAGAAATAGATGAGAAATCCCGAACCCAGCTCTGGTCTTTGGGCTCAAAGAGGCGAGAGGTTTAACCTCCAAGACACCTCTTGTGTCACGAGACTCTAGCATAAATCCTAGGCTCCTTAGGGCAAGAGGTTTACCCTCCAAGACCCCTCTGGTTGGCCCAAAATGGATACTAAGCGCAGTCTTAGGCTCTCCGAGGCGAGAGAAACTTTCCCAATGTTCTATTGGGTAGCGACTCCATGAAACCTCCTTGTTGCCCAACATAGGACGCACTTGCAATTTATTGCAAACTGTCAACGGACCCTCAAATGCCCCGATCGCCCTTGAGCGGGCGGTCGTACGGGCGGCCGCGGGGATCCGGCGCGTGTCACACCAAGGAATACAAAAATGTCACGAACTAAAATGAAGAGTTAATTTTCTCAAAATGGGGAGTAATTCGTTCCGACTTTCAAACAAATAGCCGAAATAATTCTTCGATCCCTTTTTAAGCGAGCATGAAGGAACCAATGTTCCTAAACTAAATAAATATTCTAATTTATGCATGTTAGCTCTTTTGATTGATTTTACTTGATTTCTTTAGCATTTTGTTTATATATCTTGTGGGCCCTTGTAATTAATTATTTTTGGGGCAATTTTGTTTAGATTTTCTTTTCATTTGGGGGATTGCATTTGTCCTACTTTTCATTTCAATTTTGTTTAGCTTTTCTTTTCATTTAGAGGATTGTATTTGTCCCAATTTCTATTTTGTAATTGTGTGTTTACTGCTTTATTTATCGCTTTATTTACAGCTTTTATTTACCGCTTTCTCGATGCTTAAATTGCGCTTTTAATAAATTGCATTGACCGTGTAAGATGAGAGATGGAATTTTCTAACCTAAAAACTCATTTATAACTAATCAAGACATTAATAAGAGTGGAGTTCCGAACTACTCTCTGGTTTAGACCATAGAGGTTAGACGACCTTTCCCAATTTCTCGTAAATTGGGTGGCAACCCCAAAATACCTCGAAGGTGCCTAAAGGTTTCATGGGACTAGATGAACTTCCCCAATGTTCTATTGGGTAAGGATTCAAAAATGTCTTGTGTTACCTAAGATCGAATGATGCGAACCATCCCTCGAGCCCTAAAAGCAGGGGCCTCGAAAAAGGAGAGCCTCCCCTCGGGCCGGTTCTGACATGCGTCACAGTGGCAACTCCATTGGGGACTTTGTGACTTTGCTCTAAAAGTGTCTTGGTTAAAATGTATAATTGAGTTTTTAAAATTCAAATTCCATCTCTCATATAAAATTGCATTGCATCATGCTAGAGCCTTAGAATTATGATAATTTGGACCCTTATTTTACCCCATTGCGTTCTCGAAGCACGACCCTACGTTCACTCAATATGAAAAAGTGTTAAGGATAATCACCAGTCCAAGCCTAGTACCTTTTGGTATATCAAATGGAGACCCAATTGGTTATTATACTCATGATAAGCTAGACCCATTGGCAGGGACCATGCTTGGGTATCCCTAAAGTAACATCACCCTGACCAAAGTTCATATAATTGAAATAGATACTTCCCATAGGTTAGATGAAACATAATACAATGCTTGTCATATGGGCTGTCATGTATCGAACAAAATCAAAGGAATTAAGTAGTCTTCTATTAAAGGCTTTCATGCCCAGTGGGTCTACCTTAATTTGGTTGAAGTATTCAAATACATAATGGCCGAAACCCATACGTATGCGTATTCTGAGAGACGTTGTGCTACCAATTTTTTGCTATGCACTATGCGTGTTCCTCGGGTCCCCTATTGGTTCATGAATTAAGCCCACCTAGGAAGCAACCAATTGACCTCGTGTGTGGGAGTTAAAAGGTTGGAAGAATCTACTTGCTTGTATTTGGTTGTGAAATACTGCATGACTCACGATCATCCATCGTATACGTCATTCATGCATCATTCCGACAAAGTAAGCTCTATAGCTATCTGTAGACACCGGGTCCCGAACCCCGGCATAAAATGAAAATGGTGATTTTTGATCTTTGATTATTCCCTCAGAAAAAAAAAATATATAAATAAAAAATATAAAAAAAAAAAAAATATATATATATATATAAATATGTGTGTGTGTGAAATTAGGTAATTAATTAGTTGATGTTGTCAGTTAATTAAGTGGTTAATATTATTGTGTTAATTAAAATGCATGTAAAATTAAAGTGTAATGTTTAATTAATTAGATAAATTATATATATAATATATATATAGATTAATTGTATTAAGATGTGATTAATTAATGTAATGTTTAATTATATTATGTAATTGTTTAATTAACATGTATATAGGTGTGTTAATTTAATTAAATTGTGTGTGTATTAATTAAAGGAAAAGGAGGGAAATAATTGAGTGAGGAAATGACCATTGTACCCTCAACCCTAATTTGAGGGTGTATAAAAAGAAAAGAATGAGCAAAGAATAAGGGGGGGCTCTCTCATTCGGCTGGAACAAAAAAAAAAAAAAAGAAAAGAAAAGAGAAAAGAAAGATAACAGAAAGGGAAGGAGGAGCCGACCATGAAAAGAAAAAATAGCAAAAATTAAACACAGAGGGAGTAGGAAAATAGAGAGCAAGAGAGATACAGAGCAAGAAGAAACAAAACAAAAGAAACCAAAGGAAAAAGAAAAGGAAAACAAGAGTGAAAGAGTGAATAGAAAGGAAATAGAGAGAAGAAAGAAAAGAGAGAGACCAGAGGACAACGGGAACAGAGACGCCGGAAAGAAGAAGAAAGAAGGGAAAAAGAAGAGGGGGAGGCGGAGCCTCCGCCGGCCAGCCACGCCGCCGTCCAGTCAAACGCGCCACCCCGGCGAACTCCCCACATCCAGACGCTTCAGACGACGGCAACCGTTCCTCCATCGGACTCCGGCAGACGGCGCGTGGAGGAGATCGGCGAGGAGAAGCCCGTGACGTTCCGTGGTGTTTTTCGGTGACGATCAACTTCCTTCCGGCGCGTGACCAGCTCCAGCGAGATCCTCGGGCGCCGATCTATCTTCCGGCATAGGTGGTGTCGATCACCTCTCCTCCGGCGAAGCTCCGGCGAGGTAAATCCCTTTTTCCTTATTTTATATTATTATTATTATTATTATTATTATTATTATTATTATTATTATTAATATATATACATATATATATTTTATTTATTTTCTGTTTTTTTATATTATTATTATTATTATTATTATTATTATTATATATATTTGTTTTCTGTTTTTATATTTATTATTATTATTATTATTATTATTATTATTATTATTATATGTATATTTATTTAATTTCTGAATTTTTATTATTAATATATTTATTTATATTTATTTATTATTCTGTTTTAATATTATTTTTATTATTTATTATTGTCATTTTCATATTTATTTTTGTTATTATTACTATTATCATTATTATTATATATTTATTTATTTGATTTCTGTTTATTAATATTATTATAATTATTATTATTATTTAATATTATTACTATTATTATTATTGAGTTCTATGGTTATTTAATTTTATCGATTTCTAATATTAAGTTTATTTGTGTTTATTGTCGGTGTCAAATACTTGTGTTCCCCTGTTGAGCACCCGTGCGAATGAAGGAGGAAATCCAAGGAGTTGCCATTTTTATTGTACTTGTTATTTTTCCTTTATGTGTTTTATTTAGTTATTTGGCATGTAATAATTAATTAAACCATTTATTTTATGCACGCTTAATAAAAAATCACACAAAAATATTTCTACAAATAAAATTGAATTTTCTAATAAAATGGGACCAAGGTCCTAGTTTTTTATCCAAAAATAAATTGTCACTTTAAAATAATTTTCTTTAATTGTGCATGAGAGGACCAACGTTCTCAACACTAAATAAACACCCCGTTTTATGTATGATTTATATTTTATTTACAATGGGGGTTGTATTCCGCCCCTAGTTTTATTATAATTTATTTTTTTTATCTTTATTTTTATATTTATTTATCATTTTATATGTGAATGATGTGTGCTTTAAATTCAATGCATTAATCGCATGAGATGAAAAATGAAATTTTGTAATTCAAAAACCCATTTATAATTAACCAAGGCACCAATAAGTGTGAAGTTCCGGACACCATCTCTGGTTTAGACCGATAAGAGGTTAAACTTTCCCAATTTCTTGTAAATTGGGTGGCGACTCCAAAATACCTCAAAAGTGCCTAAGGGTGTTATGGCGATGGATGGTCCTTTTCAATGTTCTATTGTGAAAGGAGGTGCCGAAAATATCTCATAACACATAAGATCGGAAAAGACGCGAACCCATCCCTCGAATCCTGAAAGCGGATTCTCGAAGAGGGCCTTGCTGGTTCCGGCGCGCGTCACAGTGGCGACTCCACTGGGGACTGTTTGTGACTTTGCTCTGAAAATGTCTTGGTTAAAATGTATAATTGGGTTTTTTTTTTTTTTTTTAAACTAAAATTTCATCTCTCATCTAAATTGCATTGCATCCATGCTAGAGCCTTAGAATACGCTAGTTTGGTCCCTCTTTTAGCCCCGGTGCGTTCCCGAAGCACTACCTCATTTTCACTCAATTTGGGGAAGTGTTAAGGATAATCACCAGCCCAAGCCTCGTACCATCGTGGTATATAAAATGGTGACCCGATCGGTCGTTATGCTCGTGATGAGCTAGACCCGTCGGCAGGGATCATGCTTGGGTAGCCCCAAAGTAACACCACCTTTTGACCAAAGCTCATGTAATGGCAATAGAAATCTCCACTAGGTGACATGTACCATAATATCGTGCTTGCTATTTGGGCCGTTATATACTGAACCAAATCAATTGAGTTAGATGATTTTCATCAAAGGCTTTCATGCCCCGATGGGCTTATCTTGATTTAATCGAATTGTTTAAATATATAATGGCCAAACATCCCTGCGCATGTGCTTTAAAGTAAGAGTTGTTATGCTGTCGGTTTTTCACCGCGCATTATACGCGTCCATTGGGTTCCCTGTTAACCCTTGGATAAAGCTCACCTAGGAAAGAGATCGCACGACCCCGTGTGTGGGAGAAATAAGGTTGGAAGGATCTACTTGCTTGCATGTGGCTGTGGATGCTACACAACATGCACATACATCACATGTCATTCATGTCAAAAAAAAATCATCAATCAAAAAAAAAAATTTGAATTGAAAATAATATAGAAAAATAAAAAATACATTTCATATTGTGTATATATCCTTTTGCCTACATATTATTTTTCATGAGCATATACCATCGTGTATATATATTTTTACGCATTGCATCGCATAATTGCAATTTATTGATTTTTTCTCATTCCATTCGCACAATTCACGATCATGCATTGTATATTGTCATGCACGCATCATTCTAACAATTTAAATTTTCAGCCATTATAGATTCTTCCAAGTGGATTAGAGGTCCCGACGGTCGATTAGTACGAACAGACTCGCCCTTTGGATTGTTGGAATTAGTGCTCGATTGGGATCCTAATACACTCTCGACATCTAGTACCCCATCCTTCATGGCGGACGAAACTGGAAACCCATCCACTCAAGACCTCGCCCGGAGGTTGGATGAATTTGAACGGCGAATGCTAGACATGATGGGCGCTATGGTCGAAAGAATTGCCCATCCCCCTGCTGCACAAGCACCCCCTATTCTGCAGCCGCCTATTGCTCAACAAGTGCCAGCAGTCCCTCCTTGGGGGCAAGTTGAACCGCCTGCTGGTGGGGAGGTTCCCTTCGTTGGGGTGGCTGCTCGCCAACCTATTAATGAGAATGAAGCTGCACCCGTTGAGCCAAGAAGGGCAAGGGTTCATAATCCCGAGGAGGATTTTGTGGAAGAAGATGAGATGGAGGAAGTAGTTGCCCACCAACCTGCGAGGGGTAGAGCACCTAAGGTGGAAGATGAGACTCTGAGGGCAATGAGACAGCAGATTGAGACCATCACCCGAATGTTGTCAGCTGGAAAAGGGATCAACCCTGAAGATAGAAATTTGGGAGACGAAGAATTGCTGCCCCAGAGATTTAAAATGCCTGAGCTGCCAAAGTTTAACGGTACTTCAGATCCTTCCGCACATATCAAGCAGTACACTTTAGTGATGAAGGGTACGGGACTGAGCAAAAAGCAAAAGGTGGAGTATTTTTGCCTCAGCCTGTCGGGTCCTGCAGTGGATTGGTACCATGGCCTGGATAGGAGGTGTAAAGAAGACTGGGACCTGCTGACCGATGAATTTATGAAACAGTACAATTGCAGTACTAGAATGGAGGTCACCCTGAAAGACCTTGAACTTTTACAGCAAAAGCCCGAATAATCGTTCCACGAGTACCTCACAAGGTGGAGGAACAGGGTCATGGAGATGAAACGAAAGCCTGACACAGCTGATCAGATTAGGCTATTTATCAGAAACTCCTGTCCTTACCTGAGGGATTTGCTGAGCTTCAAAGGGCTTAGAGATTGGGAATCATTGAAAGACATTGCTGTAGAAGCTGAGGGGGCCTACCTGGCAAAGAAGGCGAGTCAGAATAGCTTTCCTGGGAGAAACTTTGAAAATCAATCGGGCAACAGATCAGGCGGAGCTGGAAGCAGCAACAACAGAAGTGGCAAGGCAGCTGAAGTTTCAGCTACCGGAATGGGGCAAAGTCAAAGGCACTTTTCAAATTTGGGCCGTCCTTTGTCCTGGGTATTAAAAAGACTGATAAAAGAAGGAAAGTTGCAGCCCCTGCCTCCTAAGCCAGCCAGAACCCAAGGGCAACCGGGTCATAGAGATGATGAGTATTGTACTTTTCACCAGCACACGGGGCATATGACAGACCGTTGTGCGAGGCTAAGACATGAAATTCAGGATCTCATCGACACGAAGCAGATAACTGATCCTGAGAAGAGGGGGAAAGATAAGAAGCCGGGCTACAACGCAGTCCTTCCACCAAATGTATGATCGGATCCAGTCCACCAGGGTGGCATTTTTGCAAGAACTACCTGGAGATATTATGTATTATGTCTCTGTATTTTGAAAGCTCCTTATAACATTTTGGTTATGTAGTTTGATGAACAATATTTTGCGTACTTATATATTATTTCTAATGATTTCATTTCTTATGATCATGATATATTCATTCATTTTGACATTAATTCAATTAATACTACTGCATTTAATCTTGGAACTTTGGGAAATCCAAGGAAAATCTTGATTGCATCTGATATAACTCTTGAAAAGAGAGAGATTCTGAAAATAAAAATAAGAAAAAAAAATTACTAGTTGCAATTAGGAGATTGGATGAAAACTCACTAAGAGCACTAGAACCTTTCTGATTACCCGTCGAAGCGATCTCTGGATAAGACAGAACCTGGAAAATGATTTAGGCATCATTCTTTGTATAGCTCTCTAAATGACTATTTCCTACCCTTGTTCTACAATCGCTTGCTAGCCCATTGAGCCTTTATGCAGGTATGCTGAATGCGTACCAATTTTGTTGTTACACACATTAAAACTATCCCCTCGCCTAAAATGATTTTGGCTTCCCCTTAGAAGAGTGGCCGCTCTAAAATTGATGGATATTCATTTGAACAATTCTTTGGACTATTAAGAAATTGTCTTGATAAGAGCAGGTTCAGACTTTGAAAAGAGGGTTTAGTCATGCATGAAAGGCATGAGCTCAAAAAAAAAAAGAGAAGCGAAAGAAAAAAAAGAAAAAGAAAAGCGAAAAATCCAAAAAGAAAAAAAAATGAAAGAAAAAGAAGCAAAGAAAAAAGAAGAATAAAAAAGAGAGCCCAAAATGGTGACCAATTGACTAGTTTCAACGATTGCCCTTCTGATCTCAAGGAGCTAGAATGTTATCGAATCCAATTTCAAGAATACTTTTGAGCCGAGAATGGTTCATCCATCAGTCGAGAAAATATTGCGGCCATTTTTCTCTAGCGACCTGATCTTTCTTTGACAGCCATCTACCCAAGCCTAACATTACAACCAAAGTAAGACCTTTTGATTCCGGGTTCAGTCTTATCCAATTAGCGGAGATGACCTTCTAAGAAGGTTTGGTACGTAAGAAGAGGCCTATGGTGTTTCTTGAGCTTCAAGTGAGAAGCCATGAGTGCATTCATGCATTCGAGTTAAGTCTCGTCTCCGACGTTGCTTCTAGAATTTGCATTCAAAAGATTAAATGAGAGCAGAGAGAAAATATTCAATCATGAGAATCAAGAAGAGAGCTGATTGATAACAGGAGTTTGATGCTTTCAAGATCCATCCCGAGATTGGATGAGGTTTTGTATCTTGAGATTAATGCCAAATAATGATCATATATTATGAAATCAAATTGAAATATGTGCATTTATGCAATGGTATCGATGTAACCAGAATAGTTCATTTGATGTACAAAAAAAAAAAAGAAAAAAAAAAGAGAAGAAAAAGAAATAAGAAAAAAAAAAGAAAAAAGGTCGTTAGAGATGAAAACCGTAATTGGCGCTCTAAGCAAAAGTTAGGCCAAAGGACAGGGTGAAAACCTGAAAACAGGCAGTCTGTCCTAAAAAAAAAAAAAAAGCCGCTGGGTTGGATTGGGTCCATTCCAGGCAAAAATAAGGCACAGGGTCA
Organism: Excoecaria cochinchinensis; assembly: GCA_947683425.1. NCBI lineage: Eukaryota > Viridiplantae > Streptophyta > Magnoliopsida > Malpighiales > Euphorbiaceae > Excoecaria > Excoecaria cochinchinensis. The sequence continues at coordinate 69,644 of CANTUQ010000117.1, forward strand.
TGTGAAAATCCGGAAGGACGCATTTCCCGCCAAGAAAAGCTAGTGCGAAAATCCACGAGGGACGCACTGCCTTAAAATAATGACTACAGGTTTCAGACGAGAACCTCATGATCCCCGATCCCCAAAGAGCATGAAATTCAAAGGCAATTCCAGAAGGCACTGATCTTACTGCAAATTGCAATCAAATTGGTTGTCGCCTCCAAATCCACTTAGATGAATTTGTATACTGCATTGCTGCATACATACGCATCTCACGTGCATGCTCACAATTTTTTTTGTATATCTGCCTTTCTAAGTCTTGCAGAAAAAGAGACTCGATGCGGACACCGGCAGAACCCGAGTGACGACATCATTCTATCCATCAATCAAGACAAGCAACCCAAGACCTCTCAGGGGGCAGTTATCAAATCTTAAAGCCCTTCGAGGAGGCAAAACGTGAAGTCCTTTGAGGAGGCAAATCGGCAAATCTCGAAGCCCTCTCAAGAGGCCGATTACCCAAGCTCCCTAGGGAGACGAGTCCCATACAACATCATGCATACAATTTCTTGTGTATATTTTGTGCATTTGGTTTTGCAGAAAATATCTGAATGACCGTTCAGAAGGGCAGTCCAGGAGGACACCCGGTCCGGAAGGACATCCATTTCAGAAGAACAACATCAGCGCTTTGTAAGTCTGGAGCAGACTCGGTGCAGCTCAAGAGAGCAACCCTCGCACTTTGAATCTTGGTAGCGATTCAGTGCAAACACTTCGAATCTTGGTAGCGATTCAGTGTAGTTCGCGCTTTGTAAGTCTGGAGCAGACTCGGTGCAGCTCAAGAGAGCAACCCTCGCACTTTGAATCTTGGTAGCGATTCAGTGCAAACACTTCGAATCTTGGTAGCGATTCAGTGTAGTTCGCGCTTTGTAAGTCTGGAGCAGACTTGGTGCAGCTCAAGAGAGCAACCCTCGCACTTTGAATCTTGGTAGCGATTCAGTGCAAACACTTCGAATCTTGGTAGCGATTCAGTGTAGTTCGCGCTTTGTAAGTCTGGAGCAGACTCGGTGCAGCTCAAGAGAGCAACCCTCGCACTTTGAATCTTGGTAGCGATTCAGTGCAAACACTTTGAATCTTGGTAGCGATTCAGTGCAAACACTTCGAATCTTGGTAGCGATTCAGTGTAGTTCGCGCTTTGTAAGTCTGGAGCAGACTCGGTGCAGCTCAAGAGAGCAACCCTCGGACTTTGAATCTTGGTAGCGATTCAGTGCAAACACTTCGAATCTTGGTAGCGATTCAGTGTAGTTCGCGCTTTGTAAGTCTGGAGCAGACTCGGTGCAGCTCAAGAGAGCAACCCTCGCACTTTGAATCTTGGTAGCGATTCAGTGCAAACACTTCGAATCTTGGTAGCGATTCAGTGTAGTTCGCGTTTTGTAAGTCTGGAGCAGACTCGGCGCATTCACCACATCATCAAAGCCCTCTGAGGAGGCAAATTCTCCAAATTTTCAAAGTCCTCTGAGGAGGCAAAATCTTGAAGTCCTCTGAGGAGGCAAAATTCTCAAAGTCCTCTGAGGAGGCAAAATCTCCAAGTCCTCTGAGGAGGCAAAATCTCTAAATCCTTTGAGGAGGCAAATCTCGAAGCCCTCTGAGGAGGCATCTCTTTATCCAACTCCCGGCAAGAAGGTAGGGTCTCCGCCACAGGTATGTAATCCCTTCTCTCTTCCTCCTTGAATTTTGGCTCACTTAGGTGTCTATGCACTAGCTTCTTCAAAATTGGGGGCAACTGTAGACACCGGGTCCCGAACCCCGGCATAAAATGAAAATGGTGATTTTTGATCTTTGATTATTCCCTCAGAAAAAAAAAATATATAAATAAAAAATATAAAAAATAAAAAATAAAAAAAAAATATATATATATAAATATGTGTGTGTGTGAAATTAGGTAATTAATTAGTTGATGTTGTCAGTTAATTAAGTGGTTAATATTATTGTGTTAATTAAAATGCATGTAAAATTAAAGTGTAATGTTTAATTAATTAGATAAATTATATATATAATATATATATAGATTAATTGTATTAAGATGTGATTAATTAATGTAATGTTTAATTATATTATGTAATTGTTTAATTAACATGTATATAGGTGTGTTAATTTAATTAAATTGTGTGTGTATTAATTAAAGGAAAAGGAGGGAAATAATTGAGTGAGGAAATGACCATTGTACCCTCAACCCTAATTTGAGGGTGTATAAAAAGAAAAGAATGAGCAAAGAATAAGGGGGGGCTCTCTCATTCGGCTGGAACAAAAAAAAAAAAAAAGAAAAGAAAAGAGAAAAGAAAGATACACAGAAAGGGAAGGAGGAGCCGACCATGAAAAGAAAAAATAGCAAAAATTAAACACAGAGGGAGTAGGAAAATAGAGAGCAAGAGAGATACAGAGCAAGAAGAAACAAAACAAAAGAAACCAAAGGAAAAAGAAAAGGAAAACAAGAGTGAAAGAGTGAATAGAAAGGAAATAGAGAGAAGAAAGAAAAGAGAGAGACCAGAGGACAACGGGAACAGAGACGCCGGAAAGAAGAAGAAAGAAGGGAAAAAGAAGAGGGGGAGGCGGAGCCTCCGCCGGCCAGCCACGCCGCCGTCCAGTCAAACGCGCCACCCCGGCGAACTCCCCACATCCAGACGCTTCAGACGACGGCAACCGTTCCTCCATCGGACTCCGGCAGACGGCGCGTGGAGGAGATCGGCGAGGAGAAGCCCGTGACGTTCCGTGGTGTTTTCCGGCGACGATCATCTTCCTTCCGGCGCGTGACCAGCTCCAGCGAGATCCTCGGGCGCCGATCTATCTTCCGGCATAGGTGGTGTCGATCACCTCTCCTCCGGCGAAGCTCCGGCGAGGTAAATCCCTTTTTCCTTATTTTATATTATTATTATTATTATTATTATTATTATTATTATTATTATTAATATATATACATATATATATTTTATTTATTTTCTGTTTTTTTATATTATTATTATTATTATTATTATTATTATATATATTTGTTTTCTGTTTTTATATTTATTATTATTATTATTATTATTATTATTATTATATGTATATTTATTTAATTTCTGAATTTTTATTATTAATATATTTATTTATATTTATTTATTATTCTGTTTTAATATTATTTTTATTATTTATTATTGTCATTTTCATATTTATTTTTGTTATTATTACTATTATCATTATTATTATATATTTATTTATTTGATTTCTGTTTATTAATATTATTATAATTATTATTATTATTTAATATTATTACTATTATTATTATTGAGTTCTATGGTTATTTAATTTTATCGATTTCTAATATTAAGTTTATTTGTGTTTATTGTCGGTGTCAAATACTTGTGTTCCCCTGTTGAGCACCCGTGCGAATGAAGGAGGAAATCCAAGGAGTTGCCATTTTTATTGTACTTGTTATTTTTCCTTTATGTGTTTTATTTAGTTATTTGGCATGTAATAATTAATTAAACCATTTATTTTATGCACGCTTAATAAAAAATCACACAAAAATATTTCTACAAATAAAATTGAATTTTCTAATAAAATGGGACCAAGGTCCTAGTTTTTTATCGAAAAATAAATTGTCACTTTAAAATAATTTTCTTTAATTGTGCATGAGAGGACCAACGTTCTCAATACTAAATAAACACCCCGTTTTATGTATGATTTATATTTTATTTACAATGGGGGTTGTATTCCGCCCCTAGTTTTATTATAATTTATTTTTTTATCTTTATTTTTATATTTATTTATCATTTTATATGTGAATGATGTGTGCTTTAAATTCAATGCATTAATCGCATGAGATGAAAAATGAAATTTTGTAATTCAAAAACCCATTTATAATTAACCAAGGCACCAATAAGTGTGAAGTTCCGGACACCATCTCTGGTTTAGACCGATAAGAGGTTAAACTTTCCCAATTTCTTGTAAATTGGGTGGCGACTCCAAAATACCTCAAAAGTGCCTAAGGGTGTTATGGCGATGGATGGTCCTTTTCAATGTTCTATTGTGAAAGGAGGTGCCGAAAATATCTCATAACACATAAGATCGGAAAAGACGCGAACCCATCCCTCGAATCCTGAAAGCGGATTCCCGAAGAGGGCCTTGCTGGTTCCGGCACGCGTCACACTATCATAGATTAGTTCAAGTGGTTTAGGGATCCTAGTGGATGGCTGATCATAAATCCTATCTCCGAGTTGCCAGGAAGGGTATCGTTTCGAGATTTAGGTTCATTTTTAGAGGGCAGTGAGACTTTATCTTCAGAATTTTTAGTAGAATGCAGTATGGCTGATCCTTCAAGAGAGTCGGATGTGACCCACACATTGATTGCTGAGGAAGTGGGTAGGAGACTGGAGGAGTTTGAAAATAGGATGATGATAATGATGGGGAATTTGACTACCACAATAACATAGCCCGTTAGGCAGCCACCAGTTGCTCCTACAGTAGGATAAGAGAGGCAGGATCCTGTTAGAGAGGATCCTCCAGTGATTTTATTCCCACCAGTGGCTGAGCCCTGGGGGTACGCACGAACTTAAAAAGGTTATGGATCTTAACGATGAATTCTTTGAGGAGGACCCAGTCTCAGTGAAGGGCAAGGCACCCAAAGTTGAGGAGGTGATGTGGAAGAAGATGGAAGAGAGGTTTGAGGTCATGACCCGTATACTGATAGTAGATAAGGGGATGAACCCTGAGGATAGAGAGTTGGATGGGGATGACCTAGTGCCCCAAAATTTAAAGATGCCTGATATTCCCAAGTTTTATGGGACTTCTGACCCGACAGCACATATTAAGCAGTACTCCCTGGTTATGAAGGGTACCACCTTGTCTAGGAAGCAGAAAATAGAATATTTCTACCTTAGCCTTACTGGAGGTGCAGTAGATTGGTATCACGGACTAGATAGAATGTCCAAAGAGGATTGGGATCTACTGACCAAGGAGTTCCTCAAGCAGTATGACTGTCGTACCTTGATGGATGTCACCTTGAAGGACCTAGAGCTGTTACAGCAGAAATCAGGAGAGTCCTTCCATGAGTATCTCACTAGGTAGTGGAATAGGGTTATAGAGATGAAGCATAAGCCCGATACCCAGAGCGGATCCAATTGTTCATCCGAAATGCAAGTCCATACCTGAAGGAGGGACTAAAGATAAAAGGTCTCAAAGATTGGGAATCCTTGAAGGATATCGCCATAAAGGCTGAGAGTGAATTCATGGCCAAGAGAGCGAGCAGTAAAGCCTATGTTAGGAAGGTTTATAGCAATCAGGGGGCAGGCAGGTTAGTTGGCTCTTACAGTACTGATAGGATAGGAAAGACAGTTGAGATTTTGGCTACGGGGGCAAGCAAAAGGTACTTTTTGAACCTAGGCTGACCTCTATCATGGGTTCTAAATAAGCTTGAAAAAGAGAGAAAGTTACAACCCTTGGCACCTAGGCTAGCTAGAGCCCAGGGGCAGCTTGGACATAAGGAGAATAAGTATTGTCCATACCATAAGCAAATTGGGCATTTGCCGGATAATTGTGCGAGGCTGAGACATGAGATTCAGGATCTGATCGATAATAAGCAGATCACAGATCCTGAATGCTGAGAGGGTAAGAAGAAGCCGGGATACAATGCAGTTTTGCCTCCTATTTTTGTGATTGGGTCTAGCCTGCCAGAATGGTACGTTTTGCAAGACTTGTATGGAAATGAGTACATCGCTGTCACTTGCCCTGAAGTAAGTGAAAAAAGGACCCCCATGTTAATGATTGATTATGGGTCCACTAGTGAGAATGGAGAAGAGAATGAGCAAGAGGGGGAAGCAAGTGTGCCTGCTGATATATGGGATTCAGAGGATGAGAAGATAGGAGTAGTGACTCGGAGTGGAAGGATGGTTCTAGAAGTAGAGAGGCAACCAGAGCTAGCACTTGAACTAGTCGAGTTGGAAGAGGATCAGATACAGAAGCAGTTGAGGAAGACCATAGCTTAGATATCTATTTGGGATTTGTTAAGGCAGTCACCATCGCATAGGAAGAAGTTAGTTGAGGCTTTGTGCGAGTTTACTGTTGCTACCACCATCTCACCATCCGAGTTGTTAGAATTGGTTAAGGGGAATTCTAGGGAGAGTCTGGTATACTCTGACGTTAATTTACCGGTTTAGGGCCGTAATTATAACCGCCCCTTATACATCAAGGCACAGATTAATGGCAAGCACACTGCTTGCGTGAAGGTGGATGATGGCTCGTTTATAATTATGTGCCCATTGGTAGTGCTTCAAGCCTTCCGGTTGGATGAGAGTATACTGAGTAGATCTAATCTCACCATCACTGCTTATGATAATTCCACAAGGTATGCCTCGAGTACCTTTAAAGCACTAGTAAAGACTGGGCCTATTGAGATAGAGGCAGAGTTCATGGTGTTGCCTATCCCTGCCAATTTTTTGGCTTTGTTAGGATGGCCTTAATTTCACAAATTGGGAGGAGTGGCCTCTACTCTCCATCAGATGATCAAAATACCACATAGGGGGGGGGGGCTGCAAGGAAAAACCAAGCCTCTACCTTAGGAATTGTTAATTAGCCATTTAATGGTTTCTATGTATCTGTGATAGGTGAAGAGGGGAGCTCAGTGGCTAGTCCCTAACTACTGAATATGATGAAGAAGATGAACTTTCTTCCAGGGGCCGGTTTAGGCAGAAAATCTCAGGGCCAGCAATCTGTTGTCACCACTAGGGGTCAGAAGAACCGAAAGGGTTTGGGCTATGGAAGTGGAAATGGCAAGGGGAAGAAGAAGTCAGATGGTATTCCTTATATCTTGGAGAGTTTCGTGCCTGCATCCTCCATTTGTGCTTATACAGGAGAGACCGAGCCTCAGTGAGTTGATGGTAGGATCATACTGGGACTCGAGATCTTCAACGATGTTTTTGATTAGGAAGTCGAAGTTATCAGATCTGCAGAAGGCTTTAGGAATGAAGAAGTCATGACCCAATGTGACATTTGGGACAAGTCTAAGCTAGAAGAGATCATCACTGAGAAGCTTCTGGCCACCAAGTTGAAGGGAAAGGAGAAAGTTGAGATTGAAATTTTAGAGCCAGATTAGAAGATCCGGGACTTGAAGATTTCTGAGGTAGCATTTGAACCTCCTCCGGGTGAAGACAACAGTGCATTGTCGACTGCGGCGTCTGCATCGGCAGGAAATGAAGATGATAACTATTTAGATTTTTTTTTATTCTAGAACTTTTTAATAGTGACAATGTTTGTAATTCCAATTTTATAAATAATATGAATGACTTTGCTTTCTTGTGTGATGTCTCTAATCATTTTATTTCGCATGTTTACGAACATAATGCATTCATTTTTTACATTAATTCGACTGATACGACTATGTTTAATCTTGAGACTTTGGAAAACCCAAGGAAAATCTTGATAGAATCCCACATAACGCCTAAAGAGAGAGTGCAATTTGAGAGAATATTGAAAAAATACGAGAAAGTCTTTGCCTGGACCTATAAAGACATGTTGGGGATTGATAGAGAGGTCGCTAAGAACGCCATCCTAACTTACCCAGAGTGTAGAGCAATCAAGCAAAAACTTAGGAGGCTTAGGCCGGAATGGGCACAGAAGGTGAAGGAGGAGGTCCATAAGCAGATTGAGGCCAAATTTCTAGTAGAGGTTCAGTACCCAACGTTGTTGGCCAATGTAGTCCTTATAGCTAAGAAAGATAGAAAAGTACAGATGTGTGTGGATTATCGGGATCTAAACAAAGCTTGCCCAAAGGACGACTTTCCCTTACCTCATATCGATGTACTAGTGGATAGTGTGGCCGCTTGCATGATGTATAGCTTTGTGGATGGGTATGTCGGGTACAATCAGACCCTCAATAAGATAGTAGATTAGATTAAGCTTGCCTTCATTACTTAGTGGGGCAAGTTTGCATACAGGGTTATGCCCTTCAGATTAAAGAATACGGGAACGACTTATCAGAGGATGTGTACGAAGATTTTAAGCGACTTGATCCGCAAGGAAGTTGAAGTGTATGTTGACGACATGATGATCAAGTCCACTACTAAGGAGGGTCACTTTGAGGCTTTAGAAAAGTTCTTTCGAAGGATCAATAAGTATGACCTGCACCTCAACCCTAAGAAATGTGTCTTCGGAGTTACCTCGAGGAAGTTGTTGGGACATATAGTGACTCAAAGGGGAATCGAAGTGATAAGGTCAAAGAAATCAGAGAAATGCCCATGCCTCAAAATGAGAAAGAAGTCAGAAGTTTCTTAGGAAAGATTCAGTACATCAGTCGCTTTATTGCTAACCTAGCTTTGATATGTGAGCTGATATTCAAGCTTTTCAGGAAGAATCAGCCAGTCAAGTGGAATAGTGATTGCCAAATAGCTTTCAATACTATCAAGGACTACCTTTTGAACCCGCCTATTTTGAGACCACCACGGCCTGCTAAGGCTTTAATCTTGTACTTGGCCATTGAAGACAATTCAGTGGGTGCCATGATGGCTCAAGAAGATGACTTCGGAGTAGAGTTTGCTATATACTACCTCTGTAAGAAGTTCTTACCTTATGAGACTAAATATGTTGAGGTGGAGAAGATCTGCTTGGCGGTAATTTAGGCCTCTAAGAAGTTGCAACATTACTTCCATTCGTTCAGTGTACAAGCAGTTGCCAAGCATGACCCACTCAGATACCTCCAAGAAGCACCTTCTTTGCTAGGCAAGATGGGAAGATGGTTGCTACTGTTGCAAGAGTTCAATATAGAGTATGTAACCAAGAAAACCATTAAGGGAAGGGTTGTGGTACAATTCTTAGCCGATCATCCCATTGAAGGAAACAAGTTTGAGTACAGTTTCCCAGATGAAGATATCGGGGCCATAGCGGTACAAGGTTGGCAGTTGTTCTTCGACGGGTCAGTTAACAGTAAAGGGGAAGGAGCAAGGATTATTCTTACGACCTCGGATGGTGAGAAGCAACCATTAGCCAAGAAGTTGAGGTATAAGGCTATTAATAATGAAGCTGAATATGAGGTTTGCATCTTCGAGTTGGAAGCACTGCTTGCCTGGGGGCAAAGACCGCGAAAGTCTTTAGAGATTCATTCTTAGTAATCCATCAGATCAAAGGGTAGTGGTCAGTTAAAGAAGAGAGGTTGTTGTCCTACGTGAAGTACTTGAGAATGTTAAGTAGCCAGTTTAAGACTTGCACTTTTCACTTCGTCCCTAGGGATGAGAATCAATTGGCTGATGCTCTCGCGACATTAACATCCATGTGGGATAATCCGGCAGGGGTTGCTATAAGACTCGTCCTAATCTCTCGTTTGGAAATGCCTTGTTTTGAAACTTAGCATATGATGGAGATTGAGGTTCCCGATGGAAACCCTTCGTACTACGATGTTCAGAATTATTTAGAGAGGTCAGTTTTTTTAGAAGAAGCCACCGAGAAATACCAAAGAATGATTCGAAAGTTATTCACTCAATTTATCAGTGTAGATGGCACTTTGTATAAGAGGCAAGCTGATGGTATCCAATTGAGATGTTTGACAGAGAAAGAGGTTGAAAGGGTTATAGAAGAGGTTTATACCGGAGTTTGCGGAGCTCACATGAATGGCTTAGCTTTACCAAAGAAGATCACGCGCCAAGGAGTCTATTGGCTCATGATGGATGCAGATTGTTCAAAGTATGTGAAGCAATGCCAGTTATGCCAGCAATACGTGAATTTGAGACATGTGCCAGTTTTAGAGCTACACAACTTGAGGTCCCCATGGCCATTTACAGCTTAGGGAATAGACATTATAGGCAAAATATGTCCTATAGCTTCTAATGGGCATAGGTTCATCATAGTTGCCATTGATTACTTCACTAAATAGGTAAAAGCTGAATCTTTTAAGAAGATTGATGCCAGGGACATGGCCAGGTTTATCGAGCGAAACTTGATTTGCAAATATGGCCTCCCGCACCACATTGTATTTGATAATGGGGTACAATTCTTGGCAGAAACTAAACAGATGCTTCAAAGATATGGAATCTAACATCACAAGTCTTCTCCTTACAGACCTCAGGCTAATGGCGTGGTTGAAGTAACAAATAAGAACGTCAAAAGAATATTGGGCAAGATAGTACAGAGCTATAAAGACTGGGCAGAAAAGCTCTCCTTTGCACTTTGGGGTTATAGAACCACTGTCAGAATCTCGACAGGAGCAATGCCATTTTCTCTGGTATATGAAACTGAGGCAGTTTTGCTGGTTGAAATCGAGCTAAAATTGCTAAGGGTAGTCATAGAAGATGAGATTCTAGAGGCAAAATGGGCGCAGTAGCGATTACTGCAGTTGAACTTATTTGATAAAGATAGGTTGCGATCTTATTATCACAACCAGGTTTATCAGAAGAGGCTAGCTCGGTTGTTTAGCAAAAAGGTACGAAAGCACCCTTTGAAAGAAGGGCATCTGGTCTTCAAGATGATAAAGCCGGGAGTGCCAGACATCAGGGGAAAATTTAGACCAACCTAAGAGGGTCCGTTTGTGCTAAAAAAGTTGCTAACAAAGGGAGCAGCAATTTTAGTAGACAGAGACGAGAATGAATTTAAAAACCCGATTAATATCGACAGATTAAAAAGATTCCATGGCTAAAGACCAAAAATCAAAAGAAGAGAATAAATTCCCCGTGGGTCGAAAATCGAAAAAAGGCGGCTTTGCTAAAATTGGACACCCTGTCAGGGTGAAAACCGAAAAGGCACCCTAGGAAAAATTAAGGGCTTAGAGAAAATGATCAATCGTTAAAACCTGAGAGGACCGATTGGTAATAAGAGTGAGATGCTTACAGGATTTGTCCCGAGATTAGGTGTAGTTTTGTATTTGCTTGAATTTGGTCAAATGATGATCATGAGTGATGAAATCATATGGAGATGTACATGATTCCGCAATGAAGAATTCATGTTGCATTATTTTCAGTTCTTTTGTCAAAAGAAGAAAAAACAACGTTCTTTATTAAGTCTATATGATCTAATGATTATCCTCTGAGTACTTTCTGGCTGGCCAAATACCTAGGTTGATCGAGCCTGATGTCAACAGCAAAAAAAAGAAAAAAAAAGGAAAAAAGAGGAAAATATAAAAAATAAAAAATAAATAAAAGCCGCTGAGTTGAATTGGGATATCCTTAGGGCTGTCAATCGCAAGTTGCGGAGTCAATGCAGAGAGGGTCCGGGCCAAGAATTATCCCAGTCGAGATCCTTGAAACGAGATTGCACCTCGATACTTAGGTCGCTCGGACAAATTTACCACTCACATTTTGCATAACATGTGCATATTCACCTGCATATGGATTTTAATTTTGCAGGAAATATTAGACAGTGAAGGTTATCCGAAAAAACACTCCCAGGCATTCAGGGAGTATTCGAAAATAAATAAATAAATAATTGTATGAATTTTTTCAGGGATACCTGTGACGTGCGCCCAACCGGAAGGTCTCCCGAAGGCCCACTTTTACGGCTCGAGGGATGGTTCGTGTCATTTGATCTTGGGTAACATGAGACATTTTAGAATCCCCACCCAATAGAACATTGGGGAAGTTCATCTAGACTCATGAAACCTTTGGACACTTTTGAGGTATTTTAGAGTTGCCACCCAATTTACGAGAAATTGGAAAACGTCGTCTAACCTTTATGGTCTAAACTAGAGAGTAGTTCGGAACTCCACTCTTATTTATGCCTTGACTAATTATAAATGAATTTTTACATTAGAAAATTCCATCTCTTATCTCACACGATTAATGCAATTTATTAAAGGCGCACTTTAAGCATCGAGAAAGCGATAAATGAAAGCTGTAAATAAAGTGATAAATAAAGCGGTAAATGAAATGGTAAACTCACAAAATCACACCATTTACAAAGGAGAAATTGGGACAAATAAAATTCCCCAACTAAAAAGAAAAGCTAAACAAAATTAAAATGGAAATTGAAATTGAAATGGAATACAATTCTCAAAAAACTAAATAAAATTGCCCCAAAAATAATTTATTACAAGAGTCCGCAAGATATGTAAACATAAAACTAAACAATCACGCAAAATCAATCAAAAGGGGTGACATGCATAAATCGGGATATTTATTTGGTTTACGAATATTGGTTCCTTCATGCTCACTTAAAATGGGATCGAAGAGTTGTTTTGGATATTAGCTTGAAAATCGGAACGAATTACTCTCATTTTGAGAAAATTTAACTCTTCATTTTAACTCATGACATTTTGCATTCCTTGGCTAAAATCAAGGATATTGGTCCTAATTTATTACTAAAAATCTCGATTTAGTTGTAAAAATATTTTTGTGATTTTTATCTGACACGCGCATAAAATAAGACTATTTTATTTACAATAAAACAAAATCACACAAATAGGGATAGGTAAGGTCTCACCCAAGTGATGTGGTCTCCTACGCATCGTGATCCCTCCGTTTGGTCATAAAAATGCTCAAACAGGTAACATCACATTTTAAACCCCAAATAAAAGACAAAAATTATAGTGGCCCAAATACCGGTCTAGAAGTGTTAGTGCATGTTTCCAGTGTCTTTATGATGATTGCAGTGTAGAGTAGTGTATCGAGTGATGTTAACAGTAGTGAAGTTCAGTATTAAGTGTGCTTGAAGTATCGCAATCCCGGGATGGGTAACCTCGGGGTAGCTATACAGTGAACTCGACTGTCATTTTTTAGAAAAATTTTTATTTTGAAAAATCGATCTGTGGGCTGTCAAGAGTCCAACGATGAAATTTGAGCTAAAAATGAAGTCAAATGGGCCTCCGAAAGTCATTCTGAAGTTGGCCTCTGGTTCGGTTCAAATTGAATCAGGGTTTGACTGAGATTTGACTGATTTTTTAAAAATAATTATTGAGCTCTAAAGGGTGTAGTGTGGAAAGTGTAAAGGCATAAAATAATTTTCTATAATTTTTGACAGCATTATAATTGGATTTGTCGGCAAAATCGAAAAGGGTTGAATCAGACCGATTTAAATGAACCGGGCCCCAAATGGACTCCGATTGAGTTGAAATTTTGTAGGGAGACTGTTTTTGATGTTTTAAGAATGATGGAATTAGTTAGAAGTGAAAATAAGATGAGAAACACATAGATGCCTTGAAATAGTGGAAATAAATAGAAAAATTAAAATTTTAGTTCAAACCGGTTGGAGCAGTTTGGTTCAATTATAGCATGTATAAGAGAGGGAGAGGCTCAATTTCTCTAGAGAAATCCAGCCAAGAACTGCCTCTCTTCTTCCTTTCAAGGCCGAACCATTTCTTCCTCACTTTCCTCCATTTTTCTTCACTTCTTCTCCAATTTCTCCCCAAATTCTAGCCTCCTAAACAAACGTCAGCCCCTCTATAACATAAATACAGTGATTAGAGTTCATTTGGAGCTTTGGAAGTGGGAAAAATCAAGTGTGCAAGGTTTAGGGTTAAATTTGAGGTAAGAGATTTAGGTGTTTTTAATTAGGTTTATTGATCCCTATGGGGGTTTTCAAGGGTGTAGAGTTCATTTATGATGTTTGATTGTAAAAAGAAAGCATGGTTTTGATGTTTTGTGGGTGTTTATATTCGGCTATGGTAGGAATTCAAGGAGAGGAGGAGATTTCCAAGGTAAAAGGGAAAGAAAATGAAGCCTAAAGGAGTGTAGAGCAAGAATTTGAGGTTTGTGGTTACTCAATCCATCTAGTTCCATTGATTTAATTTGAATTTTAGGTTACTTCTAACTATGAACATGAGATATGAACATGAGATAAAGGCATGATTAATTAAATCTAACTTGATAATCATGATTAATGAGCTTATATTAGTGTGTAAGCATGCTTAGAATAAATTAAAACACCATGGTATGAAAATGCTAATGTAGGCCGAATGGTAACTTAAAGAATTCATAAAGTATACATGACTTTTATGGCATGTAAATAATGGTTATAATGTATATAACATGTGTAATGTATGATGGAATAGTTAAAAGATTGAAAAGCAAACTTAATGATTTTGTATAAGCTTGGTCGAATGGATTATTAAGGGAATTAATGGAATATGTTGTGTAATATGGCTTGTAATTGGTGTTTATAACATGTATAACATGTAAAGTGGATGATTAAGTGGTTAAATGAAATTAAAGTTAACATAATGGAAATCTAACCCTTTGGCCGAATGGTATATGTCGCATAATTAATGTGTATTTTGATATCTAATGATATATAATGGCATAAAATGACTAATTAATGAAAAACGAGTGTGTATGCAAAATTATAAGTGAAAATGATGTGTATGCCGAAATGTATATGTTGATATAATGTGGAATTTATGTGAATTTTGATAGTATATTGCCCTTAGTAGTTGTCTGGTAGTGAAATCTAGTCCAAGATATAATTGGCTAACCATAGGGATTCCACATCGCAGTGCGAGTCATGATAACTCGATATTGATAAGCCAATGATGGTCTGTCACAGTGTACAGTGTATAAAAGTGATCAGTGTAGTGCAGTGCAGTAAAGAATGGTCCTATTGGGGTTATTCTATAGTGTAGTGGATCTGTGGGATCCACGTCCCGCATATCCGGTCAGTAGATTTTTTATGAGGTATATACTAAGGGTATTATGGTAAATATGTGATAAAATTGGTTAAAATAGTAATAAATGTGAAAATAAGTGAAAAAGGGACTAAATTAGAATAAATATAAAGTTTAGGGATAAAATGGTAATTTTACATCAAGTAGGTAAAAGGTAGTAAAGTTAGGTAAAAAGTGTAAAAGTGAGGGTAATTTGGTAATTTTGCCAAAATATGAGGTTAAAATGGTAAATTAGTGTAAAAATGATAAATTAAGGACCTAAATGTAATTTGGTGAATTTAAAAGGTTAAAAGTGGAATTTAAGTGTAACAAGGGTAAATTGGTAATTAAAACTAAATAAAAAGGGTAAAAGTGAAAAATAAGAATAAGTGAGGTTAAAAGTGTAAATAATGAATAATTAAGGGTATTGTGGTAATTAAATGGAAAATGAGGACATAAATGGAATTAGTGTAAAAGAAGGGACATGAATGGTATTATAACAAAAGTGGGGACATAGATGTAATTAATAAAAAAGTGAAGGATAAAATTGGAAACCAAGAAAAAAGATTAAGGGCAAAAATGTAATTAATGAATAAATAAGTTTAGTAAAAGGATTAAAATGTAATTAGTGTATAATAAGGTTTCATGCTTAATTATGCGGTTAATTTAATGGATTAATTGAATAAATAAGAATAATATAGTTAATAGAATATAATAGTATAGTTATTTGAATAATTAGTTAGTAGTGAAAATTTATGGATTTGTAACCACCACTGGGCATATTAATGCTCAGCACATAGTTTATTTTGACTGCGTGTAGGTATGCCATAGGTTGGAGCGAGCATACCCCAGTCCGGTTGGAGCAATCTGAAGAAGAAATCAAGTTATTTTGTATGTGTTATGGGTTTGTATTGGCATGTATATATATATATAAAGATTTGGAATTGGTGTATGTCATAACTTATATGTATTTATGTATGCGAATGTTATGACTCTATGGATTGCTATTTGAGACTGTGTTTGGTATGGTTTGGATATTGTTATTGTTGTGCCCTTGCCGGGGCTGTGAATTTTGAAATTTGCAAGTTTGGGTAGTGAGAATTACAAGCCGTTATACTGCTGAAATTTTTACCAAATGAATAGTAACCTTAGATGTAATAGGTTAATCGGTAACTAAGGAATTAATTAAGATTGTTAAGAGGAATAAGTTAATAAATGATTAAGTGTGATTCATATTAAGTGTGGAAGAAAAAAATTTAGTCTGAAATCGGATTAAGTTTAGGTCGACCTTAGAACCATCATGGTAATCGCACAGTTTTTCTAAGTCGGCAGTGTACGTGTAGGATATAAGGGTGTTATGTTTATTTTGGTATCATAGCGCGGTTTAGGCGATTCTAAGATCAGAGTGGGGTTTTGTTAAGTGAATGTATAAACATGCCAATGAAAGTGAATGTTATCTTATGGTACTGATGTATGCTTGCTCCTTGTTATAGTGTATATATGGCGTCCGATCAAAGCTATAGTGTTGGCGACGGTGAGAGTGGAGCCTCGGCCAGTGTTGGTGGAGCCGGGACTTCCCGACAGCAGTCAACTCCTCAAGTGGTGTAACATCCCAAAAATGGCCTAATAGAAATTGCATGTTTAATTGGAGGTATAAAGGGGTAATTTGGTAATTGGTATATGAATTGGGATTTATGTTAGGAATTATAAGAGTTTATTGAGGGTATAATGGTATTTGTGTAAGTGACTAGAGGACAAAAGAGAAAGAAAGTCAAAGAAGGAAAATGAGGTCCAATAGAATTGTGACATGTGGATAAGTGGGTGAGTGCATTAATGGGGATTTGAAAGGAAGAAGAGAGAGGGAGAGCAGGAATTGTTGCTTCCCGTGGAAGCCATCTAATATTTCCCATTGTTGCACACTCTCACGTTCTCTCTCTCAATTCCTCTACTTCTCCATTTTTGCTCTCAAGCTTTGCATGTGGGTGTTCTTCAAGATTTGAGTTAGGGTTTTGAGATAGAAGTATTCCAAGAGGTAAGTGGCTGTTGTTTTATGGCTTGATTCTTCTTCTTCGCGGGTTTGGTTTGGGGATTATATGGTTTGTTCTGGGGTTTAAAGTTTGATTTGCATGGGTTAATTGAGTTGCTGTTTTGGTTGGTTTGTGCAAGAATCTAAAGAAAGGAGAAAGAGTAAAGGAAAGGAAAAGATTGGATTTTGAAGCTAGCGGGTTGAACTCCATTTCCAGGTTTGGGAGCTTTGTGTTTGGATGTGTATGTTTGAGAGTGGTTGTCCATTTCTTTTTGGATCTTGGATTGATATGTGATTATTTGTCATTTGTGTGTTTTGATACATGTAAAAGTATGTGTTCATAGATATGTGTATATGAGTTGAGATGATAGAGTTAAAATGCTTTGCATGTCCAATTTGAATAAACGTACATGAACATGAGATGAATTTCTGGGTTTGTGCAACCTCAATATATATTGTTTTGATTTGTGTAATTTGTGTGTTGTTATTGTTATAAGCATGATTGAAGAGCACTGGAGGTATGTTTTTATATGATTTTGCATGTCATATGATTCTTGGTAAAATGGGTTTTGATTTTGTTAAGCTGAGTTTTCGCGATTTCTGCTGAGAATTAGAAAATGCGATAATGTCGCGAGCGCGTCGCTTGTCGCGATCGCGACAGAATTGCGTAGTTCATCCTCTTGCGCAGTGTGCTGATCCGTCCGAGTCGTGAGGAGGCAGCATGACTCGGCAGTCGTGCCTAGCATCTTACGAGTCGTGAAGCCTCTTCACGAGTCGTGAAGATGGCTCATGACACGTGAAGATTTGGGTGGGAAGGACACGAGTTGTGAGCAAGGATCACGACTCGTGCCCTCTTCCCTTTGTGGGCAGACACGAGTCATGCATAAGGATCACGACTCGTGCCCGCTCCCTTCTGTGAGGCGACATCATCACAAGTCGCGACTGGCCTCTCTTCCTCGGCTACAGTCGCGAGCGCGTCTCCTACCCTGTTTTGAAAATGAGTTTCAAGGTTCTTTTTATATGGTTTTCATTACATGGCATATGATTTGTCTTATATGGCCTATTAAATGATAAGGTATATGTTCTTAATAAGATTTGTATATGAGATGTCTTCATATTGATCAATATACATGTATACATGAAATTCTATAGTTATACTTGATTTATTCTCCGTTATATGATAATAATACTAGAACATGATTGAATTGTTATTTGAGCCTTATAGTCATAGTAGTGAATAGATAAGCGCTTATCCAGGGTTAGAGTGTGAGTGCAGCTGCTATATGTTACAAGTTATACGTTGACCCCGTTTGGGTCTATATGATTTGAGACTTCGGTCTCCGGTATACCTTCGGGTATACATGTTTACACATGATTCGAGACTCTTGTCTCTATATGCTTGCATATTGTGTCCTATCAGTATCATTAGTACCCATATCCACTAGTTAGTGAGTAATCAGGCTACTACAGGAGGCTTTTACATGAGATTTGCATATGAGACCATTATATATATGAAATGGATATATGCGACATGTATATGTATATGCGATATAACAAGATGAAATGTAATACTTGTATTTGGATATGAACGGTTATATGATTATATTGTGAAAATGCTTATGAATATCGACTACTTGGATTTAAATGATTAATTCCTCTATCTTGTGTATATGCATATGATGAATAAGTAATGGTTAGATTCCGATATACATGTGTATGATGAATACTTGTTATAAGCAAGAGTAGTATATGTTTATATGCTTTTGTTATTGTTAAGCTTATATACTGTTATTGCAATTATATGTACATGCATGTGTTGTTCCTCCCCACTAAGCGTTATCGCTTAGCACGGGCTCTTTTCCCGTGTAGGTGGCAAGTTCATTTTGGAGTCAGACATCTGCAGGTTGGCCGCTAGAACTCTATAGTTGGATTTATTTTGTCTTCCATTGTATTTTGTATTTGGAGTTTGATTTTGGAAATGTAATTTTATAAAGGATGATTTTGCATATGTATATGTTTAATGTTTACAAATCCCTTTTGTAAAACGATATGATTATTTATATATGGATTTGTTATCTTTATGATTATACATATTTGTTTTTAGCATGCTAGAGTATAAGTATATGTATGTGTGCGCGTGGTGCTCCGGTATCCTTCCAACGGGGATAACGGGGTGTTACAAGTGGCTCCTCCCCCGCCACGACCTAACTTCCTAAACATGATGGCAGACTACATTCAGCACCGTATTCGGACTGAATTGGCCCAGCAACCTCCAGTGCCATTGTAACCCGCTGCTCCACCTCAAAGGAAGCCGATTTTAGAGCAGCTTAAGAAAATGGGAGCCAATGACTTCTTTGGCATGACCCGATGTCTTCTGAGCAAGTGGAAGAATAGTTAATCCTTATCAAGAGAATATTTGATATCTTACATAGTACACCAGAGGAAAAGTTTGAAGGGGCAGTTGCATTACTTCAGGGTCCAGCCTACTTTTGGTGGGATTCAGTGAGAAAACACACCCCAACTGACCAATTGACCTGGGAATACTTCCTTGATCAGTTTGAGAAGAAATATATAGGAGCTGAGTATAAAGCTGCGATGCAAGATGCTTTTTGGAGGCTTCAACAGGGGAACAAGATAGTGGCTGAGTATGAAAGAGATTTTGAGAGACTGAGTGCTTATTTAGATGATGTGCTGAGAACTGAAGATCGACTGATGGAGAGATTCGAGCGGGCCTCTACAACCGCATTAAATAGATTGTGAGTGGTCAGAGACATCCAGATCTGAGATCTTTAGTGGCAACTGCTATTAAAGTATAGGCAGCACAGGCAAATGAGGCTGAGAGGCAGGCTCGGTTTCAACAGAAAAGGAAACTGGGTCAATCCAGTGGTAAAGGCGGGCAGAGTAAGAGATCCAGAGGGCCATCACCATCTCAAAGCAGAGGATCAGTGTAGACACCGTGCCTTGAGGCGGTCCAGATCAGAGTTACCCGATGAAGAGATCAATATCTATTTTCGGATAAATGGATGAAATTTGGAGCTTTTCGTCTTTCGGTTTCACAAGGATTAAAATCTTTCTCTCTATAGCGTTAGGTTTTGAAGGAGTTTCGGAAAATTAGGCTTAAAAATTGAGGTTGTGCTACTCAGACAGGAAGCCCGTTGATAATTGGGACGCCCGTCTCTAGTTCATATTCCCTGTTTCTAGCATGAAGAGACGGGCCGTCGCTTGGATAGACGGACAGTCTCTTATGTAGTAGAGACGGCCATCTGTAGTATGAGTGGCGGACACGTGTCTGCATAGAGACGCCCATCCCTAGTCCCGCGCCTCGGCCCTTCTGTTCTCTAGATTTCCACACGTACCCTTCTTAGGGACGCCCCGTCGGTAGTTACAGGGACGGCCATCGGTAGTGCATCTGGTCAGATAACGTCGAATTTGGTAAAATTTAATCGGATAAGCTTGATATCTTTCAAATTTGGATGAGATTTGCCGCAGATATTTGGTTAAAAATTGAATTTTAGAATCCTTTTAAAATTCAATATTTAAATTGATGTTTATCTGAATTATTTTCTAAACTCTATAAATAGTGGATTAAATTTCATTATTTGGGGTTACCAAAATTGGAAGAAAAAATCTTTTTAGGAAGCAATTTACCAAAATCCAAATTGAATAGTTTTCTCAAAAAATCGATTTTTCAGTTGATTTTTATTCTTCAAAAAATTCTTTCAACATTTATACTTTTTTTTCTCAATTTTCATTTGCGAATTAAGCTAATTTGAGGTAATGAAACTCATTCGTTTCCATCAATCCAGCTAATTCCAATATTTGAATGGCTGTCAAATTTTTAAGAAAGAAAAACATAAATTTTCTTTTATTGATCCATTTTTATTTGATCCTTGTGAAGCGTGCGGGGACCAAAGTCATTCGACATTCACCCAAAAAGGTAAAATCTGAGGGTAAACATTCTGGATTAATATTTGTGTAATTTAATTGATTTATATTAATTGTTTTTTCATCTTTAATAATTATCATTTTTAAACAAAGAATTCCAATTGAAATTTTGAAGGTCTTTTAATTTTTTCTGCAACCAGGGGTGACCAACGAGCAGAGTGGTTACCGATGCCCGTCTCTATTCCGAGAGACAGGACGTAGATGACGCACCACTCCGTCCGCCGGTCACACTAGGTATGCCCATCGATATTGTGCAAAAGGCCGTCCCTAGGCAAATTCTCATGTTTTTAATTTATTTCTTTTACCCTTTTTTATCTCTTTTATCTTTTAACTCATTTCTTTTAAAGTTTCTTGTTATTTTACTTTTCTTTACTTTATTCGTGATTTTAACACTGACATGTTATTTCTATGAGTTATTTTCTGACCATTTTGGAGTTGGAGTTGTTAATGATGGTGGTCGCGCCAATCTGAGGATTTCCATCTGGTTCTTTCTTTACCCTTATCTTTATTCATTTTATTATGAAGATCATTTTAATGTCATTAAAGTAAAAAGGGCCAATTATTTTATAGTAATTAATTTGGGATTTTTTCGAAAGCCAGGGACCAAAGTCCCATTTTTAGCCAATAAAACTGAAACTTCTCAAAAATTAGCTTATAATAAATATGCATGGCAGGACCAATGTCCTCACTCCAATGAATATCTCGATTTTTGTATGATTTACATATTATTTTTTAATGGGGTTTGTATTTCGCCCCTAGTGTTATTGTAATTTATTTCGCGTATTTTATTTCGTGTCAAATTGCTGCTTTATCTACATGAATGGATTGCATTTTAATTAGCTACATTGTATGGAAAGTTGATGAAATAACGAATTCAAAACTTAATTATAATATTAATCAAGGTACAAATAAATGAGAAGTCCCGAACTCACTCTGGTCTTGGGCTCAATGAGGTTAGAGGTCTAGAACCTCCAAAATATCTCTTGTTCCCCTCCGAAAGGCCTAATTTACATAATCCTAGGCTCCAGGGGGGAGAGGTCTAGAACCTCCAAGATCTCTTTAGTTTGCCCAAGATGGATATTTACGCGCTGTGTAATCCAAGGTTCCACGGGGTAGAGGATCATTCCAGTGTTCTATTGGGATGATATCTCCAAGATCCCTTTGGCTTGCCCAAAATGGATATTATGCGCCGTCTTAGGCTCACCGAGACTAGACGACTTGTCCCAATGTTCTATTGGGTGGCGACTCCAAGAAACCTCCTTGTTGCCCAAAATAGACGTACTTGTAAATACCTTACAAGTTTTTATGAACCTCTCCCGAAAGCCCTAAAGCGGGCCTTCGGGGCATCCTACGGGGTTCAGCGCGCGTTACAGTGGCAACTCCGCTGGGGACTATACTCAAGACTTCGATTCGAAAGTACCTTGATTAAAAATCACAATTTTTAAAAATTTCATCTTCTTTTAAAGCTGCATTACATCTCATTAGAGCCTTAGATATATGCTAGTTTGGTCCCTCTTTCAGCCCCGATGCGTTCCCGAAGCACAACTCTACATTCACTCAATGTAGGGAAGTGTTAAGGATAATCACCAGCCCAAGTCTAGTATCATCAAGGTATATCAAATGGTGACCCGATCGGTCGTTACGCTCGTGGTGAGCTAGACCCATCGGCAGGGACCATGCTTGGGTAGCACTAAAGTAACATCACCTTTTGACTGAAACTCATGTAATGGAAATAGTTACTTCCCCTAAGTGGTATGAACCTTAATACTATGCTTACTATATGGATCATTATGTATTAGACAAAACCAGATAATATGACTGGTCACCTAGTCAAAGGCTTTCATGCCCCGATAGACCCAGGTCAATTTATTCGGACTGCCTAAATACATAGTGATCATAACCCATGCGCCTGTGCATTAGTTAGAAGAGGTTATGCTGCCATTTTTTCGCCGTGCACCATGCGCGTCCGTCAGGGTTCCCTGCTAACCCATGGGCCAAATGGGCCAAGCCCACCTAAGAAAGAGACTATGACCTCGTGTGCGGGAGTAACAAGGTTGGAAGGACCTACGTGCTTGCATGTGGTTTGTAAATATTGTATAGCACGATCATGCATCTTAGCACATTCATGCATCATCCAAACCTCTTATGTTTTTCAGCCATCATAGATCTGCCTAGGTGGACAAGAGGTTCTCAGGGGCGACTGCGCAGAAATCCATTCTTTGAGTTACAGAAAGGGTGGAATATCTGGATACTTCTTCAGAAACTAGTTATGCTACTTCAGCTCAGTTTTCCTACACGAAAAATGGCAAACTTACTAAGAGGGGTAGATGCCACCAGGGCTTTGATAGCAGATGAAAGTGGGCCAAAGGTTAGAAGAGTTCGAGAATTGGATGATGGCCGTGATAGGCACGATGGGTCAACCAGCGGCCCCACAGAATCCACCACCTCCTCCTATAAGGAATAATGAAAGGGAGGAGGTCAGAGAAGACCCACAAAAGGAAATCCCCCCACCACCGGTACAGAGGAGAAAGCCAGTGCCGAGATCAGTTGAGGACTAGGAGGATGATGAACATGAAGGAACAGTATCAGAAAAGCGGGAAGGCACCCAGAATGAAGAAGCCATTTGAAGAAGATGGAGGAAAAATTTGAAGCAATGGCGAGGATGTTGACAAGGGTCGAGGAATGAACCCCGAGGACAAAGATTTAGAAGGGGAACATCTGATTTCGATGAACTTTAAGATGCCAGATGTTCCAAAATTTGATGGCACTTTCGATCCCACCGCACACATAAAGCAATACTCCTTGGTGATGAGGGCACCACTTTGACGAAAAGGCAAAAGATTGAATACTTCTGCTTAAGCCTGACTGGCCCAGCGGTGATTAGTACCACGGGCTCGATCGTAGAACTAAGGAGGACTGGGATTTATTGACGGAGGACTTTTTGAGATAATACGATTGCAGCACGAGAATGGAGAAGGACCTAGAGCTGCTAGAGCAGAAGGGAGGTGAGGTCCTTCAATGAGTATCTAACCCGATGGAGGAATCGGGTGATGGAAATGAGAGGAAACCAGATACCTAGGATCAAATACGGCTATTCATTAAAAATGTGAGCCCATATTTGAGAGAAGGATTAAAATGAAAGGACTAAGGGACTGGGAGTCTCTGAAGGACATTGCCATTGAAGCTGAAGGAGAGTACCTTGCTAGGAGAGCAGGTAGTGAGAGCTATTCGAAGAAAGATAGTGGTAGCCAGGGGACAAGCAGACCTATAGGTTCTGCTTAGCGGCACGAGAAAGACTGCTAAGTATCAACTACTAGTGCCACCTCGAGGCATTTCTCCAACCTTAGAAGTTCTTTGTCATGGGTTTTGAGAAGGCTGATGAAAGAAGGTAAGCTGCAGCCCTTGCCACCCAGACCCGCTAGAACTCAGGGCATGCCAAGACATAAGATGATGAGGTATTGTGCATATCATCAGCACACTGGGCATACGACTGATAACTGCAAGGCTTTGAGGCACGCAATTCAAGATCTAATTGACTCAAAGCAATCACAGATCCAGAGAAGAGAGGGGGTCAGAAGAAAGCTGGGTACAATAATATGCCCCCGCTAGTGAATATGATCGGGTCCAGTTTGCCCTGAGGAGTTTATGTTAAAGGAATTGTATGGCAACGATGTCCACACTGCTGTCACGAACCTCCATGAGGGAGTGAAGAAGGGCTTCCGCTGCAGTGATCGATTGCTGGTCCACTGATGATAGTGGAACTGAAAACTATGATTCGAAGTATTTTTCGACCCGTGGAGTTCGGAGGAGGAAGGAGAAGAAGCAAAGAAGAAAGAAGTAGGAGCTGTGACCCAGAGCGGAAGGGTAGCTCCAGAAGTCGAGAAGCCCCAGGAACATTCTTGTTGCCCAAAATAGACGCACTTGTAAATACCTTATAAGTTTTTATGAACCTCTCCCGAAAGCCCTAAAGCGGGCCTTCGGGGCGTCCTATGGGGTTTGGTGCGCATTACAATCAGTAGCACCGGTGCGCAGCTAGAAGAATCCAGCCGGTGGTAGAGTACCTATGTAACACCCCGCCATCCCCGTTGGAAGGATGCCGGAGTGCCACGCGGGCAAACACATATAATCATAAACATTTACACATGTATAAATAAATAAAAGAAAACCAAATGAGATTTAAAGAAACTTTTAATCACTTATAGTAAAGCCTTTTAACATATACATATACATATCACTGTCGTTTTACAAAAAAGAGGCTCGTATTGCAATTACATATACAAAAATAATATACTTGTTTCTTTACAAAATTTACTTTGCTAAAATACAAGCCATATACAAAATTAATTACAGCGGAAGACTCCAAAAATAAAACAACTGCATCCAAAAGGACTCCTAGTGGCCGACCTGCAGATATCCGACTCTGAACTGCACTCGCCACCTGCACGGGAAAAGAGCCCGTGCTAAGCGATAACGCTTAGTGGGGAGGAACAAAACAAAATAACAATATACAATATAGCATCTCATCACCTTTAAAATATTTACAATACAAGTAATTAATAAATACAAACACACTTTTCTACATTACACCAATATAGGATATACAAGAATTCATGTGCAAGATATACCTTTAATCATGTCAATAACATCTCAACATATACATCACATATAAACAGTAGCCTGATTAGTCTGGTATAAACCTAAGAAGTGGATACGGTCATTTGGATATTGATAGAACACAATATCCCAAGCATATAGAGACATGAGTCTCGAACATATAATTTTCATATAGAGACCGAGGTCTCGCTTTATTTCCATATAGACCAAACAAGGTCGAAACAAGGATCCAACCGGACCCGCATATAACATTTTTATCATATAGCAGCTGCACACACACACTGACCTAAGTAAGCGCTTACTTATCCACTACTATGACTTATACAGGCTTATATGACACCACCCAATAATTCCATGTATCAAATCATGAGGATTCGTTAAATACTAGCTTATAAATCATATATACTCGTATAATAATCAAATTCAGAAACATATAAATATCAATACTGAAGGTAATAAAGACATATAGCTCACATTGAACTAATCCATGTCAAATAAATTATTAATCATGTATTGTAAAACCCAATATTATACAATTATTAAATGCAATCAAATTTTAAATCCAAACATTTGTCATGTAATGCAAAAACCCATGAAATCAGAAGTAACACTTTATTTAGAAAAACTGGGCATAGGTAGAGGCTGGTCACGTCGTGACCTTCAGTCACGCCGTGACTCCAGCTTCACGCGAGCGCCAGACAATCTCGTGCGCAGGCTTCACGCGAGCGCCAAGCGAGAAGCAGGCAGTCACGGCGTGACCACCAGTCACGTCGCGTGACTCCTGTGAGAGAGAGAAAGAAATCACGCAGGAAAAGGGCGAGAGTCACGGCGTGATGCCGCTTCACGCCACGTGACCTTCAGCAAAGAAGGAGTCACGGCGTGAAGCTGCTTCGCGCCTCGTGATCTTCAGCCGAGAAGGGGGGTCACGGCGTGACCAGCAGTCACGTCTCGTGACCTTCTCCTCACAAAACTCATCTTCTCCAAAATACTCTTCAAAATTTCCAGAAAACGCAAAACCAGTACACTGTGAAAACAGAGTACCAACAAAACTCAAATCCCATTTGTCTAAAATTATTTTTCATGCAATAATCATTCAAACACATACCTTTAAGTCCTCTGAGCACCATTACAGCAATTTCACTCACAAATTCACAATATCATATATTTCCAGTAACAAACAGAGAGTCACAAACAACCCAGAATTTCACACTCAAAACATGCATGTTCATCTCATTTACATCCTTTTCTACAGAAATCATTTATACACATTACATTTCTCATACATTCGATAGTCAAAACACATTAACAATGTTCAAAGCAACACAGTAACAGGATCCACACAAGAAATAACAGACACTCCCAAACCTGTTTGAAGTTCAAAAAGTCCACTGTATTCTTCTTCAATCCAAAATCTTATCCTTTCCTTTGTCCTTTTCTTTTATCCTCAGGAGCTTGCAAACATATTAAAACCACAGTTCATTATTCAAGAACAGAATCTTATAAACCAAAGAGAAGAAGAAAAACCACAGGAGAAACTAATAACCACTTACCTTCTGTAACTTCTTTTCCAAACCAAACCCTAGTTCCTCAACAGCAATACTCACATGCAGATGATAGAAAGAACAGAAAAATGAAGAAAAGGCAGAATGTGCTTCGCGTGAGAGAGAACCAGAAAAAGAAAGAGAAAACCCTTTTTCAGTCCTTTGTTTTCCAACTAACCAATTTTCTCAGACTTTTCCTTTCCCTCTCCACGTGCACATCCTCCTTCCACATGGCACACATGCACAAAGACACAATCCACTTATACTCTCTTTTACATTTGATCCAAAATAATTACACCTTAATCACTAAAGTAAAAATCTGTCATACAAATCTTTTAATTCTTGCAATTTAATCCACATTCCTCATATAAAATACCAAATTGCTCTTAATTGTCCAATTAAAAATCACTAATTCCAATTAGGCCACTTATGGGGTGTGACAACCTACATCTTCAATGGGTAGTGCACCCCGAGGCAGAGGGACTCCCCAACAGTGCAACTATTGTGGGAGGTCCCACCCTGGCGAGTGTAGATATTTATCTGGTGCCTATTTCAAATGCGAATCGAAGGAACACTTGGTGAAAGATTGCCCCGATACTGTACCATTATCAGTGACTTCTCCAGCACCAGGTGCGGGTTCTTCAGCACCTAGGGGGCGAGGCAAGGGGATAGCCTCCCATACTTCAGCTAGACCGCCTCTCTCTTCTTTTCCTTTTCTTTCTTTCCTCACTTAATGCTCCTCACCAACCAAGCTTAGGTGTCCAATTCCCATTGGTCTAAATAAAAAATATCTTTGACTTTCACTTTGGCCTTAGTTAATACATCCTTCTCTTGTCCAAAGTTAATAATACCCTTAATAATTCAAATTACACATGCAATTTCCCTTCAATTAAGTCCTCAATTAATTCCCAATTCACTTGTATAAATACCAAAAATGCCCATAATTATCCAAATAATATGTGATTTTCGACTAGGCCAATTTTGAAGTGTTACAATAGGGATTCCACATCGCGGTGCGAATTGATGACTCGTTATTGATTAGCCAATGATGGTCTGTCATAGTGTACAGTGTATAAAAGTGATCAGTGTAGTGCAATGCAGTGAAGAATGGTCCTATTAGTGTAGTGGATCTATGGGATCCACGCCCCGTATATTCGGTCAGTAGATTTTCTATCGGGTGTATACTAGGGGCATTATGGTAAATATGTGATAAAATTGGTTAAAATAGTAATAAATGTGAAAATAAGTGAAAAAGGGACTAAATTGGAATAAATAGAAAGTTTAGGGGTAAAATGGTAATTTTACATCAAGTAGGTAAAGAGTAGTAAAGTTAGGTAAAAAGTGTAAAAGTGAGGGTAATTTGGTAATTTTGCCAAAATATGAGGTTAAAATGGTAAATTAGTGTAAAAATGAAAATTTAAGGACCTAAATGTAATTTGGTGAATTTAAAAGGTTAAAAGTGGAATTTAAGTGTAACAAAGGTAAGTTGGTAATTAAAACTAAATAAAAAGGGTATAAGTGGAAAATAAGAAGAAGTGAGGTTAAAAGTGTAAATAATGAATAATTAAGGGTATTGTGGTAATTAAGTGGAAAATGAGGACATAAATGGAATTAGTGTAAAAGAAGGGACATGAATGGTATTATAACAAAAGTGGGACATAGATGTAATTAATAAAAAAGTCAAGGATAAAATTATAAACCAAGGAAAAAGATTAAGGGCAAAAATGTAATTAATAAATAAATAAGTTTAGTAAAAGGATTAAAATATAATTAGTGCATAATAAGGTTTCATCCTTAATTATGTGGTTAATTTAATGGATTAATTGAGTAAATAAGAATAATATAGTTAATAGAATATAATAGTATAGTTATTTGAATAATCAGTTAGTAGTGAAAATTTATGGATTTGTAGCCACCACTGGGCATATTAATGCTCAGCACGTAGTTTATTTTGACTGCGTGTAGGTACGCCATAGGTTGGAGCGAGCATACCTCAGTTCAGTTGGAGCAAGCTGAAGAAGAAATCAAGTTATTTTGTATGTGTTATGGGTTTGTATTGGCATGTATATATATGTAAAGATTGGAATTGGTGTATGTCATAACTTATATAAAGATTTATGTATGCGGATGTTATGACTCTATGGATGGCTATTTGAGACTGTGTTTGGTATGGTTTGGATATTATTATTGTTGTACCCTTGCCGGGGCTGTAGATTTTGAAATTTGCAGGTTTGGGTAGTGACAATTACAAGCCGTTATATTTCCAAAATTTTTACCAAATGAATAGTAACCTTAGAATCGGATTAAGTTTAGGTCGACCTTAGAACAATCATGGTGTGACGCGCGCCAACGGTACCCAGCAAGGGCCCTCGCTTTGAATCCGCCATTGGGATTCGAGGTATGAGGTTTGCGTCTTTTGATCATGGGCGCCATGAGACATCGTCGGTGTAGCCCTCCCAATAAAACATTGGGGAGAACAACCTAATCTAATGACACCCTAAAGGCACCTTTGAGGCATTTGGAGTTGCCATCCAATTTGCAAGAAAAGGGGAAAAAGTCTCTCACCTCTAACGATCTAAACCAGAGATACGGTGTCCGGAACTTCCCTCTTATTTATGCTTTAGTTAATTATAAATGGGTTTTTAACCACTTAAAATTATATCACTCAACTCACACGATCGATGCATTCAAATTAAAGCACAATGAAAAGCATATAAAGCAATGAAATAAAAGCGATAAATAAAACGATATAAAGAAAGCGATAAATGAAAGCGGGTAAACACGCAAGCACACAATTACAAGAAGAATAGGGGCGGAATACAACCCCAATGAAAGAGAATTAAAGGTACGGAGGGGGACGGAATACAATCCCCAAAAATAAAGTTGCCCCAAAGTTAATTACAAGGCCCAAAAAGAAAGAACATAAATTTAAAACACTCACCAAAAAACGCAATAAAAAGCCATACATAAATCGGGGCATTATTTTAGGAACATTGGTTCCTTCGCACTTATTGAAGGTTTGGGGACATTGGTCCCCTCGCATTTACTTAAATAGTGTTCGAAGAGTCATTTTTGATTGTTTGATGAAAACGGGGATGACCGATCCCATTTTTTGGAGGAACGTTGACTCTCCGTTTTAATTGTGATGTTTTATGGTTTGGCTAAAATAAGGGGACACTGGTCCCAATTTTATTAGTAAAAAACTTCAATTAATCATAGAAGTATTTTGTGATTTTTTATCACTCGCATGCACAAATAAAACAATTATTTATAAATAAACACGTAACACATAAAGGGGAGTTGAAAGGATCTCACCAAACCGGAGTGTCCGTCTACGCGTCGCGATCCATCCGGGGAGTCGCGGGGCGCTCACATAGCTCGACTCAAATTAAATCTCATACAAAAATTAACAAAAAAAAAATATTAGTAATAACTCTAGAAATTAATCAAATAAAGACAAGAAAATGACAACAATAAAATTATAACAAATAATCATGGAAATAATAATAAATGATAATAATAATAGTAATGGTAACAATAATAAAAATAATGGTAGTGATGATAATAACATAATAGTGAACATAATATAAATGAATATGATAATAATAATAATAATAATAATAATAATAATAATAATAATAATAATAATAATAATAATAATAATAATAATAATAACAATAATGATATTAATAATAATAATAATAAAAATGATAATAGCTAATAATAGCATGAGCAAAACCATGAACACAAACATAATAATAGTAACGATAAATAATAATAATAGTGATAATAATAATAATAATAATAATAAAAATAAGAATAATAATAATAATGATAATAATAATAATAATAGTATATGAACATGAAAATCCAATTAAAGACAACAAATAGCATATTAATAGTGATATTTAACAACAATAACTAAAATACAAAAAAATTAAATAAGAACGAGTCCAAAAATATTTACCCTCAGAATTTTTGAATCGGAAATAGGATGTCTCGATCCGTTCTCCTTATCGATTTTTGATGATAATAATATTCGAAAAAAGTATAAAAATTTGTGTTCTAAGCGCATTAGTTAAAAAAATACTTTTTTTGTGGGATGAACAAGCCAAGAAAATTAATTTCTCTCGCTGAAATCAACCCAAGATTTAATATTTTGTAGTAGAAGAAACTAAAATTTGAGAAGAAAGCTTAAAGATTTTTGAAGAATTTTCTTAGAACAAGAAAATGGCTCCTGTAGAGTAAAAAAACTAGAGAGAAAAGCCAAGAATCCTCCTTTTTTTTTGCCGTCCTCTCTTAAAATTAAGGGAGAATCCCCTTTAATTTTCAATTTTGGCTAAAAATAGGAAGGGACAAAATAGCTTTTATTTTTAGTTAATCAAAAATAGCATAAAATGGTGAAACAAACGAAAAAAAATCAGACTAAAAAAGCAGGAAAACTGGGTAGGCGAAGACCAACAGGCCGCGCGGAGGGGGCAAGGGCACGCGCGGCAGCCTGCTACGCGCGCGGTGCCCCGCTGCGCGCGCGCAGGGGGCGTCCTGCCGCGCAGGTGGCATTCGCGACTTTTTTTTTTAAATAACCTTAATGACACAAAATTAATATTTTTTTACCCTATTTTAATTTTTAATCTCTAAAATATATATTTTTAAATACTTTTCGAAAAAAACACAATTTTGATAAGGGAACAATCGATTCTCACTTTCGTGCCGAAAATCGGTCTTTTGTTTTCATCATCGGATAATCCTAATTTTGGACCGTCTCAGGACCCGGTGTCTACAGTTGCCCCCAATTTTGGGGAACTTAGAACTTAGGTGCCTAAGTGAGCCAAAATTCAGAAAAGAAAGGAAAGAAACGCGTACCTGAGGCGGTTGTCTTCCCGGTCATGCTAATGAAGTCGTCTCCTTAGGTCGCCGTATAGACTGGGGGATGGTTTTCATCCTTCTGGGCGATGCAGCGAGTCTACTCTAGACAAAACCCGAGAGTTGCTCTTCTGAGCTGCACCGGGTCTATTCCAGACTTACAAAGTGCGAAGTTGTGTGAGATTTGTCTCTTCAGAGGACTTCGAGATTTTTCCTCCTCAGAGGACTTCGAGATTTTGCCTCCTCAGAGGACTTCGAGATTTTGCCTCCTCAGAGGACTTTAGGATTTTGCCTCCTCAGAGGACTTTGAGATTTTGCCTCCTCAGGGGACTTCGAGATTTTGCCTCCTCAGAGGACTTGGAGATTTTGCCTCCTCAAAGGACTTTGAGATTTTGCCTCCTCAGAGGACTTCGAGATTTTGCCTCCTCTGAGGACTTCGAGATTTTGGAAAAAGCTCAATGCTATGAAGGGTAATGCTCTGAAGAGACTGAAAATGCCTTGAAGAAGGACTTAAAGATAATGCTCCGAAGAGACTGAGAATGCCTTGAAGAAGGACTTAAAGATAATGCTCCGAAGAGATTGAGAATGCCTTAAAAAAGGACTTAAATATAATGCTCCGAATAGACTGAGAATGCCTTGAGAAAGGACTTAAAGATAATGCTCCGAAGAGACTGAGAATGCCTTGAGAAAGGACTTAAAGATAATGCTCCGAAGAGACTGAGAATGCCTTGAGAAAGGACTTAAAGATAATGCTCCGAAGAGATTGATGATGCCTGTTGGACAAGGACTTAAAGACAATGGGAAGATTAGATGCACGTGATAAGTGCTTGTGCTAGGCATGTGCAAAGTATTATGTGTTGCAAGTACGCAGAGATTATGTGCACGAAACGTGTGCGAAGAATTGCTTATGCAAGATATATATAAAGTTCATGCATGCGTGAATGCACATTGAGGCATCATCAAATGCCATGCCCGTGAGATGCATATATATGCAATAATGCAGGATAAGGATTCATCCGAGTGGATTTGGGAGCTGAAAGCTGGCTTGGTCGTGATTTGCAGCAGGGTCGGTGCCCCCTAGAATTGCTGTTGAATTTCGTGCCTTTAGGGGATTGTGAGGCTCTCCTCTGATACCTGTAGTCATTATTTGAAGGTAGTGCGTCCCTCGTGGATTTTCACACTAGCTTTTCTTAGCGGGAGATGTGTCCTTGTCGCATTTTCACATAACCCTGTGCCTTATTTTTTGCCTGGAATGGACCCAACCCAATCCAGTGGCTTTTATTTATTTTATTTTTTGTAGGGCAGACTGCCTGTCGCCAGGTTTTCACCCTGCCCTTTGGCCTAACTTTTGCCTAGAGCGCCAGTCACGGTTTTCATCTCTAACGGCCTCTTTTTTTTTTTCTTTTCTTTTTGCGAGAGAAGTTGGAGCTGTTGTGAAAAGTCTTTCGGGTATGATTGGCATGTGCTTATGCCTCAGATTTTGGTTGTATGAGCTTGGGTCTTTATTGGGAAGGTGCTGTAGGGTTGGCTTCACAGTAGGTAGCAAGATGAGTTGGCTGAAGTGCTTGAATGGCGAGAGTGGCAGAGGGTGTTTGGTAACAATGTGCTGGCTTTATGTCAGACCCAGACAACTTTGAGTGTGCAAGATGAATTGCTCTGGTTACATATATACATTTTTTCATAAATGCAAATATTTCAATATAATTTCATAACACATGATCACTATTTGGCATTAACTCGAAAAATATGAGACCTCATATAATCTCAGGATAGATCTTGAGAGCATCAAACTCCTATTATCAATCAGCCCTTGCGGGTTTTCATGATTGAATATTTTCTCTCTTTTTTTTGTTTTTTTTTTGTTTTTTTTTACCCTCTGCTATGGACCTTCCTTCAGTTTGTCAGTATTGGTTGAATTCACTTTTATCTTCATTAGCCGGAGAGACTGCTGCTTCTGAGAGTGGTTCCTATTAGTATCAAAGTCTTGGTCTTAGCCCTTGTGCAGACTGGTTGAGGTGATGGGTTCCTTATTTAGGGCTTGAATGTGAAATCTCACGCTTGACATTTATTGGCTTTGGCGGTTCGAATCCTGGGATGGCCTTTCAATGGCTGAGATAGGGTGACAGGTTGGGCTTGGATGATCTGGGGTACTTTTATCGATTTTGGTTGTTTAAGCTCCAAAATGGCTTTCGATGGCTGGGATTGGATGGATGGTTTGTGCCTTAGCCTTTTAGGTCCTTTTTAGTAGCCAAGAAGAATGGCAATGTGTAGGCATGTGTAGATCAGCGGGATTTGAACAAAGCTTGCTCCCAAATAACATTCTCTTGCCCCCTGATCAATTTTCTTTTCTTTACACCCCAATTTTGTTTTTTTTTTTTTTGCAACCCAAATTTTTTTTTTACAAGCTTTGCTCAAGTCCTGAAGTTTACATATATGTGCACTTTTCATCTCAACCACTGGGACAATTGTTGTTCAATTCGGTCGGGCATTAAGTTTTGGTAAGAAATTTGGCTATGAGGGTTCTGGATGGTTAAGGGTCAGTCATGATCAGTTTTGAGGGTGCACATTTCAAGGGGGTCGAGGAGAAAGAGGTCATATGGCTTGGTTTTGATGGGTCGTATACTTCTCATGGAGACCCTGAGTTTTATTCGTTCGACTTTTGATGTAGATTTGGCAGCGCCATATGTAACTTGGATGTTGTGGATGTAAAGGTATGGATTTCAAATTTCTGTTCGTCGTCATGTTGGCACGTGAAAGCAGTATTGATCCCAAGAATATCCTTGTCAATTTTCAGCATGTCATACTAGGTCCAGGCAAAGGCTTTTTTTTATTATTATTATCTCTCAAAATTATCCTCTCTTCAAGAGTTATATCAGATGCCATCAAGATTTTATTCAGATTTCCCAAAGTTCCGAGATTAGATAGAGTCGTATTAATTGGATTAAAGTCAAAATGAATGGATGCATCGTGATCATAAGAGATGAAATCATTAAAAATATCATACAAATGAGTAAAAATTGTTTGTTGAAATAACTAATTGTCATAGGGAGTTCTTGCATTAAAAGGAAATAAAGCATTGAAAAAACATAGTCTTCTTTGTCGTTTGCTAGATTCGATCAAATGCCTGGTCGGGGAACTACATTGTAGTTCGTCTTCTTCTTCTTCTCTCTCTTTTTAGGGTTTGTGATCTGCTTGCTATCAATGAGGTCTTGAACACGACACCTCAAGGTCTTACAATTATCTGTGGTATGCCCGGTGTGCTGGTGAAAAGCACAATATTGATCTGCCCTGTGATCGGGATGTCCTTGGTCTCTGGCGGGCCTAGCTGGCAATGGCTGCAATATTCCCCCTTTCATTAGCTTCTCGAGAACCCATGACAAAGGTTTACCCAAATCCGAATAGTGCCTTTGAGCTATTTCAGCCATGGGTACTTTCCCTGTCCTTCTTGTACCGCTGCTACCAACTCCTTGACTCGCAGGGCTAGTGACAGTCTTATTGAGGGGTGCCCGGGTAGTTGCCATGAGCTGAGCTTGAAGAACTAGCGCCATGGCATTCATCCTTTCCTTAATTATGGCCAATAGCCTCTTTTCAAGCTCCTCGAATCTTCTATCCATCTCTTGGGTCATTAAGGCACGAACCTTTTCCATAATAGGCAATCCAATTTGTTCAATAGCAGAGGTCACAGGCTGTTGCCTGGCATTTGGTGCCATTTGGGCAGTGATATTTTTCGTCAGGGCGGACAACCTCCTTTCAAAATCCTCTAATTTTCTGGCAAGGTCTTGGGTAGTCAAAGCTCCGGTCTCCATCAAAGATGATACACTAGTCGATGAGAGTGACTCAAAATCCCAAACAGGCACTAATTCTAGCAATCCGAAGGGCGAGTCTATCCTCACTAGTCAGCCGTCAGAACCTCTAGTGCACTTGGATGAATCTATGGTGGCTGAAAGATCAAGATTGTTAGAATGATGCATGGATGACATATACAATGCATGATCGTGCCATGCAAATGGTCTTTGATGAGTTCGAGATCAATGGACTACCATAATACGATGGGATGGATGGAGGAAATTACGTGCAAGATGATATTTACATGTGAAGAATGATGTGCAGACGAAAAGGTATATACATGTATAGCATGAGAGAAAATTTATTATTATTTATATATACATTTGTTTACTTTATTGATATGCATGAATGACATGCGATGCACGAGCATGTTGTGCAGCATCCACAACCACATGCAGGCAAATAGATCATTCCGACCTTATTTCTCCCACACACGAGGTCAAGTAGTCCCTTCCTAGGTGGGCTTAGTCCATGGGTAAACAGGGGACCCTATGAACGCGTGTAGTGCACGGTGAAAACCGGCAGCATAACACTCTTTAAACTAATGTGCACACGCATGGGTTTTTGTCATTGCGTATTTGTACAATTCAATTTCATCAAGATGGGCCTACCGGGGCATGAAAGCCTTTGATAAAAGACCACTTAATTTGGTTGATTTTGTCTAATACGTGATGACCCATATCACAAGCATTGTATTAAGGAGCATGCTACCTAGGGGAAGTTTCTACTTGCCATTACATGGGCTTTGGTCAAGGTGACGATACTTTAGGGCTACCCAAGCATGGTCCCTGCCAACGGGTCTAACTCATCATGAGCATAGCGATCGATCGGGTCTCCATTTGACATGCCATTAGGCACTAGGCTTGGGCTGGTGATTATCCCTAACACTTCCCTATAATGAGTGAAAGTAGGGTCATGCATTGGGAACGCACCGAGGTAAGAAGGGACCAACTAGCGTAATTCTAAGGCTCTAAGATGCAATGCAAATTTTCGAAAAGAGATAGAATTTTAAGTTTTAAAAACCCAATTATAAATTTTAACCAAAGCACTTTCGGAGGAAAGTCTCAAACACAAAGTCCCCAGCGGAGTCGCCATTGTGACGTGCGCCGACGGTACCCAGCAAGGGCCCTCGCTTTGAATCCGCCATTGGGATTCGAGGTATGAGGTTTGCGTCTTTTGATCATGGGAGCCATGAGACATCGTCGGTGTATCCCTCCCAATAAAATATTGGGGAGAACAACCTAGTCTAATGACACTTAAAGGCACCTTTGAGGCATTTGGAGTCGCCACCCAATTTGCAAGAAATTGGGAAAAAGTCTCTCACCTCGAACGGTCTAAACCAGAGATACGGTGTCCGGAACTTCCCTCTTATTTATGCTTTAGTTAATTATAAATGGGTTTTTAACCCCTTAAAATTATATCACTCAACTTACACGATTGATGCATTCAAATTAAAGGCACAATGAAAGCATATAAAGCAATGAAATAAAAGCGATAAATAAAACGATAAAAGAAAGCGATAAATGAAAGCGGTAAACACACAAGCACACAATTACAAGAATAGGGGCAGAATACAACCCCAATGAAAGAGAATTAAAGGTACGAACGGGGACGGAATACAATCCCCAAAAATAAAGTTGCCCCAAAGTTAATTACAAGGGCCCAAAAAGAAAGAACATAAATTTAAAATACTCACCCAAAAAACGTAATAAAAAGCCATACATAAATCGGGGCATTATTTTAGAAACATTGGATCCTTCGCACTTATTGAAGGTTTGGGGACATTACTCCCCTCGCATTTACTTAAAGAGTGTTCGAAGAGTCGTTTTTGATTGTTTGATGAAAACGGGGATGAGTGATCCCATTTTTTGGAGGAAAATTGACTCTCCGTTTTAATTGTGATGTTTTTATGGTTTGGCTAAAACAAGGGACATTGGTCCCGATTTTATTAGTAAAAAACTTCAATTTAATCATAGAAGTATTTTTGTGATTTTTTATCACACGCGTGCACAAATAAAACAATTATTTACAAATAAACACGTAACACATAAAGGGGAGTTGAAAGGATCTCACCAAATCGGAGTGTCCGTCTACGCATCGCGACCCATCCGGGGAGTCGCGGGGCGCTCACATAGCTCGACTCAAATTAAATCTCATACAAAAATTAACATAAAAAAAAAATATTAGTAATAACTCTAGAAATTAATCAAATAAAGACAAGATAATGACAACAATAAAATTATAACAAATAATCATGGCAATAATAATAAATGATAATAATAATAATAATAGTAATGGTAACAATAATAAAAATAATGGTAGTGATGATAATAACATAATAGTGAACATAATATAAATGAATATGATAATAATAATAATAATAATAATAAGTAATAACAATAATGATATTAATAATAATAATAATAAAAATGATAATAACAAATAATAGCATGAGCATAACC